>QXTE01000020.1:1116951-1407862 GCA_003942145.1 Platysternon megacephalum | reverse complement strand
CCCCCCCCCCCCCCCCCCCCCCCCCAAGCCCAACCACCATCACCTGGATCCCTGTAGAATCCCATTGCCCCTACACCTGGAACCCCACAACGAGCCCTTGTGCATCCAGATCTCCCACTGAGCCGCCCGCACCCAGATTGCCCCCACACAGAAACCTCTCACTCCACACCTGGATCCCCCACACTAAGCCCCCCCACACTTGGATTCTGCAGGGCTGAGCCTGACCACCCACACCTGTTGCACCTGGCACAGAGGGGCACGGCCCCAGGGTGTTTCTGGGGCAAGCCCAGCCCTTGCACTGTCAGGGTCAGATGCAGCCTCACTGCCGAGTCCCTGTACTGGGGGAGATGGGGGCTTCAGGGTGATCTCCCACCTCAATGCAGCCAGTGGCCTGTGCTCCTCACTGCCATGCTGGAGCCACATTTATTTATTGACAAATAAAATTTACAGAATTGTAAAATATTTTGCACATAATTTTTAATTTCTTGATGCATAATTCCCTCAGGAGTATCAGCTTGTAGGAAAAAGGGCCTTTAGCATTCTAAGGCTAACATATCGGCCTTCCCAGACCCTCTTGTAGCCATCTGGCCTGACTTTGTCACAGCTGGTTGCTAATACCAAGTTCACCGAACTATCAAGCAGCTATTAAATGAAGAGGCTTGTCTCTGCTACTGCAATCTGTTAGCCACATGAAATAAACTAATGAGTAGAGCTGGCTGAAAGTCAGAATTTCCGGTCCATGGGAAGTTAAAAACACAAAACTGTTCAGCTTCAGAACAGAAACAATTTTTGAAATTTGCTGTGGAAGGGAAATTAGAAAAAATTAGTTTAAAACTTTTTGAAATTGACCCTGGGAGCCAAATGCCAAGGCTCCAGCCTCAGCCAAAAGCCTAGAAGCCCTGAGAACCACAACTGAGCCGTGAGCCTCAGAGCTTGGGAGCTGGGGTTTCCAGCTCTGTGACAGAGCGCCTGGAAGCCCTGAGAGCTGGGGACCCTGGAAGTCCTGGGTCTGCTGCCCTGGGGCAGTCCACATGGCTGAGCTGCCCTGTGTTTCATCAAACGTTCATCAACATCCTGAGCAGCTCTCCTAAAGAGTTCTTCTGTCTAGCCTCTGACTGCCAGAACCTGGGAATGGAGGACAGAGGATGCATCATTTGAGGGTTGCCTGTTCTGTTCATTCCTCTGAAGCACCTGACACAGACAGGATACGGGGCTAGATGGACCATTGGTCTGTCCCAGTATGGCTGTTCTTATGTTAAGTGGAATAAGTCAGCTTCTGCAGGGAAGATGTGCTACCACAAATCTACCATCCCAAGAGATTCACTGGTCTGCAAACATCATCTAGGTTAATGATGTTTAGCCTGACCAGATCAAAGGCCAAGTATTTTTGTTATATTGTCAAAGGCCACAATCAAAGCAATGAAAGTGGGTTTAAGCCGCTAGGAAAGCTTTTGCTCTTGACTGCCTGGAGGGAGGATGGTATGAAGAGTGGCAGCATGGTGCAGGGTCTAGGACGTTCAGCTGGGAATTCTGGGCTCTATATTCAGCTCTGCCATTGACTTCCTGTGTGGCATTGGGCAAGTCCTCACCCCTTTCTGTGCTTGAGATTCCACACCTATAAACTAGGGGCAATAATGCTTGCTCAGCTTTGTCAGAACGTTAAGAATTATCAATGAAAAGCACTATATACGAACTAAGTACTATTATTAGGGATTGGTTTGTGGGTGTTCTTCACGGCTACTGGAAGTGGGTGGATGTTCCATTCACCTCCTCCTAAGAGCATTTCCTCACCCCTTTTCCCATGGGATCCAGAGATCCCATCCACCAGGTCTATGTTTATGATGATAATCAATGTTTATATAGCTTATTACATTTACAAAAGAACTGTACTAACCTTTACTCATTAGCAACTAAGTAACAATTAGTAACAAGCACCCAATATTGTTAATAGTATTAACAATTAGTAACAGGCATCCAGTTACTCAGAGCTATTTTCCCCACATGATCATTTTTCATTCAGCTTCTGAAATCAACACATTCATTTACATCTAAACATGTGTATTACAAATATGGGCTTGTGCAACAGGCCCAGTGATCAACAAGTTATTGCCTAAAATGTTCGTTTCTACTCTTCCACTGCCATGTAACTAATAACTTATTCAACATGCAGGCATCAAACCCCAAGGATCTGCTTCTTGGAAAGACAAATAGTAAATACCTGAGAAGGTGCTGAAGGACTGAGATGGCCTGTGGATCTTGTAAACAAGCTGTATTAATGTCAGTTGATTGCCCGTTCCTATACATCTGCTCTAAACTAGAAAACATAAGAGCCCAGTGTGAGAAAACAAATGCTTTTGTAAATTTAAAAATAAACAACCTTCACCAGCAAAGCTGCATAAGAATTAAAACCAATGTGCACTTAAAGGAGAATAAAATTTGAATCTAGATACACTGTTTGCCAGCTGACTAAAACATTTGAGTTAGACTAGCTGAGTTAAATCCAAGAAAAAAAGCTATTTGACTTGAGCCAGCATTGAATATACATGTCAGTAACTTTACAGAAAGATCCCCTGAAAGAACATGACAGTTTAAAAGGGCACGGTCAAGTTTGACCTTTTTGGAATTATAAAAAAAAAAAAAAAAAAAAAAAAATCAATTCAGGAGTATGACACAATGCTGATGTCGACAGTCTGACCGAGTGCTTTATCTTCAATCTCAGTATTTCTCCTATGGATTTTTAAAATTTCCTAAGATACAATTCTGGGTGATCACAAAAGGACATAATTAAGGCTGGAATTGGTCACTGCAGCTAGTGAAAGTTCAGTCAAATCAGTTTAAATATTGTAGCAAGGTGTATTTAGCATATCCAGAAGACTCCAGGCCAGATTCCTAGACTATAGCTGAGCACCACTGATCTTGGGGCCACTCTTTGCCATACCCTAATTTGCACCAGCCATCCCAAGCGGCTGTTAGAGACAGCCTGGCCATGCCCCTGCCCCAGCCAGAGGGAGAGGGCTTGCAGCAAGTTTCATTTTCCTTGGTTTTCCCATCTGAGGTCTCAACTGAATGGATGAGAGATTCAAATCTTTAGGAAAGGCTTCATCACAAATGTTAGTCACTGGAGTAAAATAGACGTTAATAAAAACAGAACATTTCTCCACTCTGGAAGGCTCTTCTTACCTGTGGAGTCTGGCATGTGTGTACTGCAGGAATACGCCTGTATCTCCCCGACTTTGGAGAACCCGGTCCCAACTAAACTGATAATCGGATGATAGAAGACCCTTGAAATCCTAAAATGATAACAGTTGCTATTCAGCATCATGTAGCTAGTGTTCCCAGTGCCAATTTATAGTCTCTCACAGAAGAAGGAATAATCAGAAGACAGTTTAAACAGACCTGAATTATGAGTGCTGCAAGCCCAATCTTTTCTGCAGTCTCAAGAGGGTTTTCCAGTTCTTTAGTTGCTGAACAGATACAAGCAAAAACAGATTATGAAAATCTGCAACAATGTAACTGGTTCATGGGTGAGAACTACAGCAGCTGGTGGAAGAGCAGATTTGATTAAAATTTATACAAGCAATAAAACAAATTGTCAGGCTGCAAGGGCCGACAAAGTTTGAATGTAAAACTTTTTACATCTAGGCTACCCTTCTTTAAAAGAACTAGGGGTCACCAAATGAAATTAAAAGGCAGCATGTTTAAAACATACAAAAGGAAGTATTTCTTCACACAGTGCAGAGTCAACCTGTGGAACTCTTTGCCAGAGGATGTTGTGAAGGCCAAGACTATAACAGGGTTCAAAAAAGAATTAGGTAAGTTCATGGAGGATAGGTCCATCAATGGCTATTAGCCAAGCTGGGCAGGGATGGTGTCCCTAGCCTGTGTTTGCCAGAAGCTGGGAATGGGCGACGGGATGGATCACTTGATGATTACCTGTTCTGTTCATTCCCTCTGAAGCACCTGGCATTGGCCACTGTCGGAAGACAGTATACTGGGCTAGATGGACCTTTTGTCTGACCTAGTATGGCCGTTCTTATGTTCTTATGCTCAATATGATTCATAGATTTTAAGGCCAAGGGGATAGTCTAGTCTGACCCACTACGTAACACAGGCCATTGAATTTCACCCTATAATTCTGGCATCAAGTCCATAACTTCTGGTTGAGCTACAGCATATCTTTTAGAAAGACATCCAGAGAGATCTCAAATGATGGAGAATCTAGCACAGGGGTAGGCAACCTGCGGCACGGGTGCCGAAGGCGGCACGCGAGCTGATTTTCAGTGGCACTCACACTGCCTGGGTCCTGGCCACTGGTCCGGGGGGCTCTGCATTTTAATTTCATTTTAAATGAAGCTTCTTAAACATTTTAAAAGCCTTATTTACTTTACATACAACAATAGTTTAGGTATATATTATAGACTTATAGAAAGACACCTTCTAAAAATATTAAAATGTATTACTGGCACATGAAACCTTAAATGAGAGTGAATAAATGAAGACTCGGCACACCACTTCTGAAAGGTTGCCGACCCCTGATCTAGCACATTCCTAGGTAAATTGTTCCAATGTGGACCTTATTTCTAGTCTGAATTTGTCTGGCTCCAGCTTCCAATCACTGGGTCTTATTACGTCTTTGCCTGCTTGATTAAAGAGCCCTCTACTATCAGAAATCTTCTCCCACATGAGTACTTATGGACTGTGATCAAATCCCCACTAAGCCGTCTCTTGGATAAGCTAACTAGACAGAACTTCTTAAATCTCTCACTGTGAGACTAATGTATCTGCCTTGAAACATCACTGATAAATAAGCTAACAAAGGATACCTGTTTTCACTGCAGCTGTTGGAAGGACCTTGGCTGGAAAGTTATTTTTTCATGACTGCTTTCAGTCTGCAAGCAGCTCTCTCACTCCTGCAGCAATCCACTAAAGGGACTGTTTTATTCCTATTTCCCCCCCGAGAGGTGAGAGCACACAGTGCTAAGCTGGGAACATAGCGCTCTTCACACAGACATTCAGAGACTGCACACATCACCACTGTTTTGGAAGGAATGTTAGCTCCAGGTGCACCAGTCCACATCTTCAGGCAATATATGAAATTGCATTTGGACTCACTAACTTCACCTAACGTGGTGACACTTTTGGTTTATTTAAAACATTCCATTTTTAAATTCAGATCATATCTGCCTTCTGTCTAGGTCTCTTCTTCCTATTTGTAGGAGGATCCTAGTGCAGTTTCCTATAAGACAAGGCTGTCAAACGCACTCTGCAGAGAGGGTCTTTTTAATTCTGGTCTATGGGCTAAGTCTACAAAGTCAGAGCTGTACACTACTCTCCATCCACAGCTGATCTCCCAGTTGGAGATTTGCACAAAGACAGAGGGGAAGATATGGCCGTTATGTAAAATCTAAACACATCACTCAATGGGAACGAAGATGCACATTTAGAACTTATCTCTGCCATTTGCTAGGCTATTTGCACATGCAGTTACCAGGGTTGCACATGCAGCTGAGGTAATTGTCCAAATTAGTGAGAACTGTGCACCTTAATTTTTTGAAAAACTCTTTCAAGGTGTCATCCTTGGGTTTCATCACTAATGCCCCACCGTGATGAGTGGGGGCGATTCACATCGCTTAGAACTGTTTGCCCACCTGCTTGCTTAGGAAGACAACTCTGCATTGATTACACTGTTCATGTTTGGAAGGGTTTTTTTTGCAACTCTAAGGGCAGATGTTTATATTTTAAATATGAAAGCTTGCATTCTGCAGAATATAAGCCAGTCAGAGGGGCTTGTTAGCTACCTTAAGTGGGCTAGTTCTAGTATGCAAGCCAAGTATTTAACACCATCATAAGCAAATTCTTCCTGGCAACATGGTGGGAAGACAACCCTTGCTGTAACTAGAAAACCCACAGGGCCAACTGCTCACAATTACCCCACCGAGACACAAAAACAAGCATCTCCAGCCCCACCACTTTCTGAGCCCAGGGAGAAGAGAGATCAATGGCAAGCCCTTCAGCATCGGTGCTAGGAGCCCTGCTGCACAGCTGATCCTGAGTTTGATGCCATGAAGTTGCAAGGATGACTCTCACCCAAGGTCTGCTGCATTTATAGGAACCTGGAGCACTTAAGCAATTTTTTTTGAAAAACCATCAATTCCCTGGGTTCTGTGCTGATGTCCCTTCAGCCTCCCCTCAAAATTAAAATGTATTAAAATCCCACAGTATCAGCTAATGATTGAAATTATTACATATTAGTACCATAGGTTTACAGGGTGCTTTACAAAACACAACTTAGGTGCCTGCCACAAGGAGTTCACAATCAAGGTAGGACACATACAATTCAAGGAAGCTGGAGCGGGTAGAAGCAGTCACAGCTGAGGTAAATCAATAATGAAAGGCTATGCAGAAATGATAAGGAGATATTTGAAGGAGAGGACAGTGGATGTTTGTTGCACAGAAAGAGAGGCTGATCCAGCAAGAAAAAGATCCAGAGGCACAAGTGGGAGCATGTGCTCCTGTGGGAATTCTGCACCTCTTGCAATGTAAAATTTGCACAGAATTAATGTTCTATGCAGAATTTCATTTTTCCCCACAGAATTGGTGCTGCAGAGCTGCTGACTGCCACTAGGTGCCACTGGACCCAGCGAGTCTGGCTCCACAGCTCGCAGTGCGCCTGCGCAGGAGGTGCGGCCAGGTTGTGGTTCCCAGGTTTGCCAGCCCTGCTTGGTCACATATTGCGGCCGGGCTCCCTCCCTGCATGGCAGCGCCGGAGCCAGTGAGCTGCACCCTGCGGGGAGAGTTAGGAGCAACAGCTGGGAGCTGCAGGGAAAGGCTGCTGCTTTCTGGGAGAGGAGACTGAGGATAAGGGAGGGGGTATGCTCCAGGGGGGGAGGGGAGATGCATGACTCCAGTGACACCCTCCCCCACTATCAGCAGGTACAGGCCATCTCTGCGCGGTGGGACAGTAACAAAGCTGTGCGGGGCAGAGCCTGTGACTGGGCTCAGGAAGGGAAGAGGGTGCGGGTTTCTGGGCCAGGGGGTCCCCATGCAGACCCACCCAAATACCCCCTCCAGCACCTCCCAACTATACCCCTCCTCCAGCTCCCCCCAGCAATGTCCTCTATTTGGGAACTTGAAATATGGTAACCCTATGGGGGCTGGAAAAATGAGAATTGACTAAAAGACCAAATTGACCTAAATTGTGCCCAGCTGGCACGTGTGACACACCCAGACTGAGGGCCCGACAAAAGCATAACAAAGAAACAGGAAGTGGGTTGTCGAAGAGGCTTCTTGAACTCTACTTCTGGGGAAAATCTTTTTTGTTGTCTGTATTGTTACAGACATACTTGCTGACAGGCATTTTGAAATAAATTACCAAAATAATTGAAACTGGTGTGATTATATTGTGTTATTTTGACAAATAAAATATACAGAATTTTAAAATACTGTGCGCAGAATTTTTAATTTCTGGGCACAGAACTCCCCCAGAGTAAGCAGGGAACAGAGAGAGCATTAAGGAGAGAGGATTCTACTGAAAATAAGGCTTGTGAGAAGGTGTAGAGGGAAAAGAGGATACAAGAATGGAAATGCAGGCCGCACAGAGTTGTGCAGAGTCTTAGCAGCGAGGACAATGAGATGCTTAATAGCCCATATCACTATAGGCAAGATTTTCAAAGCAACAGATGGCGGTAAGTGCCTTTGGAAATGCCCTCCCCAGCATCTGAGCACTTCAAACATTAATGAAACACTTCAAACAACCCTGTGAGTTAGGGAACTATTGCCATTTTACAAGCGAGAAAGTGAGGCAGAGCAAGATTAAGGGTAGTGGGTAAAACTTTTAGAAGTGCCTGTGTGAGTGAGGAGACTAAGTTCCATTTTCAAAAGTGATTTAGGAGCTTACATGCCATTCATTCCTGGGTTCTGTTCCCAGCTCAGCCACTAACTTGCTGCATCATGGTAGGATAAAAGTGCCTTGCCCGTCCATCAAAACAGGGCCGCCCAGAGGGAGCGGGGTGGGGGGGGGGGCAAGTGGGGCAATTTGCCCCAGGCTCTGGGCCCCGCAGGAGCCCCCACGAGAATGTCGGAGGCTCCCCCTGCCTCCGCCTTCCCCCATCCCCCGGCGCCTCAGCGCGCCGTGTCCAGGAGCGGCCCTGGACAGCGTTGCAGCGGCATGGCTCGGGCGGGGCCTAAGGTCCTCCTGCTCGGAGCTGCGTAAGGGGGCGGGGATGCAAGCTCCGGCGAGCCGAGCGGCAGAAGCTCCCGGACACAGCTCGCTGAGGCTCTGGGAGAGGGGGTAAGCGGCATGGTAAGCCCCTCTGAGCTGGGCACCCCCCGACCCCCAGCTCCGAGTCCAGCCCCTCTGAGCTATTTGAGATTCTAGCTATGGAAGGGCAAAGTGTTATTACTACTTTATTTATATCATCACAGATGGTGGAAAGACACAGATCAGAGCCTGTTGCTCTGGGTTACTGGATGTGGGGGAGAGTGACGAAGGGGGGAAGGAGAAAGGGATATTGTAATCTGCATGGGAATATTTCAAGAGAAATGAATAAAACCTGAATCAGCTAACTTTTTGCAGAAGCCATGTTTTGTAACATCCTTGAGCGAGCTTCATTTAAAACATCTTCCAGGAAAACCACCTCTCCTTTTCGTGTCTTCATCCCCTGTACTAGCCCAAAAGACACATGCTGACACCTGCATTGAAAACAGCAGGATCTAAAATTATATTTTAATCAACAGAAATGCCTGCAATGTTTGTTTAGGCAGGGCCCTGAACCAGGACGTAGTAGTAACAGCTGAACAAACATCATTCAACATAGAAAGCTCAGCAATGTTATCATTACCTCACTTCAAAAACCATCTCTCCATGCACACCTTATAATTAGACAGAAAGGACCAGAATTATGATAACCTGGTCATTCATACACGCTCAGGAGACTGGTACTTTGTAGCAGCTGTGTTAGGCTTTAATATAGAAGACTCAGTACAATAAGCTAAGAAGAGGCAGGATGTAAAATATTACACTCATAAAAGTATATTAGCTCTTAAGATTATTACTATTTGAGCACACAGTGTACAGATACAGAGGTGTAATGTCTTTGATGGGCAATATTTCCTCCTTTCTTGCTTTTATGTACCCTACTGTTCATACCAAGGAGCTTCAAGGGGCCTATTAAGGGATTTCTGATCATCATTGCTCGTTTTTCCTTTTTAATATATCTCCACCCCAATAAAAAAGTAGCAATTATGACACCCACACCTACCTTTCTGCCCACTGGTAGCCCATGAGCTTCAGTATTTGGAACAGCTGTTCAAAGTGAGTGTTTTGACTTTTATCTGTCTTAGGGGAAAAAATGAGTGCATTTTAGAAGACATCCCTGCTTAGGTAGAGAGACAGCAGAACTAAGATCTAGGAAAACAGACTGGATTTGAAAGATATAATAGCGTAAGTACTTTGACATCAACCCACTCTAGAATCTTACTACTGATAAAATACTTTATCTTTTTGAAAACAGTTTATTCTATATCATTTTAGTACAGGCCTTTGAATTAATCTACTTTAAATATCACCTTTGAATTCATACATTTTGTCTAATCTCCCATCAGAAAGGATGCATTCATATCCAGGGCTGAGCCTTGAAGGCCCTGTCATTGGCGCTTGATTTACATCAGGGGTCTCAAACACGCGGCCCGCATGCGGCCCACGGGGCTCTTGCGTGCGGCCTGCCAAGCTCCCCGCGTGCGCCCCTCCCCCCGCTCCTCTGCCTACCCGCGGGATTCCCCTCTGTGGTGCTGCGAGCCCCACGCTAGCAGCCGGCAGCACAGCCCCTTCGGGCCGTGGGGGAGGGGGAAGGAGGCAGAGGACTCCTGCATTGCCTCCTTCCAGGCACCGTCCCCCGCAGCTCCCATTGGCCGGGAACAGGGAAACGCGGCCAATGGGAGCTTCGTGGGAGGTACCTGGAGGAGTGGCAAGAGCAGCACATGGATGCAACCCTGAGCCCCTCCCCCTCCCCCAGGGGCTGCAGGGACACGGTTCCAGCTGCTTCCTGGAACGGAGCAGCGCGGGGGGACAGGGCAGGCAAGGAGCCTGCCCTGGCCCCATTGCGTGCCGCNTTGCTGCACCCTGCACATCTCCTGCACCCGAACCCCCTGCTCTGAGCCCCCTGCCACATCCCGCACCCTAACCCCCTGCCCTGAGCCCCCTGCCACATCCCGCACCCCTCCTGCACCACAACCCCCTGCCCTGAGCCCCCTGCCACATCCCACATCCCAACCCCCTGCCCTGAGCCCCCTGCCACATCCCGCACCCCTCCTGCACGCCCTGCCCTGAGCCCCCTGCTGCACCCTGCACCCCGACCCCCTGCCGCACCCCTCACCCTCTTGCACCCCACACACCAACTCCCTGTCCTGAGTCCCCGTCGCACCCTGCACACCTCCTGCACCCCCTGGGGGCAGCGTTGGGTGGGGACTTCGGGAAGGGGTTTGAATGGGGCGGGGAAGGGGTGGGAGGAGGTGGGGCAGGGGCGGGGCCTAATGGAAGGGGGGGTGGGGGCGGGGCTAGAGGCAGCGAGGGGCGTGTCAGTGATGCGGCCCTTGGGTCAATGCACTAGTCCTCATGTGGCCCTCGTGGTCATTTGAGTTTGAGACCCCTGATTTACATCATCAATACAAATACTGGGCAGAAACCCATGAGAGCCTATAAATGATATACGAGTACTGTCTGAAACGGTTTCCACTGAAAGCCACAAGGCAGTTCCTTGCTATGGTCTAAATTCTCTGCCTCCCCAGTGTCTCCTATAAAAAAAGGCACCAGAGGTGATCCTGGCAATTACAGGCCGCTAAGCCTAACTTCAATACCAGGCAATCTGGTTGAAACCATAGTGAATAACAGAATTATCAGACACACAGATGAACATGATTTGTTCGGGAAGAGACAACATGGCTTTTATATAGGGAAATCGTGTCTCACCAATTAGAATTCTTTGAAGGGTCAACAAACACATGGACAAGGGTGATCCAGTTGATATAGTGTACTTGGACTTTCAGAAAAGGTCTCTCACCAAAGGTTCTTAAGCAAACTAAACAGTCATGGTTCAGAGCAGTGGTTCTCAAACTAGGGCCGCTGCTTGTTCAGGGAAAGCCCCTGGAGGGCCAGGCCGGTTTGTTTACCTGCCACGTTCGCAGGTTCAGCCGATTGCGGCTCCCACTGGCCGGGGTTCGCCGCTCCAGGCCAATGGGGGCTGCAGGAAGGGCGGCCAGCACGTCCCTCGGCCCGCGCCGCTTCCTGCGGCCCCCATTGGCCTGGAGCCAGTGGGAGCCGCAATTGGCCAAACCTGCGGACGCGGCAGGTAAACAAACCAGCCCGGCCTGCCAGAGTCTTTCCCTGAACAAGCGGCGGCCCTAGCTGAGAACCACTGGTTTAGAGGGAAGGCCCTTTCATGGATCAGTAACTGGTTAAAAAATAGGAAACAAAGGGTAGGAATAAATGGTCAGTTTTCACAATGGAGAGAAGTAAACAGCAGGGTTCCCCTGGGATACTGGGATCTTTGCTGTTCAACGTATTCATTAATGATCTGGAAAAGGGAGTGAACAGTGAAGTGGCAAAGCTTGCAGATGATACAAAATGATTCAAAATAGTTAAGTCCAAAGGTGACTGGGCAAACAAAACAGCAGATGAAATTCAACACTGATAAGTGCAAAACAGGGCCGGCTCCAGGCACCAGGCAGAGGAAGCACGTGCCTGGGGCGGCACATGCTAAGAGGTGGCTTTTTTTTTGGCTTCAGCAGTCAGAGCGGCTTTTTTTTTTTTTTCTTGCTTGGGGCGGCAAAAATGGTAGAGCCGGCCCTGGTGCAAAATAATGCATATTGGAAAAAATAATCCCAACTACAACTACAAAATGATGGGGTCTAAAATAGCTGTTACTACTCAAGAATGAGATCTTGGAGTCATTGTGGATAGTTCTCTGAAAACATCTGCTCAATGTGCAGCGGCAGTCAAAAAAGCTAACCATGTTAGGAACCATTTAGGAAAAAGACAGAAATAAGAAAATATATTGCCACTATATAAATCCATGGCACACTAGCACCATGAATACTGTGTGTAGTTCTGGTCACCCCATCTCAAAAAGGATATGTTAGAACTGGAAAAGATACAGGGAAGGGCAACAAAAATGATTTAAAGGTACAGAACAGCTTCCATATGAGGAGAGATTAAAAAGACTGGGACTGTTCATCTTAGAAAAGAGACGACTAAAGGGGGATATGACAGAGGTCTATAAAATCAAGAATGGTGTAGTGAAAGTCAAGAAGGAAGTGTTATTTACCCCTTCACATAACACACAAACCAGGGGTCACCACATGAAATTAATAGGCAGCAGGCTTAAAAGAAACAAACAAGTACTTCTTCACTCAACACAGAGTCAAACTGTGGAACTTATTGCCAGGGGATGGTGTGAAGGCCAAAAGTATAACTGGGTTCAGAAAATAACTAGATAAGTTCATGAAGGATAGGTCACTCAGTGGCTATTAGCCAAGATGGTCAGAGATGCAACCCCATGCTCTGAGTGTCCCTAAGCCTCCGAATGCCAGAAGCTAGGACTGGGTGACAGGGAAATTGGATCACTCGAAATTACCCTGTTCTATTCATTCCCTCTGAAGCATCTGACTGTCAGAAGACAGGATACTGGGCTAGATGAACCATTAGTCTCACCCAGTATGGCCATTCTTATGATCTTATGTGACATTTCAGCACTACTGGGACACTGGGCCAGAGACAAATGTATATATTTTAAACACACATGCTGTAGAATCATAGGAATGTAGTGTTGGAAGGGACCTCAGGAGGACATCTAGTCAATCCCCCACATACTGAGTCAGGACCAAGTATATACAGACCATCCCTGACAGGTATCTGTCTAATTTGTTTTTAAAAACCTTCAATAACAGGGATTCCACAACCTCCTTTGGAAGCCTATTTCAGTACTTAACTATCCTAATAGTTAGAAAGTTCAGTGAACATGGAAAACAATTGAATCACTGTCCTCTTTATAACAGCCCTTAATGCCCATATCGTATTTGAAGACAGTTATCAGGTCAGCCTTCTTTTCTCAAGACTAAACACAAGACTAAACACACCCAGGTGGTTTTTTTAACCTTTCCTCATAGGTCAGGTTTTCTAAACCTTTTATTACTTTTGTTGCTCTCCTCTTGACTCTCACCAGTTTATCCACATCTTTCCTAACGTGTGGTGCCCAAAACTGGACACAGTACTCCAGCGGAGGCCTTACCAGTGCCAAGTAGAACGATTACCTCCCATGTCTTACATATAAGACTCCTGTTAATATACCCCAGAATATTAGCCTTTTTCATAACTGCATCACATTGTTGGCTTATATTCAATTAGTGAGCCACTATAGCCCCCAGATCCTTTTCAGGAGTACTACTGCCTAGCCAGTTATTCCCCATTTTGTAGTTGTGCGTTTGACTTTTTCCTTAGTAACAGATAATGTTCATCTCTCAAATATTAATATTTTAAATTAAATATACATTTGCTGCTCTCCTCATCTTTCAATTCATCTCTCCTGTGACTGTTACAGACTTCCCATTGGAATTAGCCTCTCTCTGTACTCAACAACAGGCTTGCTACAGGCATCATGGGATGCAGGTCCCCTCACCTAGTTAAGATGGCAGAATTCACCACCACTCCTTCATTCTAGTTTGCTCCTGAACTACAGCCCCACAGGCCATATTTGACAGACCACTACTGCAATAACTGAATGATTTTTGTTCTCCTTTATCCTTTTTCAAGCCCAGGCCAGGAATTTCCAGAGCTGGAATTAGTAATTCATGCATCTGTTGTTATAGAAGAGTACAGATGAGAGATGGACTAGGTGACCTGGCAGGTGATTTCCATTTTTAACTTCTCAGAGACACTGTAATTTCAATTACCATACTAGTTACCTTGCAGGTTCCAGCTTTTGTTGCAAGAACATAAAGATTATGCCAGGGAGAAGAAGAAAGTTAGACATAAGGACTGAACAATTACTAAAAGTTGAGGTGACTGGCCACTAATATCCTTAGGCTGGTGCTCTTTCTCGGGCTACGTTAGGGCACTGACTCTGCACTGGTCCATCTCATTATTATCGATTTCAGCCTTCATTCTCTTTTGGTGCAAAGTGTTTTGTTATTTTCACTTTGTCGCTTTCTTGTAACTCATGGCAATCACAGGAGCAAACACAGATGAGCAACTGCACGCATCATCTACTGCTACATCAGTAACAACGTCCATAACTTCTGGAGCATTGCTTCTCTGTTGGCATGCAGCTCCTTGGTGATAAGGAATGCAGCATGTTGCTATTGGTGGAAAACGCATTATTCCGATGACACAAGAGGGGAAGACAAGCTAATGGAAACTCCTTGGAGCCAGAAAATGAAGAGCTAAAAAGGTCTGGGCTTTTGGTTCTACACTTACTGGCTCCAATGATTTTTCCAAAGGCATTGTATTATGTAACATTATACTGGCTAATGAAAGCATGATACCAAGCACGCTGTACAGACATCTCCAGACACATCATAAGGAGCACACCAAAAAACCTGTAGATTTGCTTCCCAGAGGACATTAACTGACTCCATATACTAAAAAGTGGTTTTTAAAAGGGTTACCTCTATCTCTGAAAAAACCTTAAAGGCATCATATGCTGTATCTTTAGAATTGCTAAAGCTAAGAAGTTTTACACAACAGACAAGGAGGTAATCCTACTATCCATTACTGATATTGCTGGTCATGTTAAAAAAACAGCAGACCATTAAAATGCTCCAAGTCTGCAACTGCATTGCCCAGATGGATTAAACGGCTCTTGATGTGCAATTCCAACTGAATCAACCATAGAGCAACTGATGTACTGTAAACAAGCTATAAAATTCACATTTGTGACAATATATTAGGACTTTAAATTAAAGTTCTACGTAAATGGATTTTAAAACATGACTTTAATAGCATATTTTATATGCTAAAACAATTATAAGAATCAACTTTTAACTTGATTCAATATTTAATAACAATATTTATCTGGAAAATGACCTGTTGATTGAGTAAAAGCTATTTTTGAGCAAATTACAATTAATTTTTAAGATGGTAAGTCCCACATGATTTTTCAGCCATTTTGTGGGTCATGAACCAAAAAAGGATTGAGAACCATTGTGTAACATTGTGGAATAGCTGCTGTGCAGTGAGGCCCTCTAAGTGTCTATTGCAGGGGTAGGCAACCTATGGCATGCGTGCCAAAGGCGGCATGTAAGCTGATTTTCAGTGGCACTCACACTGCCCGGGTCCTGGCTGCTGGTCTGGGGGACTCTGCATTTTAATTTAATTTTAAATGAAGTTTCTTAAACATTTAAAAAACCTTATTTACTTTACATACAACAATAGTTTAGTTATATATTATAGACTTATAGAAAGAGAATTTCTAAAAATGTTAAAATGTATTACTGGCACGCGAAACCTTAAATTAGAGTGAATAAATGAAGACTCGGCACACCACTTCTGAAAGGTTGCCGACCCCGGTCTATTGTGATGCCAAGTACCATGTGCCACGGTCACATTGGGAGCAAGAGAGGTCCTGCATTAATAAAAGAGTTAAACTCAAAGTGTTGTGTGCATCTAAAATTACTTACCACATATATCATAGTATCACAGTTATATTTCTTCATTCGGTCTATAGCAGCAGCAAGATCTCTGGAAGAGATAAATGAGAAATTCTCAATCAAACTAAATACACCTCATTATTTAGAATGGGTTGCCTGCTGGGAAAATTCTCTACCATTGTGGAAAGGGAGGGATTGTAAAAATGAACAAGTGCATTATGGAGAGTTTTCACCTTGTACTGAAGCCATTGCCAGAGAAAGGATACAAGGTTAAATGAATCAATGTATACTTCATGCAAAAGAGTGAGCATCTGGGCTTTGTTCATTACATATTTTTAGAATTCAGTGTTGTTGTTTTTAAACTCATTGATTATGGTCAGAAAAGCGAGTAGGAAAAATGACTTCTTGCACAGTACAAATCTGGTCTCTGTGTCCCTACTGGGACAGTGAAATGATCAAACAACTGGGGGAATCTTGTGAGCAGAGAAGATAGAACCTCACAGGACCTGGACATAGACTATGGAGCTCACTCCTGCAAGAGATAAGAATGACCTCTAACCACAGTCTCAGAACTGAATGCAGAGCACCTCTTCAATGCAGCTTTTCTCAAGAAGTTCTTCACACACACAATCCTCCCACCCCAAACACTAAAAAAAGTCTGATTTTTGTCAGCTTGTGGTATGACTAAAGTGACTGTTGTTATTTCTATTTTAAAATACTTTAGAAGGATTCAAATATTATGATGATGGGGCCAGAAAGATGGTGGTAACAATTGATGTAGCAGGCTATCAGCCAATAAAGATGTGGAAGAGCAAACTATGTTAGTCTACATCACGCTTCATGAATAAGAGTGCTAGTCAAGTTCTTCTAAAATCTTTGTTGTGGTCAATTATTTGTTAAGCAGAAAGAATATAGCTTTGTTTTCAGTCTATTTATATGGTTGATAGCTGGAACAAAAAAATTGACTTATAAATAGAGTAGATTTCCTATTGGACTCTTAGAGAATAAATCTAGAAAAACAAGGCTTCGTTTTTTAAAGTAACTACCTATCTCTCCATAGTTATATTGTCACTGTAACCTTCAATTATTCAGATTATTGACTAGTCAATATCTTGTAGTGTTACTATAACAAAAAGCTTCCAGTGTTTAAATCCCTAAAAGAGACTACCAATGTGAATTACACAAGCGTTTACCACTGAACTAAATCCAAAGTGTAGCATAGACAGACACTTGCCTTGTTATATAAAGAGATGTCCCATCACTACGCATTACAGTGGAAGACAATGAGAGGTCTCTTTTTTCAGAAAGATCCACTACTCTTGTTCCTTTGCTGAAAATGAAAAACAGACAAAAGAAACCCCAACCACATAACATAATTTGAAATAATTGCAAACCAGAATTGAAATACAGAATCCAGGAAAAAGAATCAGATGACACATACATAAAGAAAAGATCTTTCTTCATGCTGCCCGCTATTCTTGGAACAGTCTCATTCCTCTTGTGCACAGAGAATCTTCCCTCTACTTCTTCACATGTCCTTTGCATTAGTAGGAGCATTGCCAGCAGATCGAGGGAACTGATTATTCCCCTCTATTCGGCACTGGTGAGACCACATCTGGAGTATTGGATCCAGTTTTGGGTCCCTCACTACAGAAAGGATGTGGACAAATTGGAGAGAGTCCAGTGGAGGACAACAAAAATGATTAGGGGACTGGAGCACATGACTTATGAGGAGAGGCTGAGGGAACTGGGCTTATTTTGTCTGCAGGAGAGAAGAGTGAGGGGGGATTTGATAGCAGCCTTCAACTACCTGAAGGGGGTTCCAAAGAGGATGGAGCTAGGCTGTTCTCAGTGGTGGCAGATGACAGAACAAGGAGCAATGGTCTCAAGTTGCAGTGGTGGATGTCTAGGTTGGATATTAGGAAAAACTATTTCACTAGGAGGGTGGTGAAGCACTGGAATGGGTTACCTAGGGAGGTGGTGGAATCTTCATCCTTAGAGATTTTCAAGGCCCGGCTTCACAAAGCCCTGGCTGGGATGATTTAGTTGCGATTGGTCCTGCTTTGAGCAGGCGGTTGGACTAGATGACCTCCTGAGGTCTCTTCCAACCCTAATCTTCTATGATTCTATGATCTCGCTTTCATAACCACTTCTTTCACCATGCCTTCCATTGCTGATATCAGAGAATTTCCTGCTCTCACTCTTGTGGCTCATCTTTTATGAGTGTTGTTTCCACACATGTTAAGATTGTCACTACCTCAGGACAGGGACACATCTAACTCAATTTATTAAGTACCATGTACCACTATGGTGCTATATAACTAACAAACAGCATAACAGGCCATTAAATAATTAGTCAGGAAGATCATTTTCCCCAATATGAAACACTTTCACTGTGCCCAGTTTTAGCTGCAACTCCACTGCTTCTACATTAGTTAGAAGAGGAAGACTAGGTTCTTCCACATGATATTATACTGAAAGTACTTGTACAAGGGAAAAAACCCACAACTACTGAGCAGCATATTTTTATATATCTATATATATCCACCACACCTTTTATATTTGAAATATGACAATAGCAAAGAGTTAAAAAAAATCACAACTGTTATAATGAAAACAAAATAACCTTTCATACATTGTTTTCTGAAGGAGTCCTTTAGTGTCCAACATCTTTAGAACTTCCTGGGACTTCTCTTGATAAAATGATTCTCCAGAATATTCATCAAAATGCACTCCTAGACGCTGAAAGTTTCCAGGAACAGAAAGGAAAACACTGTTAGGGTGAGACTTGCACTTTCTTCAAGTCTTTAAATTTGCTATAAGTCAGATGATGGGTCTGTGTTGTAGGCCATCTAGATGGGGAGAGTGACGATGGATTTTAGTCATGAACAGCTAGTATTTGTTGTCAAAAAGAAGGGATGTTGGGTTTTAATTTAATCTCTGGTTCGTTACATTTTGGTTTTTGGGTGAGGAGCAGCTGCTATTTTATTTTAATTCACAGCAAAGGCACTTGTCTGGAGCCTGGGATAGTTTCTTTCATAAATATTTATTATAAATGAAAATAAAATACAAGTTTCTCCCACAAAAGAATGGAAACTGGTTTTAATTAAGTGTCAGTGTGTGAGAGAGGACTTCACTTTAACTGCACTCTATCTGCAGACAGCTTTTGTACTGATTGCTGTAACTTCCAGTTATTGTAATTTCTCATGATCAACTGAATCTGCAATGTTTGCTGTTCTGTATAATAAAGTTAGATGAACAAGCTAAAACAAGCTATTTACCAATTAAATTTATGACATGGAACCTTTTAATTTAGTGGGTTGGAATTTATTAAAGATGTACTACATAGGCAAAAATTTGCTTTGTCGCTCAGCACTCTTCTCTTGGATTGTGTGAATATGAGAACGGAAAGTCGAATGTCTAGTTATATGGATTTCACAAAATAAATTTGTCTAAGATTTTTGCAACTAAGATTTACTATGCTCTGCCTGGATATTAAATAAACCACGGCACTTTTGGTAAGAGAACGGTGTTTGCCTCAGCATATTTGGAAAGGTTTTCCCTTTCCCTACTCTTGTAAAGCATACTGTAAAAAGGTGAAATGGTTGAGCTCCTGACGGCTACTTCCACTCCAGGAGCGACTGAATTTCAGCAGAGTATGTATTTAGTTTGTGATGTGCTGAGGGAGTTTCAGGGATGAAAAAGTGTTATGCAGATGTCATTTATTGGTGTCATGGAACAGTGGACAAAAGGAGACTATCCTAGGACTGCATAGAGACAACAGCTGATGGTTTGGCACCTTGTAAATCCGGACATACTCTTCAATACTGAAGTCTCTAAAATGTTGCCACATTGACAGTGTCTGCTCATCACGTGCCTCCAGTTTTCTAAAGAAATCCTGTGCCAGCTTCTTTATGTTTTCATCTTCTTCTGCTGCTTTGTTAACCTGTACATATACCTAAAATACAATGGCATGGAAAATGTACAATAAATATAATCTTCCCTTCAAAGGAAAATAAAAGTGGAAAACACAGGAAGGTCCACAAGACCGGCACAGGAGAGTGAGACTAGGAACACACATCTTATTTTTAACGGTTGGACTATTGGTTTGACTGCACAGTTTACACTCAGCTGTGGGAACTATTAGTTTTTTCGAAAATCCAGATTGTAATCCCACAACTGCTACTTCTGTTGCTGTTACTTCGGATGCTGCTTCTGTTACTATCCCAATCTTGAAGCACCCAAACAACAGAATATGGAAGAATTCATTTGTATGTAAAGAAATCAATGATAGAGTCTTAAACCAGGATGCATTTCAGGTTGTCGATCACATCATTGGCACACGTCAATTAAACCCCAAAGGAAAAGGTTGGCATGCTGTTTAACTGAGGGAGCCCATATGTCAATTTGCTAGAAGTGTGTGTTGCATTCAACACTGCTAGCGTATATAGACATTGGCTTCCCTGGTTGGATACTGTATTCCTTTAGTTGTTAAAGGCCAGAAGTAGATTCAGTTCAGAGTGATTTATTTATTTATTTTTTGCATTTAGCATTTAGAAAATGAGAGGCAAAGTTTTGAAAGCAAAATTATAAAAATGCTGTTTAAAAATAAATTTACCATGTCCGTTAATTTTATATTTTGACCCATACAGGTCAGCATTGATGGAATACTGTCCCACTTTGACAGGTTTTATAAATTAACCCTGTTAGGCCATTGAATTACTGCAACCTTAGTGAGACATTAACACTCCAATTTACGAGAGTCCTGTTTGAATAATTCCATGAGTTTAGCCAAAATATCTTGCTGTAGTGGTCTCAGCCTGTAAAAATGCTCTCATCAACTAAACATTCTTGAACTTTTCCCCTTCTTTTTATGTGTCTTGAATTTCAGAGATACTGAATTAACCAGACAGTATTACCAACAAGTCTCAAATTTGAGAGCAGATTAAGGTTTCCACAACCTAGCCACAGACAATGGAATTTAAGCTCGGAGAAGATTTAACTCTTTCTATGGAAGGATAGTAACTGAACACATTCAGTTTTTCTCTCCGTGCTGATGATTTTATAGAGCAAACAATAACTGCAGCTGTGAATGGCTAACCACATCTGACTCCCAACCAGAATTTAAGGTGCAACTATGACTAGAAGGATTCTCACTTATATGCTTAATTACACAAAAATCTTCCCAATGTGTTTTTCCTTTTAAATAAACAGCAGGGAAGACCAGTCCAATGTATCATATATAGCATTTCAATACATATCAGAAAGGCACCACAATACAATACAATACAAATCTGCATCAATTGCAGATATAAATCAGAGGCATAGTTAAACAGTTATAGCAGTCAAAGATTGTGGGTATTTGAGAAATCGTATTTTGATTTAATAAAAAATCTGCTTCATTAGAAATCACCACATCTGCACTGAATGTTTCTCTCTGTGAATGCTGAAGGTGATTTGGGGCCATCTCACCATAAGCCTAGGTATTTAATTCATTAATCAAATCAAGGAAAAGAATGATCAAGCAAAGATCTCAATGTTGCAATGCCTATCTTGTACCAGATTCAAATAGCCTAATTTTGAATAATAAAACTCAACTGTATACACCTCTACCTCAATATAACGCTGTCCTCGGAAGCCAAAAAATCTTACCACATTATAGGTGAAACCGCGTTATATTGGACTTGCTTTGATCCGCCGGAGTGTGCAGCCCCCCCCGGAGCACTGCTTTACCGCTTTATATCCGAATTCGTGTTATGTCGGGTCGCGTTATATCGAGGTAGAGGTGTATAAGAAATCTCATTGCCTAGTGTGTAAATCCTACAGGGTATCAGTACAAACCACATACCAAATTATTTTGAAACTTGCAAAGAAAGAAAAAGTGCCACCATTTCTGCTGATTGAGAGAAATTCAAACTAAATAGTAAAGGTTGTGCAAGAATTATGTTCTAGGCTAGGTTGTCTCCTAATGGCTGGACCCTGAAGTTAGTACTTCAACTCCTATACCATGTACTTAGAGCTATTTATCAATTGTACTGAGGGAGCCCAAGGGGAAAGAGAAAATATATACCGGTATATGGATTGTTAAAAGTCAAAGGAGGTGAATGGCTTGGAAGCCAGAACCATTATGCTATTGTATAAACAGTACATATTTCTGTGCACATAATACACAGTTGGGTGGAATGCACTGAAATAATCAAACACACCTTATGTCTGAGCCAGTAACTAGATTTACTTGAAATCATCATCCCATGACATAATGTCTGGTTAGTCTACTAGAATGTCAGCTTTTAGCAGCAGCTGCCATCTTCAGCCCAATACAGATGGAAGCGTAGTTCAGCTTTTTATTAGGTCATTGATTCTCTATGATACATACAACTCCATATCAGAATGTATGAATCGTTGTTGAATAGCACTATACATTTGGTATATTTACCTTTAAAGAGTGGGGCACAGAACTTTTTATAATTCAAAATTTGTGCCTGCCCGTCTCCATAATGATTGGAATTATTCTGCTAAGTGCCTTAAATCTATACTTGGCCATTTCTGATAGCTGATGCATGCAATCAGCCAGCAGACCATTTATTCATATTACAAAGGCTCAGTGAGGCTCTCTGCTCATGGCATACAATGCAATCAATAGTAATGTTCTCTATATAAACTGGTGGAGAGAAGGATCAAATGACTAACTAGTTTGCATGTGAAACACGTTTGGATGGACTGAGTCAGAATCCTAAAATACAATCTGCTCTGAACCAGCAAGGAGATTTGTTTGATCCAAATAATCTGTCCTCACGTGTCTGAAGAGTCCATTGTGCAGTGAGGGAGCCAGATTCACTCTTCTGGTGCAGGGTGACGCAAACTGCTGTACCAGCTTGCTCCCTGTGTCCCAGGAAGGCCATTTGCCCAGGAGAGGACAGCTTTAACCTTCATCAACAAGGGCGCAATAGAAGCCCTGTCAATGGAAGCTGCCTAGGAGATGTACTGAATCCGGTTCACTTTTACAATCGTAAAGAAAGATAAGCCCCTTTTGCACAGCCAGGAGAGCATTCTGAAATTGCGCATGGTGACAATCACTTCTCACCACACATCCATGGTAGATTGCATTCAGATTAAAGATCTTGTTTAAGATCCTCTTCCCAAAGTTGCTGCTTAAGGTGTAATTAAAACAAACTATCATCTTTACATGTTTTCTAGTGTGAATTAAATAATAAAAAGAATATTTAGAAGTTTAAAGCAGTTTAAGATGGGTGAAGTAGCGTGCCTGGCATTAAATGAGGATATTGATACAACAGGCATCAGGGAAACTTGGTGGAATGAAGATACTCAGTGGGACATGGTAATACCAGGGTACAAAATATATAGGAATAACAGAGTAGGCCATGCTAGTGGGTGTGTGGCATTATATGTTCCAAGAAAGCATGGAGCCAAATAAGGTAAAAATCTTACTTGAAACAAACTGTACCATAGAATCTCTATGCAGAGAAATTTCATGCTTGAATAATAAGAGTATAGTAGTAGGAAAATACTAACCAACCACCTGACCAGGATGGTGACTGTGACTGAAATGCTAAGGGAGGTTAGAGAGGCCACAAAAGCAGAAAGTGCAATAATAATGGGTGATTTCAACTATCCTCAAATTGACTGGGTAATTGTCACCTCAGGGCGTGATGCGGAGATAAAATTTCTAGACACCAAAAATGACTGCTTCTTGGAACAGCTAGTCCTGGAATTTGCAAGGGGAGAGGCAATTCCCAACTTAGTCCTAAGAGGAGCACAGGATCTGGTTTGAGAGGTAACTATAACTAAATCACTCGGTAATAGCAACCATACTGTAATTAAATTTAACATCCTTGTATGGGGGATAATACCAAAATATCCCAACACTGTAACATTTAACTTTAAAAAGGGGAAGTACACAAAAATGAGGACACTTGTTAGATGGAAATTTAAAGGCACTGTCACAATGGTTAAATGCCTGCAAGCAGCATGGGGATGACTTAAAAACTCCATAATAGAGGCTTAGAATAAATGTATACCTCAAATCAGAAAAGACAATCAATCAATCAGAGGACCAAAAAAAAAAAAAAAAAGCCACCACAGCTAAATAGCAGAGTAATGGAAGCTGTCAGAGCCAAAAAGGCATCCTTTAAATTTTGGAAGTCAGATCCTAGTGAGGATAATAGGAAGGTGCACAAACTCTGGTAGGTTAAGTGTAAAAGTATAATAAGGCAGGCCAACAAAGAATTTGAGAAGTGTGATGAGGTGTATCAACTCCACACTAGTGAGATGAGGGTTAAGGAGCTGCTCTGGAAGCAGGAAGCCACACCCCTCGCCTCTGCCGGGCATGCTCCCAGTGTAGGGAGCATTCAAAAGGGAGCAGCTCAGCTCAGGCTAGGCTAACTGAGGAGGAAAGCAGTTGGGTGCAGCAGCTTCCTGCCAAGAAGCCACCAGGACCAAGCCTCCTAGCCAAGCTGATGGAAAACCACTGACTGCAGGAGCAGAGGGTGCCAATTCATTGTCACCCTGGGCTCCGGAGACGATCCTGGGAGGAAGCCAGGAGGGATCCCAAGACAGAACCGTGGAACCACTGGAGGTACAGGGGTAGGAAGTGACCCAGGATGTACAAGTAAGGTACCAGACCCTAGGCCACATATATGACCTACTGCTCTGAAGGGCTGTGGGTCAGAACCCGGTATAGGGTGGGCCCGTGTTATCCTACCTCCTTGTTGGGACTATAGCTGCTAGGCAGAGTGGCTCTTAACTTTTGCCATTGGATGATGCTACATGGACTATGGTTGCTAGGCAGAACAGCCCTTGACTCTCGCCATTGGGCGACGCTACCGTGGACCATAGCCGCTAGGCACAGTGGCCCTTGACTCTCCACATTGGGAGACACGTCTGTGAACTGTAGCCACTAGGCAAAGTGGTCTTGAACACTCGCCACTAGGCGATAATGCTGGCCTGGGGCACACAGGCATCTTCTGACAAGAAGCAACTTGCTAGAGACACCATTCTAACAGTAAGTATCTTTTTAAGTACATCAGAAGCAGGAAGCCTGCCAAACAGGCAGTGTCGCCACTAGACAACCAAGGTGCTGAAGGAGCACTCAAGGAAGACAAGGCCATTGTAGAGAAGCAAAATGCATTGATCTTCACTGCAGAGGCTGTGGGGGAGATACGCACATCGGAGCTATCTTTTTTGGGTGACAAATCTGAAGTATTGTCCCAAATTGATTGATCAATAGATGAGGTGTTAGAACAAACTGATAAATGAAACAGTAATAAGTCACCAGGAGCAGATGGTATTCACACAAGAGTTCTGAAGGAACTCAAATATGAAATTGCAGAGCTACTAACTGTAGTATGTAACCTATTGCTAAAACAAGCTGCTGTACCAGATGATTGGAAGGTAGCCAATGTAACACCGATTTTTAGGAAGGGCTCCGGAGGCAATCCTGGCAATTACAGGCCAATAGGCCTAACTTCAGTACTGGCAAAACTGATAGAAACTATAGTAAAGAACAAAATTATCAGACACAGATAAAAAGGTCAATTTTCACAATGGAGAGAAGTAAACAGCGGGGACCTCCAAGGATCTGTACTGGGATCTGTGCTTTTCAACATATTCATTAATGATCTGGAAAAGGGAGTGAACAGTGAAGTGGCAAAGTTTGCAGATGATAAAAAATTATTCAAGATAGTTAAATCCAAAGGTGATTGTGAAGAGTGAGAGAGGGATCTCACAAAACTGAGTGACTGGGCATCAAAATAGCAGATGAAACTCAACACTTATAAGTGCAAAGTAATGCACATTGGAAACAATAATTCTTACTATACATATAGAATGATGGGTTCTAAATTAGCTGTTACTACTCAGTTAAGAGATCTTGGAGTCACCCTAGATAGTTCTCTGAAAACTTCAGCTCAATGCACAGCAATGGTCAAAAAGGCTAACAGAAGGTTAGTTTCTATCCCTTTTTCTAATAGTTCCCAAGATAGAAAATATCATAATGCCACTATATAAATCCATGGTGCACCCAGACCTTGAATATTGTGTCCAGTTCTGGTTGCCCCATCTCAAAAAGGACATAGTGGAACTGGAAAAGATTCAGGAAAAGGCAACAAAGATGATCAAAGGACTGGAAGGGCTTCCATACAAGGAGAGACTAAATGGATTAGGGCTGTTCAGTTTAGAAAAGAGGTGACTAAGGGGGATATGACAGAGGTCTATAAAATCATGAATGGTGTGGAAAAAGTGACTAAAGAAGTGTTAGTTACCCTTTCCCGTAATACACAAACCAGGGGGCATCCAATGAAATTAATAAGAAGCAGGTTTAATACAAACAAGAGGAAGTACTTTTTTATACAACGCACAACTAACCTGTGGAACTCATTGCCAGGGGATGTTGTGATGGCCCAGTATAACTGGGTTCCAAAAAGAATTAGATAGGTTGATGGAAGGTATGTCCATCAATGGCTATTAGCTAAGATGGTCAGGGAATACAACCCCATGCTTGAGGTGATTCTAAACCTCTGACTGCCAGAAGCCAAGAGGGGAAGACAGGGGTAGATCACGCCAACTGTCCTCTCTGTACACTCCCCCGAAACGCTGGTACTGGCTGCTCTCAGAGACAGGATACAGGGCTAGACAGACCATTGGTCTGACCCAGTATCGCAGTTCTCATGTTCTTAAGAACAATAGAAGGTATTTTAGCACTATAAATGCTGCTTTTTTTTCAGTGGAGCATAATATAGCTTAAGTAACAAATGTTTTAAAGCTTTTTGTTTTGAAGACATATGCTTTCATACATATAAGAGCTAATAACTATGTTGAAAGAATATTGCTAATATTCTTTGATAACTTTTGAATCAACGTACCTCAAAGAGGTGTTGTAAAGGATTGGATTGTAGCTCTTCTTCATTGCCAAACTGTTGGAAACCAGCTCCCAGTAAACCTAGAATAAGTAATAATTAATCAAATGAGACATTAGAAAACAGACCAGTATGTATTATATCTTGATTAAAAGCTTTGTACAACCAAATCTGTACCTTAGCATTATAAGTAATGAAAGGAAAACATGCCAAAGTATTTTAAAAACATAATTGTGTCTGCCACAACAGACACAGAAAATAAATTGGAGTACTTGTGGCACCTTAGAGACTAACACATTTATTGTAGCATAAGCTTTCGTGGGCTACAGCTCACTTCATCGGATGCATGTAGTGAGCTGTAGCCCACGAAAGCTCATGCTACAATAAATGTGTTAGTCTCTAAGGTGCCACAAGTACTCCTATTCCTTTTTGCGGATACAGACTAACACGGCTATTACTCTGAAACCTGTCAGAAAATAAATTGATTATTCCAGTGCTTGAAAAACCATAATAGGCAAAGACTGGTATAAAAGACAGGGGTGATCCTTCTAATGAGAAGTCTCTCCCAACACCACAGCTGCTGGAATTCCTAACCCTGGAACCTGCTTCAGGGATCCATCTTTCACATCAGCATTTAGCTAGAAGCTGTCTGAAATCTGAAGCCCACACACCAATCCCCTATGTCTACTGGAAAGAAGGTGCTTCCCTATTCCTCACACCAAAGTTATCTGGCTGCCATGACTACTCCTCCACCAGCCTCTGGACCACTCCAAGAGTCTGATCTCCACTACTCTATTCACACTTTTGTTTTGGGTCTTCCTTCCCAGTGAATAGCTCCCATGCCCCACTTCTCCTGTTGCCAAGGGGCAGCAGAGTTAAATTGAACAAACTATCAGTTTCTTGAGCATTCCCAACAGTGAAAGCCGATTAGACTCTGGTCAGCTTTCACTCTGCTGCAGCTTAGGAAAAATATGAGCCGCAGCACAAACATTGGGGCTTCCTGTCTACAGAATGAGGACAATGCTCACTTCTTGTTTGAAAAGTTTCCTCTGGAACCATAAGGGCAAAAACTTAGGGCCAAGGTCAACAGTCTGCTACAGCAGCTATTCTAGTGACACAAAACTGCTGCAAACCCATCTGAATCAGCCAGTTCAGTCAGGTTTAGTGCTGCAAAGCAGTCATAGCATCAGTGAACCATACCCTTCATTTTTTTTTAAAATGCATTCTTCTATTCTGCAGAAGCTGATGGCATTTGTCCCCCCACTCTCCAGAGAAAGCTTCCTATTTTCCACAAGTGGTGAGTAAGAGAATGGATTTTTCAAGCACCAGTTGATTATAACCACAGGCCTTACAATATTGCAAGGAGAGTGAAGCAAAAAAAAAGTAGGCTTTTTTTTTTTTTTTAAACCCATACATTAGCATTTAAATGTAACAATTTCTACCTCAGAATGACATGAAGGGTCTGCCTGAACCCAATAAAAGCAAGAAAACTGAACTACTTAGCGTGCCCACATATTGCAGCACATGTAGCTGGGGCGACAGAACCCAAAAGGGCATTCACTTGAGGTGTTTTCCCTACCACCACCCCGACAGTTCCACTGTGGAAAGATAGCTTTAAACTACATCTAGGGTTCCACAGGATGCCTTGTGACAGCATATCCCCAAAGGTCCCTCGTCATGCTCCCTCCCTCACCAATATCAACCACTTTAATAGCGGTCTTGAGAGACCAAGAGGCTGCAGGCATGTTGCACTGCCACAACCCTCCTTCCATGAGTACCTTCTGCTACCTGAGACTCTCAGCTAGTCTCTCTGTTGTGTGTAGTCACCACAGACCCTAGCGTGATCAAACCCATGAAGTTGCATGACTTGATTATTTCTTTAAATGTATCTGGTTTGGTTTTAGAATTGCCCAAACATCCATAGATTATAAGGCTAGACAGAACCACTGTGATCATCTAGTCTGACCTCCTGTATAAACACAGGCCATAGGACTTCCCTGAATTAATTCCTGTTTGAACTAGAGCACCTGAGAGGCTTTAGAACTGCCCAAAGATCACCTCAAAGGCTGAGAAATTCAAGTCCTTTCCTCATCTTTCAATCAAAAGAACTTGTCCAGGTGCCTCTGCAGCCATTCAGGAGAGCTAGGGTTGATTTTAAATCCACGTTCCCTCTGAGCTGTCCAGGACTAGGACTGCTGGGGAGATGGTACACGTATCCCTGAAGAGGGAGAGTGTGTACCACTTTGAAATAACCTCTCCAGCTGATAAAGGAAGTACTTCAAAAGAGTCTTGTCCAGTTCTTGTTGGAAGCACAGAGATTGCAATAGAGGTCCTAGGAGGAGTTTAATAAGGGAAACAAGACAATATCCTGGAAAAAAAATAAAAAAGGGCTAATCCCATTTAAATTCAGTTCTATATTTTAAAAATGGCCTCTCGGCTGGGAACTTGTCTGCCAAGTTTCAGCTGGATACTGCTTAGAAGGCAAAGTTATAAACTCCTTGTAAATGGTGGTTATAATAGAAATGCTGACAGCTCATTAACTATAGTGGTGCTAATAAAATTCCTGAGCTATAATTTTGTGAACCGTGGTCACATCCTTTATAAAAGCTGTTAAATAGGAACTGAATAGGGCAATGTAAGAGAACATCTGTTTTAAAGGGGACAGTTAAAACTAGTAGCTCAAAAATATGACCTACCAGCTATGCTTTAGATTGAAGGTTCCCATGTACACAATATACTCTCCAACTACCTTTCCTGACATCAAGATGTATGCAGCAATATATAAAATCCCTGCTATTCAAAGTTCTCTGAGAGCACCATTCTGCAATCAAACTATTTACTTCTCAAGAACAGAGCAGATAAGCACAGTAGGGAAAAGTACCCTTAACCAGATTTTATTTTGCTATTTAAATATTGTTGCAGTGTCCACTTTAAGGAAAAAAATGATGAAGTCATATCAAAGGGATAAAAATAAAATAAAACACGTAACTATGAAGTCAGTCTAATTTTAAGGCAACTCATCACACAAGTATCCCTCATTAAATTCCCTCAAGTTTAGAGAGGCTTGGTCGCAATAACATGACAAAAAGCAAAATATTCGTTACCAGACTTTAGTGTCAGAAAATTCAATTAAGTTACCTTGCAAAACTGTCATGTGAAAATATCCACCCATCCATGTAAGGATTATGAATACACTAATATTTTTCTCATCTGTCCAAAACAAACCAACCTACCAAACAAAAAGATACTTGTCCCAAACAAGTGGACAAGTAGAATTGTGCAGGGCTGGCATTTAATATATGTATAATCTACATAGAGGAGATTGAACACAATGATATGCAGGGGCATATAAGTTTTATTGGTATGATTTTGGGTGTTAACCGAATGCCATAAATGTACCATGACACACAACTATTTTATTTATCTAGAAACATTCTAGAAAAATAGTTGTCTGCTTTTTGTTTTTTAAACAAAAATTTTGTTGGCACTATTTTTTTTTATCCATCTGTCTTCAAAGTCTGAATGTATTAGCTACCATGAGTATACCCAGCCTCAGAGTAAAAGAAAGTTAGCACTAATACCTTTTTAAAACCTCTAGAAAACTATCACAAATAGCTCTTTTGGAGGGGGTGGAAGTGGAGGGGCAAAAGTATGGTGACGTTAAGGTTTGATATCTTTCAGACTGATAGGGTTAAAAAATGATGCTATTTACCACTGTGAAGCTTGGAATGAATCTCAGCTCTCCTATGATATAAAATAAATGTTTATAGTCATGGTGGCTCATGTGATATGAGACATTAGGGCAGTCATTGGTGCAAGAATAAACATTTGATCATCTTAGACTCCAGAGCAGTATAATTTTCAGTCCTTGCTTCTACAATTGTGGGGGTAAAATTGATATTGATATTACCCTCTCCTTTCTTCACGCACTTTTTAAATAGCAGCTATTTGAACATTTCTCAGATGTTTGATTTTAGTAGCAGCTCTGGCAAACAGGGATTTGTAATTATCATCAACCATGCATAGTTCTGTACATTAGTAGGCATGGGCCTAAAGGGGTTTGATAAGTTAAAGGCACAAAACAGAGTGCAGGAGAGGAGAGCAAATGTGCCATATGAATGCAAATTCCTCTACTGTTTCACAAAATAAGAAATTTATTCTATGGTTATGTCTACAAGTGTGAGGTAAATAAATTGAATACAGTGGGTTCGGTCTCCTGTAGTCCTTACACAAGCAAAACTCCTGAAGTCATGAAGGGTTTTGCATGACAAAAGAATTAAATATTAGGATATATACACAACAGCTGTAACCATACACTTATTGTCTATAACTTGTTTTAGCAGCATGAGCCTGTCCAATTATTAATCTTTGCTATAGTCAAATCCAGTGAGGCAGCAAGAAATTGAGGTTGTAAGCCTAAATAATGTTATTTGTGAAAGAGAAAATAAACATACCAAACTGCATGCCCCAGTCTCCAAGGTAATTTATTCTTGTTACTTGATGTCCAAGTGCTTCTTTGAGGTTTGCTACAAAATTCCCTGGTAATCAATCAAAATTATTACTCAAAACAGTAAGTGTTCTCTCATTCTTAATACTAGTTTTGTTTTGATACAATCTGCATTTCCTCCTCATTACAAATTCAATAAAATGTACTGTTCTACCAAATTTCTTGCTGAAATGAATCAGACTGTTAATTCTTTCAGGCCTTGTGGGGGTTTTTGTGCACTTGGAAGGTGCTGTATATTCTTTCATTGTTATACAGAAAATAAACATAATATTTTGTGTTTATATGGTGCTCTTCAGCTGACCATCACAAAATGCTTTTCAAGCTTCAGTGCATCCTCACAACACCTCCGTAGAATATATCAGTCCCCCACCCCATTTTTCAGATAGGCAAACAGACACAAAGAAATTAAGTGATTGCCCAAGTTCACCAAGCGTGTCAGTGGCAAAGCTGAGAAAAGAACCAAAAACTCATGACTTCCAGTGCTGTGCTCGAACCACCACAGTATCTGTAAACAGGCTGCACTCCAACCCGGCTCCTAACACATTTTACCCACAAGACAGGGTCCAGTCTTAATCTTTTCCTGAAGCTTGCTTTTAATATTACTGTAATTAAAATGCAAAAAAACCCTCAACCTCATCTTTCTCCTGAGCTGGGCTGTTCTTAGGATTTTTCCTTGCTTAACTTCTGTGTCCCTGCCCCTGGTTTCCCCTGCTTTAAAGGGGCTTACACCCTTTTAGCTCCGATGCAGGAGTATAAAAGGACCCATCTGGTCGGATATCAGGGTGACTCAGCTGCAGAGCTCTGTGTCTTTCTCCTGGAACCTTTATCCTGACACCATGTTACAGCACCCAACCATAATTTTCTATTAGATTAATTCATTCTATTCAGTTTATTTCATCTCTTCTGTGTAGACAGTGATCTATAGGATTATTTTGGGGAATGGTCCTCCCCACAGGAGATGGTGTGAAAAGGAGGAGCTATGACACCTTGTATCACTTAGCTAACAATTACATTGTTACAGAATGGTTGGCTGCAGTATTAACTCAATAGATGAAGTGCAGAAAGTTATCCTTGTCAGTAAAGTAGCAGTTTATACACTGATATGGGGAAATACTGAAAGAGAAAAAACAATGAAGCTAAAATTTCACTTAATAGCTTTTGTGCCATTGGAGTGTTGAGCAGCAAATTAACACACAACTATTCAGTTATGTACAGGAGTCAACGAGAGTTTTATCCCATATATTTGAGGGCAGAACTGGGCCCACAATCACCATGACAGCAATATTGACATATAGTAGTTAACGAATTACAAACAAACCTGATGTCAGACAACTTCTAAGACAACCTGACAAACCGGAAATGAAAGTTAGCCTTAAAAGGCTTCTATCAGTGTCTTTCTAGGATGCCATTTTAAAATCTCTAATTTGGGATTTCCTCATTTAATGCTCACAGTTCTAAAACTAAGTAATGTGCTTGTTAATAAATCTGTCAGTAACAGACTGAGTTTTTGTTGTTTACTCCCTTCCTTCACTGTTTAATTGGTAGGGGGTTCTTATTAAACATAAGGTTGGCCTGACATGGCCTTTCCACTATAGGAATGAAATTCAAAAGGATTTTCTATTGAACTCCAAGAGGAGATACAGAAGATTTTCTAGGCTGTAGTTAAATGTGTACTTACCTATTATCGTGGAACGCATGTGTCCTACATGAAACTTTTTGGCAATATTGGGTGAACTGCAATAAATACCCACAGTTAACATTTGTTCACTGTACAAAACATAGAACTGCCAGACCATTGTCTCCCCTAACAAACGTCCAAACAGCTGCTACACTCTTCCCATGTCCTGAAAAGAGCTAAAGAAAAACACAGTTGCCACCCTTTCCAATAAAATTCCCAGGCTGATCTAATTATGAGCTGGGATCCAGGTCCCAATTTTGCTCCAGAGGGCAAGGCATTAAAAACAAACAAACGTGTTGCCTTCCCAATTAGTATACAATTTTCAAATACAATCCTAAGTAGATAACGAAGTACTCACACCATGCTCTGTCACTCTATAAAAATTATGCAAGTATGGATTTTTCACAACAGACCTTTACTTTTATACGATATCTCCCTTCCTAGGAGTAAATGTGACTCCATCGCAAGGCTCTCATACAAAGCCCTACCCAGTATGTATGCCCTTCAGGGCATACTCCCTTTCAAATACCAACCCCAAGTAACGGCAATCAAGTATTATTATCTGCAGGGATTAAATTCAGTCGAACCCCACCAGAGCTCTGGTAAATATTTTCAAACCCAAAGCATCCCCACACACACTCCCCGCCCCAGGTGAGAACAAGCCAAAGTGGTTTAATTTACTTCCTCATTTGTAAGTCAGAATCATTTAGGTTAATTAACCTCAGGGCATTTAAAGTTTACTTCTCCTGGACACTTGTACTATCCTTGATTTGCTAGTTCTCTTGTGCTCCCTCTGCTGGCAGGTTGTCCATGTTGCAGCACAACAAAGATAAGGCAAATGGGTCTTTCTATAATTTTGAGCCAGATTTTCAGACCGAAGTCCATTTTTTGTGGACACAAAATTGTGCTCACAATTATTTGTGCCTGAAAAAAAATATTCAGGCCTGGGTCTGAACATCCAGCCCAAAATTTTAAACAGCCAACTACTTATTTCTGACCTGACAATATCTTTGCTGTTCAGTTGCCAACCTAACCAGCTGGTGGAAGATGCACACGTGAGCAAGCAAACCAGAGTACAGCGCAAATATAAAGGAAATAAAGAGTCTTAACCAGGTATCTGTTTTTTCAGGAACAAATAACTGGATACACAATTTTGCACCAGTAGTTTTGTGCCTGCAGTTTAGGACATTTAGATATCCAAATGCTTGATTGCTCCTGAAAATCTTGGATGTAGGCATCAAAGTGATCTAAATTGCAGGTGCAAATAACTGTTGGTGCAGAACAGCACCCACAACAACTGAAGCTCAGTTAAAACCTAAAAAATGGAGGCTAAAGGCTGAAAATTCAGCTTTAGTTTCTTCATAACAGAATTAATTAAAACGAAAAAGACTATCATCCTCCAAATCAGAACATTCTTAATGAGGGTCAAATCAAGGCTTGAACTATCACACTAAATAGTGAAGATATACTTAACAGTTCTAGGGGGAAAAAAGCCCCAAATATGATTTATGTTGTATTTGCAAATAAGCTACCCATGTACTAATGTAGTTGATTACCATACATGTAACAATGCAGCAGTATCACCTTTGTTATTAAAGAACATAAGGTATTTTATTGATTCTTGTAAAAGGACTTCACCCATGTACTCACCTAAACTCAACCACTATCTTTCTTCTGGGAAGCGTAGACAAAAGTTCACTTTTTATTCCATAGTCTGAGCCATCTTTAAATACCTGCTGCAACACAGTCTAAAAAGCAAGAAAAAAAATGGCTTGGAAAAGTACTTCATCAACAGAAAAAGAGCAATCAACAAATAATTTTGTTAATGTTTTACTAATTGCCTAAGAGCTTAATCCTGCAGCCTTTATGCATGTAAGCAATCCCACTGAGGGTTATATGCATAGTTGGCCAGACAAAGCAAGGCCCCACACTCAACCCCATGGCATTTTGATATGTCTGTCTGTAACAACAATTTTTGAAAACTGCATCCCATCAACTCCAAAATTTCAGGGAATTTTCTAGGCCCCATTGATTTTGGTGAAAATCAGAAAACCAGAAAAGCCTGATTTCCACTAATATCACCATTTGTCACTCAGGTTAGAGGACTAAGGAAGAAACTTCAGAGGTAGGGTTAGGTTAGGATTAGTGGGCCCCTCACCCCACAACATTTTGCACCACCTTCCATTTTGCATCTTTGTCCCTTGAAATTATGAGGGGTGACTAAAATACATTGAAAAACATTAAAAATTGAGATTTTTATTTAATTCAATATATAAAAAAGAATTGCATTAGCTCAGTAAAAATATGTTTTTGTATATACTTGTCTGTCACAGAAATTTCAGTGTCCCAAAAATTTAGCATGTTGGGCTACAGATACTGAGAGGGCTTGCTGAAGGGTATGATATTTCCATGAAGAGCAAAGATTTTAACGAAGAATACGAGGATTCTGCAGAAACAGTTAAAGGCCGTTAATGCAAAAACACAGAAACTGAATTGCTCTTCAACAGAAATATTTTATGCTCTTATAATGGCACTTACAGTATTACTATAGTATCAGGGCCCATCCCACTAGATAACCAAAATTACAATAGGCCAGTGGTCTCATTTTCCTCTCCCCTACTTAAAGGGATTTGGGTCTATGTTTTTTTCCCCATTTCCTTTTCCGTCTCTTTACCACACTCCTCCTCTCTTCTTCATAACCTGAGTGGAGCATGATTATGCCTTAATTCTGCACTGAGTCTGGCAAAGCTCACACTGAAGTCAAGTAGTCAGTGGGCATTGTGCTTGAATAAGGAGTGCTAAACAGGGCCCAAAGACAGGAAACTTTTGATTTAACTGACAATCTGACCAAATCCTGCCCATTAATCAGCTCTGAAACAAGAGCCAATAAAAATCTGATAGAACAGTCACACTAAATTCACATATTGTTAAGGTGGATTATATGTAACCAGTTTAAAATTAAATGATACTTTTATGGCATTTGTAACTATGTTAATGTTTTTCATAGGATAAGGTAAGAAATAAAAAAGGATCTAATCAATAGAAGTACACATAGCACTAATAACTAAGAAGCAGACTGAATGAGAGTATTCTTAATTTCTATTACATACAAATTGATGACCACAAAGTAAAAGTATTCAGCAAAAGTCTTTACAGGAAAAGGCAACTTCTTGGGCTTCACCAATATAGATGAAAATTTTCATTTTCCCAGGAGACAGGCAGTCAGTTTTCCAAGACAACAACCTGTCAAATCCACTGCTCAGTCCCTGGTTTAGATTTTCAGAACAACTACATGGTGCACCTAGCTCTATGAACTAGCTGAGCAACCAACCGACAAAAGGACTTTTGAGTTTAGCTGTACCAACCATCCGCCTATCTCCCTAAGGATCTTAAAACAAGGACCCAGAAATCAGTCTACTTTGGGATAATACTACCAACAATGAAGGTGAGTGGCCAACTACCCTCCAGCAAGTTACTGATGTCTTTTCCAATTAGCCACCAGTCTTTGAAGAAGAGACACTCCTGTTTTGTAACAAACCATAATACAGTAAAATCTAAAGAGAAAAATTACAATTCTAGATGTCTTTATAAAATAGTATTTTCCACCTCTAGCAAAGGTCTTGGAGCACAAGAGCCAAGATTAAATTTTTGACTTGCACACTTTAGGACCTGACCCTAATTTAGTCTTTAAAGGGAACAGGGGAAGAAGAAAAGTCAAAATTATCAAGCCGTGTCAGAGAAACTACTTCCTTATATTTTTAAGAAGAGATCTTTGTGAACCTGATTCCAAATTCTCAGCATGCATAATAAAAGACAGCTGTTTAGTCAATCCTTAGAGAGAGGGAATATATGGTTTTCAAACAGAAACAATGAATGTTTTGAATATAAAGTTCTACACTAAGACTACAGTAGATGTTTTTCATTTCTATGTAGAGGGGCTAATTTTGTCATTATTGTTAATATTTCGCATGTATTAAAACACTTACCTTTGCTAATAATTCCCTATTTATTGTGAAGTTCACTGTTCCTGGACCAGTGCTGATTTCACTCACTACCGTATCACATTTTAGCTAAAAAAAACCCACATAAAAACAGGTGAATAAATCATTTTCTTCATTAGACATGCAATATTACATTGGATAGAATAATTTAGGATGGAAGGGACGTACAGTGGGTCATCTAATAAATCCATCCCCTCATAGAAAGGTAGACTTGCGTTCATTATTTCCAAACCATCTCCACCGTACTCCACCGCGGCAAGAGGCGGAAGCGGAGTCGACGGGGGAGCGGCGGCAGTCGACCCCGCGGCCACTGGGAGCTGCGGGCAGCCGTGCCTACGGATGGTCAATGTAAACAAACTGTCTCGCGGCCCACCAGCGGATTACCCTGACGGGCCACAGGTTGCCCACCACTGTATAGCTTCATCTGCAATGTCCAATACTAGTTGCCCCATCTCAAAAAGGATATTGCAGAACTAGAGGGGTTCAGAGAATAGTAATGTGAACAATCAGAGGCCTGGAAAAACTTTCATATGAAGAGAGATTGAAAAGACTGGGCTGTGGATATCAAGAACATTCAGATTTATTAAAATTAATGCAAAAACTTTTTGGAAGGGATATTAAATCATGCTTCAGGATTTAAGCCAGTCTCTGACTGTTAGAGATCAGGATGAGATACAATATGGGGGGCAGATTATCCCACATCTGCCTTCTGCGGGTGTCTTCCATCTTCCTTGTATGCATCTGGTACTGGCCTCTTTCAGAAATCATGGAGGTCCCATCCGGGCCTAGAGATTTATTGCATTTTAAATAATCTAATTGCTGCAACTGCTCTTCTTCTGTCACCTCAACCTCAGAGAGCACCCCATCTTTATTACCAGAAAAGATTCAGCGTAGGGATCTCCACAACATCTCAGAAATGAAGACTGATGCAGAGAAATTATTTAGCTTTTCAGCAACGTCCTTATCTTCCTTATTTGTTCTCTTTAACAGTTACTGATCCAGCAGACCCGCTGATTCTTTTGCAGGCTTCCTGCTTCTGATGTATTTAAAGAGTCTCCTGTTGTTTGTTTGACACCTTTAGATATCTACTCTTTGAAATTAATTTTGGCCCTTCTAATTTCTTACTACATGCCTCCTTAATTCATGCTCCTGTTTTCTGGATTCACTAGGATCAGACTTCCAAATTTTGAAGGCTTTCTGGATGGTTCAAATAGCCTCTCAAACCTTACCATTTAGCCATACTGGTTTACTCCTTACCGTTCAGGTTCTATTTTCGCTCAGCAGTATGCATGCCTTGTGAGGGTCTATTTTTTTTTAAAGGAGCAACCATGCCATCTCTAATTTACTTCCTATACTTTTTATAGGGCCTTTTTGCCAAGCCTCCTCATCTAATTGAAATCTCCCTTTCTAAAGTTTAGTGTCACTTGTGTGGTGCTTTACCTTCCCCTTGGATGTTGAACCTTACTTATATTGCGATCATTCTTACTTAATAGCTCAGCTACTTTCATTTTTTGAATTAGCTCGTGTGTTACTTAAAACTTAATCAAGAATAACCTCTTGTGTGCTCTAGAACTAGCTGTTCTAAGAAGTGTTCTAAAGAATTAAGAAATTGTTTCTCTGAACTTTATCCTACTGTGCCATTTGACCAATTAACACGTGGGCAGCTGAAGTCTCCCACTGGTCTCATTTTGTTAGATTTTACTTGCCTCTTTGGTGTGTCTCAACTTTGTGGGCTCAATTTCTTATTCTTGATCTGGAGACCAGTAGTACAGGGCTACTAATATATTTATATTTTTACAGCTTAGGAATTATATCAATAGAGATTCAATTGCATGGTCCTCCGAGTTCAGCATTTTTATCTCACTATAATCTATAGAATCCTTGAGATACAGCTTTATTCTCCCACTTCTTTGGCCTAGTCTATCCTTCCTGCATAGTTTGTAAACAGGTATTACAGTGCCTCTAATGGTTTTTGTCATTCCACCACTTCCCCATAATGCCTATTATATCAAGAACCTTGTTGATCGCAAGGCAGTCTATTTCACCAATTTTTGCTTCTAAACTTCTTCCATTTGTATACATTTATAGTCTTGACGAGGTGCCTGTTTTTATCTAATCCCTTATTTTGACACCTTGCTGATTTTATAGAATATATATTTCGGTATTCTAATCCCATCTCTGTTCTAGTTCAGTTGTAATTTGCATTCTACTCTTCTTAGATATACAGACACTTATGTGTGCTTTTAAGCTGCCTTAAAACCATTTTAGCTGGCCACTGGAGGATTCTCCATGCATAGGGGTATTCTTAGGTGGTGTACAGCAGTGATATTGGCTCCCATCAACCTTTTGTTGGCCACCAGTGTAGGAGGTTGGGTGGACTCCTTTATTCTCAGCTGATCCCCAGCTATCAGAATAGTCCCTTGAGGCTACGGGCAACCAGTGTAAATCAGAACAGGTTTTAGGCCTTTATCTCTTCATCTATGAGCTACACAAAGCACTCCTTGGCCACAGTACCTGTTACATCTTCCCTCAATCATCTCATCTCTTTCCCAGATCTTGTCACTTTCCCTCAGAGTCTCACTCGCCAAACCTCTTGTTTTTGCTGCTTTTCTCTGAACTCCTTCCAGTCTGTTGGAAGTCTAGTGTCAAAACTGAATACAGTATCCCAATAAGGCCTAGCCAACACTCAATCATTACTTCAGTTGTTTTTACATGTGACACTCCTCTATCAGTATAATTCATTCTTAGTATTTACTTGTTTTGTGATAAAACTGCATGGGCAACGCATTCAATCTTGCACAACAACATCCTTCTGTAGTATTTACACACAGCTTTCTATGTGTGTATTATGCATATTAGTTTACATTTACCTTTAGTGAATCTCATTTTTTTATGGTAATCCATTTTTCCAGTATATTAAGATCATACCCTATTATAATTCTATTTGCCCAAGTATTTGTGATACTTATCAGCTTTGTATCATTTACAGATTTGACATAGCCTCTAAACCATTACGGAGATTATTAAATAGTATGGACTCAGAATGGACTCTTTATACACTTTAGACATCACCTCTCAATGTCACACTGAACAATTAATTACTCCCAAGTTATTTTTGTTTTAAATCAAACTGTGACATCATTTTATAGTACTCTTATCTAATCCTGTTTCTCTAATTTCCCATGAAGAGGTCATGTTCAATTGGGTCAAATGGCTGCTGTTGTGTTACACTCACTCAAACGGGTGCAGCTGTCACTGGAATCAGTAGGAGCTGTTTGTGTGTGAGTACCATTTTCTCTAAGGAATTTGCTACATTTCCTTTATCTAATAAGCTTGTTATTGTATCAAATAAAGAAGCTTATTGTGCCAGAGTACCTTCTCTGCTAGCCTCTGAGTTTGAAGCTGAAGATATGGCTTTGAACGATCACTAGACTTGTTCTCTATCACAGAACCCACAAAGAGCTGGAAATCAGCAACTGGCCTAGATAAAGACATAAAATATTGAGATTGGGTAAAACAGAGTTTGCTGTTACTAAAATCTATTGAAATGCTGGGGAAATTTACTAAACATTAATAATCCATTTTAGTATGGAATAATTCCATTTAAGCATTCACTCAAAGCCTTCATGTCAAACAACAAAAAAGCATCAAACGTGTTTTGCCTGTTCCCAATATCCTTTGAGAAGAACCACAAGAGCACATCACAATTTCATCGGAGTAATACTGGAACTTTTAGCAGATATTTTTCCAATAATCACTTGTTAATTTCAGTATCTGCTAAAAAGGAATATCAATATTTATTAGGCAGACCAGTGAAAAGGTAAATGATACTGGAGACAATAGTTGACTACTGTGCGTAACCTACACAAGCATAAAGTGCATGAGGCTTCTCCTGTTCAATTTAAAGGAGAAAGGACAAAACTGAACAATTTATGATGTCTAAAAGATACTGGCTATGGAAGAAATATTCAATAATGCAATCACACAGCCTGTGGAAAAATACTACTTCCCTAAAACTTTTCAGAATGTCTGTGATCTTTACTGGTTTTCAAAAGCCACATCTAATAAGCAAACAATATTTCACAAGTGTATAGTCAGCACATTGCATATGTGAGACACAGGGCCGGCTCCAGGCACCAGCTGACCAAGCAGGTGCTTGGGGCGGCCCCTCGGGAGAGGGGCGGCACGTCCAGCGATTCGGCGGCAATTCGGCGGAGGGTCCCTCACTCCCGCTCGGAGCGAAGGACCTCCCGCCGAATTGCCGCCGCAGATCGCGATCGCGGCTTTTTTTTTTTTTTTTTTTTTTTTTTTTTGCTGCCTGGGGCAGCAAAAACCCTGGAGCCGGCGCTGGTGAGACAGACTGCCAGACTTGAGGAAATTAGCTAGATTCCCAATGATATCATAGGATGGAAAATGCAGTTGTCTTAGCATTTTTCAATCACCTCACGCGCGTGGGGTATAAAAGGTGTTATAAGGCAAAGACTACTTACAGAACAGCTGGAGTATAGGTGGAATTAGTTGGTTAGCTAGTTTAAAGGAATCCTTTTTCCTTTGTCAGGCAAACTGTCTTGAGCACAGGTTAAGGAAATGGTGGTAGACTCCCCCATCCCAACTGCTGTGCTGTATGCCATGTGCTCGTGGTTTACAGTCCCGCTCCAGCAGCGGCTCCATTTTGGTGATGCTGTTTTTATTTAGGGCCTGATCCGATAAACATTATCGCAGTAGGGCTCTGATCCAGCAAAATACTTAAACATATGATTAACTTTAAGCATGTGAATAGTCCTATTGACATCAATGAGACTACTCACTTCTATGCCAGATAGTAGGCATTTGTAGGATAAAGAAAGAACTCTGGGATCCTTCTAGATTGATACTATTGAACATTTGCCTGGCTATAGAAAGGCCCAACCTACTGTGATGCATAGATAAATGTACAATTAACATTTTTTCATTTTCCCCCTAATTACTATATTCACCTTGTATACGATTTGAGGACATAACACCTTATATTAAGAATTCTTTCACTTGTAATAAAATCCAATTTATTTTTTGCATCTCTCAGACAGGAGAATGAAAATCAATATGAATGTTACTTTTATTTCTAATCAGTTTCACTTTCAGATTTTTAGTACTGTAATATTTGCATTTCAGGCACTGCAATGGGATATTTATTTCAACTGAATTTTTAAGCATCAGAAGTGATTCTGTTGGTTTTGAGATTTCATAAAAACTTGTTTTTAAAAAAATTAAATGGTGAGCCAGATTTAAGTTAAATGTCCCTCTAAAATTGACTGGGATTTAAATATGAATTATAATCTTCATATTAGCCAGTACTGTTTGATTTTCTCTATTCATATTTCCCTAAAAGCTCACTGAGATCCGACAGTATTAAGCACCACACACAAAAATTATTTTATTAGAACATAAAATGTAAACACTTTACCGTTTTTTGGAGACAGGAACTGCAGATATTGACTTTATCAAATTTTCTGGTGGCAGGTTCAAAACTCTTGAAAGCTAGATTTGAAACAGATCAAAACTATAATAAGAAAGATTTTCAGTTAAGTTATTCCCTGTTTAGGCTCCAATGCGGATGAGAGATACATTTTAATAAATTTATTACCATCCAGACTGGTGGCAAAAATGTTAGCTCAAGCTATTTTAAGATCAGTTTTTAAAAATGTGTTACAAACACAGCCAATGAAAAAATATAAAGGGCGCTTTAGAGAAAGCTGTACTAATCAAAACTTGCAGCTCTAAACCCCTTTTATTTGTAGAAGAAAGACTGCAGAGATCTGTTTATTGGAATGAAAAAGATACATTTTATTTTAATATAAACTATTTATTGCCTGGAAGATGAATGATAATCAATTGCTGTCCCAATTTAAGATATTTTTCATGAGGGTAACTGAGTAAGTGGTACCTTCCGTCATATTGGGTTATATTTTGCCCTAGTGGAAGCAGATGCAATTCTAATGAAGTCAATGGAGCTGCATCTACTAAGGATGAACTTGGCCCATGGTGTGAAGTTCCCTGCAAAAAACATGCCATCGAACAGTGGCTCAGAAAACCAGCAGACACAATTTGGGAAGCTAATTCATTAGAAAAATCAGATTCCTTTTGATAAAAAAAAATCATAAAAATACAGAATATTCTTGTGACTACAATTTTTATTTTTTGGTAATAATCATTTAACAATGTTAAGTAGAAAACAACCCCCCTCCAGTTTGCCTCAAACTGAAATATGATGAGCAAAACTGACAGAACACTCAAATTTACCCCGGGTCAATAAGAAAACATTACACTGGAAAAAAGAAGAGATGAATAAGGTACTTCAATGTTAGGAATAAAATTTAAAAATCTAACATCCAGTTCCTTGGTCTAGCTACTGAACTTATTGTATCCCAGTCAAATGCAGCTCAGAGGCAGTAACAGAGTCTGAGAGATTAATGTTAACACTTTAAAAGCCTTTGGGAAATCAGGGGACAGTAGATTTTATTTTTAAAGCCCTAAATGGACCTCTCCAACCTTCCTCACTGTTCTTGTTCCTGTCTCTCTCTACTCTGTTGCCTGCTAATTCTGCTTTTTTAACATCAGCCTTTTCTCTCTTCTCACACAAAAACCAGAGCTTTGTCTCCCGCTGTTCTGAGTAGCCTTCCAATATCTTAATTTTATCAACTTTGCATCTCTTTACAATCTCATATTAAATCATGTGCTTGAGTTATACTTTTGAAATCTCGTACATTCCTTCTTCACTATAATTACAGAGAAAAAAAAAGATGGGAGCCAACATTCTCTATCAGATATCACGAAAAAGTCATCACTCTAATAGCCACTTCCTCCTAAAGGGTGGGTGGCTGTCTTCTAATAAATATGAACTGTTTTGTTATACTATATTGTATTATCTTGTACAGTATGGCAGTGCAAGATACTGTATTTATGGTATTATATAAGCATAGTGCTTGAAAAATTCACTCAACACTTACTAGCCTGAAAACTGAATGTGCTAGCCAAGGTGAAAAATCCATGTCACCATGTCCCTGAGACCACACTCCCTGCAAATTAAAAGGATTAAACAGTTTACTGTTCGTTTGCTATATTTAATTTTAACATATCAATCAACTTTTTAAAAGTAATTTACTAAGGGATTCTCTACGTGGGGAATTATTCCAGAATAACTATTCCTGATCCAATTCCAAAATGGATTAAGATGATTTGGAATAAGGTACTTTCATTCTGGAATAAGTGTGTCCACATGTGGAGTTAATGAGAAATAGTTAATCCACTTTAAGTTCCACCCCCGCCTTATTCTGCATTAGCTTTCATATGTAGACAAGCACTAACTCAGTTTTGCTTTTGTTTCATATTTTCCCTTCCTGGCATCACTCCATGTTCCCCTCTCTTCTTTCCTACAATATCTTTTCCTGTGTTGTTTACAGTGGCTTTTCCTTTCTTTCTTTCTTTCTTTCTCCCTCCCTCTATCTGCTGAAAGCCCTAGTTCTTTTTCCTAATTTATCTAGTCAATCTTTCTCACACCCCAGACTACCCACACCTTCCCTAACATAAGAACATAAGGACTAATACATAGGACTTAAAAGCTACCACATACTTAAGAGCCAGGGGACTAGACCAAAGGACTTAAGTAAAATGAGGGGCCACACTACCCAGGGACACCACCCAGAAAAGAAGCCACCACTGTCTGGACTCCTACCATGATGACAAGGATCCTGGACCCTTGCTCAGGGGCTCCTTTTACTATAGCCCCCTTCACATGACTTGGATCTGTTACAAAGTCACATGTCAAATGATAGGGGACAACATTAGGGTTGCCAATTTTGGTCAGACGTATTCCTGGAGGTTTCATCACATGACATAATCTTTAATTAAAGGTTAATCTTTAATTCCTGGAGACTCCCAGGGCAATCCTGGAAGTTTGATAACCCTCAACAGCATCCACTGATTCAAGTGGTTATGATTACTTTTTTTTTTAATTAAATGACAATAAAACATGATACCAACCAAAACTGATCACCACAAATTAATCTGTCTCTGAATAACAATGGTCTTCTAACCACAAAGCCACTTCTTGTTCTCAATGCAGTTTCTTCTTCAGTGGCCCACTCAGTTGCCAAGGAAGAGCTTCCACCTGGAACCTGTATTTGCTGTCCTTAGTGGTTTTCAATGCCAGTGATTGGGTGGGCATGAGTTACTTTTGTCAGCAGCACTCCAGATGTCCTCAAGAAAAAGAGAGTCAGTGTCTTTGGTTTTCTTTATAGGTCTTCGATTCCCATTTTAGAACTGATTCTCATACATAGTTTCAGATATGACCTTGGTGCAGCTAATAAAACTGTTACAGTGAGTGGATGGTCAGAAGGTGAAGCATGAAGTAGAACCAGTCTATCTAGGTGTGACCTTAGACCACACACTGAGTTACCATGTCCACCTGAAGAAGACAGCAACTAAAGTTAAGACGCATAACAATCTTCTTAGCAAACTGGCAGGTTCGTCATGGGGTACTCGTGCTCCAACTTTGCAGACGCCAGCTCTTGCCACCTTGTATTTGGTGGTGGAGTACTATGCACCAGTTTGGAGTTGATCGTCACACACCAAACTGGTGGATACGCAGTTACTTGCTGCCATGCGTATCATCTCCGGCACCCTGCGTCCGACTCCACTCCCATGGCTCCCAGTTCTGAGCAATATTGCTCCTCCTCATATCAGAGGAGAGGTTGCCACTGGCAAGTTACTGGAGAAAGTATGTGCCAACTCAAGCCTGCCGCTGCACAATGACCTTTTTAAACCACCAGCTGTGCATTTGACGTCACGTCGCCCATTATGGTCTCATCCACCACGCCAGCATGTTAGGGCAGAAACACTCTGGCGAGAGGAATGGATATCTGTTATAAACCCCAACCAGTCCGTCGTCGCCAACCTCACAATTTGTCTGCCTGGTTTTGACCTGCCCCGTTGCCAATGGTCCCTGTTGAACAGGTTCCAGACCGAGCAAGATCTCTGTGCAGCCAACCAGTATCACTGGGGCCTTCGTGACAGCCCTTTGTGCAGCTGCGGTGCAACACAGACGATGACGCACACTGTCGATGAATGCCTGCTAACTAGGTTCTGCGGTGGCCTAGAACTGCATCACGCCACTGAAGATGCCATCGCTTGGCTAGCCGACTCTGCACTCGCTAAATAAAAGTGAGTGGATGCCAACCTCTATGGTTACTAAGACTAAGTCTACACCACACGCCACTGGTGGCAGTATGTAAGGTACGTGTAATGACACACCACAGTGACAAGCTGCGCAGCTATACACGTCAGTGAAATACTCTGGCAGCGGGAAGCTGCCTGTTGGAATTATTATTATTAAGGCTACGTTTTAGTCATGGGTATTTTTAGTAAAAGTCACGGACAGGTCAGGAGCAGTAAACAAAAATTCAAAGCCCGTGACCTGTCCATGACTTGTACTATATACCTCTGACTAAATCTTGGGGAGGGGGGCGGACAGGAGTGCTGCATGTGCTGGGGAGGGAAGGCCGGGGGGCACTGCAGGTGCTCGGGGAGGTGGGCCGGGGGGTGCCGTGGGGGCAGGCGGCAGCGCGCAGCCCGGGACCCTCACTTGTGCTGGGGGATCTGTGTTTGGGGCTGGCAGGCTCCCTACCCGGCTCCGTGGCCCCCCGGAAGCGACGATATCCCTCAGCTCCTAAGCAGAGGCACGGCCACGCAGCTCTGCGTGCTGCCTCCTCCCCGAGTGCCGGTTCCGCAGCTCCCATTGGCTGCAGTTCCCGGCCAATGGTGCTGGGGGGGACGGGGGGCCGAGACTGCCTCAGCACCAGCCGGTGCAGCTGGCCCAAGGGCTGCCCAAGCCGCTCAGGCGGCCCCGGGCCAACCACACCGGCCACTACAGAAGTCACAGAAAGTGACTTGCATGACAAACTCGCAGCCTTAATTATTATTAATACACGGTATCACCACAACATCAATGTAACCATAAATACCTTTATTAAATTCAAAGGCTGAATGGTATTTATCCAAACGTACCTTAAATGCCTAAGCAATAATTACAACCATACAGTAGCATGAAGTTATAAGCATTGATCAGCTACTTCAACAGGACTGGACCTAGGGTGCTCAAACCCATGTTGGCTGGCTCCAATTGAACAGCAGGTACTAGCAAGGAACTTTGAAGACTTTACCCTTTTATACCTTACAATTGGAACGTACATGACTATGGTCACTGCTTCTTGAATTCCTTTCTTTGCTAAAATCAGTCAGAACCATCTTGATAATTGGGGTTTTTCTTCAAAGAGTTTTCTCCTATCTTATCAGTTACCTTTCAGGTTGTTTTTCCAATGAAGCCACATTCCAAGCCCAGTATTTTCAATTAAGCATAGCACCTTTCAAGGCCGTCCCACGACTGCTAAACACCTGCATTTTACATAAACTGCAAAGCATATATATTATTTAGCCAAACTTATTAAACCCTTTATATACCGATCTAACCCTATACTGCTGGAACCTTTCCGTGCTGCTGGAGTCTTTCACAGTGGCAGGGAAAGGCTCTGGAAGCCTGCTGGGGCTACTTTTCCTTCTGCCAGAGCCTTCCTCTGCATCAGGGAAAGACTCCATCAGCGGGACACTACACTGCTAAAAAATAGCAGTGTAGATGGGGGAGGCACTACTTGGGCATGTAGAGTTGTATTGGGGTTCATACCCTAAGGGTTCCGGTGTATCTTTACTCACCTAAGCAGTGCCTCACCATCTAACATTGCTATTTATACTGGCAAGTGGGGGCATGCAGTATATATACCCTACACACTGCTGTAAGAAGTGTGCGGTTTATACGTACCCTCAGTGTACTAGTAACTGAAAGCCTATACTGATGCATGGGTGTAATTAGTAAAGTCATGTGTGTAAAAAGCCAAAAATGGCCGAGAATTTTCACACTGGACAGTAACAGACCGCAAATTCCAATGGTGGTTGAACCTGGTGATATTTCTAAACAAGAAGAGCTCTCAAGTATGCTTGTAGTTGTTTCCATTGCTTCATACTGACTGTTCAGATACTTCAGGTTTTAGAGAGTGACAATCCTGGAATCTTACACATGATACATTTGAAGGTTCATCCCCACTCCTCTGTCTAGTGAAAGAAAGGAGGACCCTGTGTGTTCACTACTCTCATCCCAGAACCTACTGGCCAGAGCATGCATTGGAACAGCATAAACCTGATCTGATGCTTGGCAATTTCACTTCTGCCCCTAGGGATCTGAAGAATAGCAGTGTATCTGACCAGTCTCAGGACTTTGTCTATGTGAAAAAAATAACACCAGTTTAACTGAAACTGGTGCAAACACCTAGTAGGTGCTCTTATTTTGGTTTAAGAGCATCTTTTCGAGGTTTAGATTAAACAGATTCCTTTAATCCGTTTAAAATAAACTGAAATATTGGATATTGGACTCTTCAGCCTAGAAGACTAGCTGGAAGTTGAAGCTTGACAAATTCAGCATGGAAATAAGGTACACATTTTTAACAGTGAGGTGAGGGTAAGTAACCAATGCACCAATTTACCAAGGGTGGCGGGGCATTCTCCATCATCACCCATTTCTAGAGCAAGACAGGCTGTTTTGCTAAAGGAGAGGCTGGAGTTCCAGAGGAATGAACCCAGAGAAGTTGTGTGGCCGGTGCCAAGCAGGGGGTGGGACAGAAGATCATAGAATCATAGAATATCAGGGTTGGAAGGGACCTCAGCAGGTCATCTAGTCCAACCCCCTGCTCAAAGCAGGACCAATCCCCAATTAAATCATCCCAGCCAGGGCTTTGTCATGCCTGACCTTAAAAACCTCTAAGGAAGGAGATTCCACCACCTCCCTAGGTAACCCATTCCAGTGCTTCACCACCCTCCTAGTGAAATTTTTTTTCCTAATATCCAACCTAAACCTCCCCCACTGCAACTTGAGACCATTACTCCTTGTTCTGTCATCTGGTACCACTGAGAACAGTCTAGATCCATCCTCTTTGGAACCCCCTTTCAGGTAGTTGAAAGCAGCTATCAAATCCCCCCTCATTCTTCTCTTCTGCAGACTAAACAATCCCAGTTCCCTCAGCCTCTCCTCATAACTCATGTGCTCCAGCCCCCTAATCATTTTTGTTGCCCTCCGCTGGACTCTTTCCAATTTTTCCACATCCTTCTTGTAGTGTGGGGCCCAAAACTGGACACAGTACTCCAGGTGAGGCCTCACCAATGTCGAATAGAGGGGAACGATCACGTCCCTCGATCTGCTGGCAATGCCCCTACTTATACAGCCCAAAATGCCGTTAGCCTTCTTGGCAACAAGGGCACACTGTTGACTCATATCCAGCTTCTCGTCCACCGTAACCCCTAGGTCCTTTTCTGCAGAACTGCTGCCTAGCCACTCGGTCCCTAGTCTGTAACAGTGCATGGGATTCTTCCGTCCTAAGTGCAGGACTCTGCACTTGTCCTTGTTGAACCTCATCAGGTTTCTTTTGGCCCAATCCTCTAATTTGTCTAGGTCCCTCTGTATCCTATCCCTACCCTCCAGCGTATCTACCACTCCTCCCAGTTTAGTGTCATCTGCAAATTTGCTGAGAGTGCAGTCCACGCCATCCTCCAGATCATTAATGAAGATATTGAACAAAACCGGCCCCAGGACCGACCCTTGGGGCACTCCACTTGAAACCGGCTGCCAACTAGACATGGAGCCGTTGATCACTACCCGTTGAGCCCGACGATCTAGCCAGCTTTCTATCCACCTTATAGTCCATTCATCCAGCCCATACTTCTTTAACTTGCCGGCAAGAATACTGTGGGAGACCGTATCAAAAGCTTTGCTAAAGTCAAGGAATAACACATCCACTGCTTTCCCCTCATCCACAGACCCAGTTATCTCCTCATAGAAGGCAATTAGGTTAGTCAGGCATGACTTGATCTTGGTGAATCCATGCTGACTGTTCCTGATCACTTTCGTCTCCTCTAAGTGCTTCAGAATTGATTCCTTGAGGACCTGTTCCATGATTTTTCCAGGGACTGAGGTGAGGCTGACTGGCCGGTAGTTCCCCAGATCCTCCTTCTTCCCTTTTTTAAAGATGGGCACTACATTAGCCTTTTTCCAGTCACACCGGTCCCATCTAGATTTATCTTCAACGATACGTGCCTGGTTCAAACCGGACTCCGAGTGTCCACACAGCTTCTTGCGCCAGTTTAACTACCCGGGTTTGCCATCACACCGTGCAGGCCCCGGGAGCAGCCGCGGGACCCCGGGCTGCCCGGCAGCGCGGACTCGGGCACGTGGGGTCAGTTACACGCACATCCCACAGCTCGGCGCGGGGGGCAGGGGGGCCAAAGGGGAGTTTGGGAGCCGGGGGTTCGAGCGCGCGGGGGGTTAGACAGCCGGACGGTCCCAACCACATGGATCCCCGGGAGATGGGGATTGGACCGTGGGCAGCGGCAGGGAGCGTCTCTGCGCAGGGGACACGCTACCTGAGAGGCGATGCTTCTCCGAAAGGGACAAGCCGCCATGGCTCACATCGAACAGCGCGTGCACCCCCGTCCCCACCACTCGTGGACTAGCCCAGAGGGGAGGAGCCGTTCCTTCCTGTCGCGGCTCAAGGGGTGGCGGACTGTACAACCCTCGGAGGGGTAAGCCGCTCCCCGCCGGTGTTTGAGCCGGGCCGCTCGCGGGGAGGAGCCGCAGGGGATGGACCATCCCATTGTGTAAAGGGGGGGAAAGTACTTTCCAAGTTCACTCTGCAGCTGGAGGAAGTGAACTCGCCCTGTTGTCGGAGATTTGCGCATGCGCCAGTAACTTCTCGCGCGCTCGCTCGAGTGGGCTGAGGTGCTGGACGCGGGAGCGCGTGGGGGGCAGAATGAGCACGAGCTCCGTTTCCAAGGTGGGTAGGAGAGGGGGTCACTGACCCCCGTGGCAGCCCTGCTGGTCCGCGCGCTGGGGCCCTGTGGCAGCTCAGCTCCCGGATCGGGCGGCCCAGTCAGTGGTGTCCGGGCGGCTCCCGCGGCGCGCTCTGTGCGGACTGGGGGACACGGGTCCGCTCCCCACCTGTCCGCCCAGGGTGTTAGGGGACTCCCCCCACGGGAGCTCCGCCAGGAAGGAACCTGGAGGGGAGCCCCCGCCCCGGACGTGGGGCTGGAGAGGAGCCCGCTCTCCTGTGGGGCTGCTGGCCCGACCCTGGGTGGGTAGGAAGCAGGTGTTACAGCAGGGAGGTGGGGCGCGAGGCACGTGTGCACTCAGGGGGGGCAGGCTGTTTGTGTATCCCCATCCCCTAGGGACACCCTCCCCCTTCGTTCCCCGGGGCCACCTTCACCGTTAAAGCAGGAGCGAGCAGTGTTGACTCCTTTTGTTATGCCTGTTTATAGCAGCCTTGCATTTGTTTTTTTCTTGTACTATAAATACATATACTGCAGCTCCCAGTGGTTTCCCCAGGAATTTAAATGGGGGGGGGGGTTGAATTTACGGGGGCAGTGTCAGGGCCGATGATGGGTGAGACTGTGAGGGTGAAAGTGGGCTGTATGGCACCATAGTAAAAACTGAAAAATGTTTCATGACCATTTTATTAGATTTAACTCATGTTTTAAAATCATCACACAAATTAAAGTTGGCTACTCAAGCCTTCTATGAAGCACTACGTTTACATCCTTCTTGGTTTCATGTTATAATTTCGCACAACTCTGTTAATGAACTTCTTGAATGCAATGCGTTCATCTTTGGTGGCGTCCCGTGTGTCCGGTACTTCGATTCCTTCAATTGATATGCTCATTAGTTTATTCACATGATCAGGCAGAAGGCGACTTCTTTCAGAACACAAAATTCTATTCAATGATGAAAAAGAATGCTCAACTGTAGCTGTTGTGACTGGGAGTAGCAAGAGATGAATTCCTACTTCTTTCATCCCAGGAAACAGAACACAAAGATCGGGTCGAGCCACTAGTGATGATAAAGAAGTTGAAGTCAAATCTTCATTCATTCGTCGTATGATATTCCATGCTGTGTTCAAATTCTCTATTCTGTCCTGATCACATGGCAGCCCCATTGCTGGTAGTGCCTCACTCCACTCAACTGTTGATGTTTTATAGGACAGGCATCTGTAAAAGCTACGTAGAGGTTGAGTAGAATCTAGAAGTTGCTGTTGTAGATTTTTAAGAATCAAGTCTGTGTACTTTTTCAGTTGTCTTAACAAACACTTCTTGTCTTCACTTAAGGATTCAATATAAATGCCTTCATTAGTCAACTTCTGGACTGAAGTCTTTGCTTCTTCCAGGACTTTTTCAATGGATAGCTCTCTGATCCAAATGTAGCTTCTATTGCTGGACAAAGATCTACTACTGTTGCAGCAGATGCCTGGATGGCATTGTTTAATGACCCAAGTGGTTTCAACAGTAGACTTACCAGAGAGAGAATGGCAATAGTCTTCTCTGAACGTAGTAGCAAAAGTAATCCACCAGCCTCACTACTTAGATCCATCCCATCTTGGTAGATACTTTCCAAAGCCAGTAATAATGGCTGGAGTAATTTTAAGACAACAGCCAAGGATCGCTCATGAGAAAGCCAGAGGGTTTTCCCAGGTTGGACTAATTTGAACTTCAGTCCCAGTGCATCTTCTATATTTTCCAAGATATTCAGTCTTTTTGGACTCTTGCTGAAAAAAGAATATAATGAAGACATTAAATTTATAGCTTTTTTAATGTCTTTTGAAGATTCTGCAGTTCGTACTAGTGCTAGTGGGAGTAGATGGCCTCTGCAGCGTGTATAGGAGAAATGAGGGTTACATTTTTCTCTGAGCAAAGCTTATACTCCACCATGTGTTCCAGAGAAGTTTGCAGCTCCATCAAATGCACAAGCAGCCATCTGTTTGGGGTCCAACTGACAAGCATTTAACTCTTCTAAGATGTGGGTTGTCACACATGCAGCCAATGTGTCTTCTATAACTTGAACATCTAGAAATTCATCTACTGGCCTACCCCTGACATCAAGATAACGTACACAATGACTTAATACGTGATGCCCATTTGCATCGGTGCATTCATCAGCCATGTATGCAAATTTTTTGTATTTGGTGAGAGAATTCTTCACTTTTTCAACTGTTGTCTTTCACTGTTGTACCGCATGCTTCTAGCCAGTCAGTTGAGTTTCTTGCAGAAAGACGGTGAGCATTTGCTGGTCTTGTTCGGAACCAGTGTTCAACTTCAGGATGAACAAGTGACAATGCACTTAACGTTGGCCTCCATTTTGTAGTGTGTGGTATCTCTTGCTTAAATAGAAAATAGGATGCCACAGCCATGTTTGTTCACATGAATTGTCTCTCTCCAGCATTCTTAACAGCCTCATTAAGTACTTCTAAAATTGGCTTTGAAAGTGGGCTTATAAGGCTTTCTGCATATTGATGCACTCCAGAGGCCTGGTGTTTTGCAGCCTTTTCACATAGTTTGTCAGCATTGACTTTGCTGATCGGTTTGACAAACCAAGCTCCTCCACTTTTACCAATTATAGAATTGGGAAGCTTTCCTTCTTCATAAGCTTTTTTGCAAGAAGTACGTCCCTCGGCCCGCGCCGCTTCCAGCAGCTCCCATTGGCCTGGAGCAGCGAACCGCAGCCAGTGGGAGCCGCGATCGGCCGGACCTGTGGACGTGGCAGGTAAATAAACTGGCCCGGCCTGACAGGGGCTTTCCCTACACAAGCGGCGTCCCAAGTTTGGGAAACACTGTTTAGAGGACTGCAAGGTCCCTTGCTTGTGTCATCTATCTTCTACAGTGGTTCTCCTCTTTCTTTTTACTCTGTAGCATTGTGTACCCTGACATTTTTAGGGGAATCTCCCACCATTGCATGGGCCAATCTGAATTTTACTATCATGTCATCTTGACTTGTTCTGATCAGAGTTAGATGACATGGGTAAAAATGCCAGTGTAGATCCCTCCGCAAAGTCCTTTCCCAGCATTGTATGTCATCTCTGTGAGAAGAGTATTGTATTTATTCTCTCTGTTGTCATTGGTATGGCGGGAACCTATGGTGTTTCATGGTGGGGCATTGAATCCCCACTTCATGTTTTATAGGGGTTGTACTTTATCATGTTTGTTCCATTCCAGAAATAGCAACTTGAATTTCCTTTCTTTATTTTTCCTTTCAAGTTACATTTTGCTGTTACTTTTAAATGCACTGTGTCTGATATATTTTGATGTCCTACTTTTTTTCTTTTTAGGAACTATAATCATTTTTAACCACAAATAGCTTTGTATTTTTAAAATGTTTTTTATAAATTGTGAAACTATGTATGTTATTTTGAAAGCCTAGTTCCCTCCTTTGAGAAACCACTTGTTGCACCATATTGTAGTTAGAAACAGACATTTTTCCCAAAGTAAGACATCACCTCCCCCACTCCAGATGTTTTGAAACAAAACTAATTAGGACTTACAGTTTTAAATATATCCTGTCGTCCTTTCACATAGATATGCTGTAGCCTTGCTACTTCACTCTGATATCGTCAGATTTTTGTAAGCCAAGCACAGTTGGTGAGCAGGTGCTTAGAGTGGAAACCTCAAAGGGAAAATTCAGGTGCTGCCGGAAATAGTGTTGGTAAATTTAGTAGGTGATACTCTTCCTCTGAGTCAGTACTGAATGTACGTCTCCTGCATGATTTTAGGAGACATTGGATCTCAAGAGAGATTATCTTTCAGGTGAGATATAAAATATAGGTCCTCACCACTATTGTTAAGAGTGGGAGTGCTGCCTCTATTGGACTGGCCCAGTTTGAGTAGTTAAAATATTTTATTTCTCCTGCATTTCAATTGGATATGATATTCCTCACTTCCTGTCTTAAGCTAATATGTAGTTTTGCTGTGTATTGTTTTAGTTGGTGTGGTTCACCCTAGCATGAGTGCATGGTAGGTGAACTAAAGGATTTCTTCTGTTTCCAATACACTTTGGAAACCTATCCGAATGAAAGATACTATGTTGCACTTAACTGCATAATCCACTTATGCATAAAGTGGTCCTGACCTGACCAAATTAGACTGCATAAATCACTATTCTGGTTAATATCATAATGGTTTATTATATACTGCATTACAAATTGAAGTTCCAATGTAGCTTTCTACAGTGAAACCATTCCAGGTAAGTGAATACTCTGAATAATCATGATATTTTATTATTTTTTTGTCCTTCCACGTTTTTCAATAGCTTTTAGTATGTGTGATAAGATATACCACTGGACATATACAAAAGTACTTATAGATTAACAGATCCATAGAGTTTAAAGCCAGAAGAGACCAGTAGATCATCTAGTCTGGCCTTCAGTATATCACAGACCATTAAACTTTACCTAGTTACCCTTGAGCACAATAACTTGTGTTGGGTTAAACAGAGCATCTCTCCTAGAAATGCATCCTGTATTGAACTGAAAATATCAAGTAATGGAGAATGATGTGAAAACTTACACAGCTGCTCATTACATTGGGTAACTGCAAAGTCTTCATGTAAACATTAAAGTAGCAGTCAAAATTATGCACTTAAGATTAACTACAAAATATCATTTAGGAACTGTGTGCTCTTGTGTGGTGTTGCATGGAATGCAGCTATGCTCGGAAAATTCATGCTAATTTTTTCAGCATTGATGCATCTGCACTGGTGCTACCAGTGAGGGAAACTATTATCAGCTGAGCAGCCATTTATACCACTGTCTCATTTAATCCTGTTTATACAAATTGTTGGAATACCTTAATTAACCTATGATGGACCGTCTGAGTAGTTAGTGGTCTGAGAAGGGTTGGATGACAAAGTTTACACCCAGTTGATGACCTTGCCTACACTTTTTAAAAGAGTTTGGTGGTATAGACATACCGGTAGAGCTATATCAGCAAACCTGCTATATCTCTACTGGTATGTCATGTCAGTAACATTTTAAAACTTATAGAATTTATAATTTAGTTCCTTATAAATTTTAATGTAAAGTTGCAATAGCACAAGTTTCAAATTATTTGTTTACAAAGCATCAAGTTGATTTAAATCAATGACTTAAAAAATAATTAAGTGATTTAAATCATCTTGATTAAAAGCATGTACCCAGGTTTCCAGCACTGCAAGAGAATATTTAAATTATACATGCTTTAATTGAATTTAAAATATGTTGAAATGCTGTGTTCATATTTAGTTTTGTTTTAAAACAAAATCTAAAGTTTGGGCCGTAAGTGATTTTATTAGAAATTAAAACATTTGGTATCTGAGAGCAGGGGTGCATTTGCACATACACAAATGCATATGTATTTGCATGTCTAATTTTCGCTTGCAGTTACTCTAATAGTGCCTGCAAATAGTCACTTAGGCACATAACTTGTCCAGTGCATATATTTATATGTGCAATGAAAAGAAAAAAGTTCATGCTTTCCTGTCTGACATTTGAAAATTGAGCTTTTTCTATTCATATGTATTCTATCTACTCTGGACTGACATTAATAATCAGATACCTGTTTTTACACTGCCTCTTATAATTTACCTTCTTGAGAAGTAGGGGAAGTTCTTTCGCTCCTGGTCAGAATCTTCTAGTCTAGGTTTAGTAATCTTTCTTTGGTTGTATAGAAGTTCCTATTTGGAAATATAGGACTTGACATACAAAATCAGACTATCTTAGGTATTTCTGTGCTCCCCAAAACTTTAGTGTCTGAGCACCTCACAATGTTTAGTGTTTTTATTGTCACAATGCCTTTGTTGGTGGGTATTATGCATTATCCCCATTTTACTGATAGGGAACTGAGGCACAAAGAGACCAAGAGACTTGCCACACAGGACATCTGTGGTGAAACAGAGAGTTGAACCTAAATCTACCAAATCCCAAACTAATGCCTGAACTGCTGCAGAAGCCTTCCTTTCTTGGAACTGTGGTCCTTTTAATCCAGCATCCTCTCTTTTACAGTGGCCAGTACCAGATGCTTCAGAGAAAAGTGCATGCAACCTTGTATTAGACAGATGTAGGATAATCTGCCCTCCACATTCTCCTCTAATCCCTAATAGTTAGATATTGGATTAAACCCTGAAGTATGAGGTTTAATATCTCTTCCAACAGCATATGTTAGCATTAACTATGACTTTTTATCCATGTAAACATCCAATCCCTTTTTGAATCTTGCTAAGGTTTCGGACCCAACAGCATCATTTAGCAGTGAGCTCCACAGTTTGTTTACACGTTGTGTGGAAAAAAATAGTTACTCTTGGTTTTGAATTTGCAATATTTTAATTTCATTGAATGCCTTCTTGTTCTTGTGTTACGTGACAGAGAGAACAGAAGTTCTCGATTTACCTTCTCTGTATCATACATTATTTTATGTCCCCTCTTATTCATTTCCTTTCTAAGATACAGTTTTAATATTTTCAGTCTCTCTTTGTATGAGGGTTTTTTTATGCCCCTAATTTTTTGTTGTTGTCCTTCTCTGAGCCCCTTTTAATTCTGCAATATCTTCTTTGAGAGGGGGTGACCAATATTGTAGCCAGTATTCTAGATGAGGCTCTATTATTGATTTATATAAATGTCATTGTAATAATTTCTGTATTATTCTCCATCCCATTCCATATGCGTCCCAACATCTAGTTTGCTTTTTTGATCACTGCTGCACATTAAGCAGAGGTCTTTATTGAGATGTCCACAGTGACACCCCAATTCCCTCTGCTGAGTTGATGGAGTTAATTAAGATGTGTGAATAGTTATTTTGCATTTATCAATGTTGAACTACTTTTGTCAACTTGTTGTACATTCACATGTTGATGTGGTCCCTCTGATGTTCCTCAGAGATCTCTCTGCCCTTGACTAACCTAAATTACTTTATCTGCAAATTGTGCCACCTCATTGCTGAATCCCATGTTCTGGCTCATTAATAAATAAATATATTAAACAACATTGGACCTGGTACAGAATCTTGAGGCGCCTCACTGTTAACCTTTTGCCCTGGTGAAAACTGACTATTTTTTCCTACTTTTTTGTTACTTGTCTCTTACCCAGTGTTACAGAGGGAATAAGAAGCCCATGAATGCTACACAGAGCTTTGTTGAGGCTATTCCCTTGAGTTCTTTTCCATGGATGATTTATAAATGTAATCTTAAATCTATAAATATGAAGAGGAAATTCCAAGTGTTAATAGGGTGGGTTCTGCTGCTTTATCACAAATTCCAGGGCTTTTTACTTTTCATAATCACTGTGAAATTATTGAGGTGTTGTGTGTGATTGAATTTCTGCCTTCTTTTGAAGTTCCTTATGTACCCTTTTCAAGATAGCCTGAAGGGAAACACTGTGAACCTGATTATTCACTTGCTTGCATCAATTTTATGCCAGTGTAACTTCATGGAATTTAATGGATGGTGATTTACACCAGTACTAGTGAGAGAAGACTCAGGCCCTATTTCTCCCAGTAAGGGAAAGTCTGCATACAGTTTGAGTATCCAGTTTGGTTAAATCTGTGTATCTTCATGGTGTGCATACTCTTAAATCACAGTGATCAGCTAGTCTCATTTCTTGCATAACACAAGCTGTAGAATTTTGCACAGGAATTACTGTGTGAAACTCTGTGGCCTGTGGTATTCAGGAGGTCAGACTAGATAATCATGAACCCTTCTAGATTTAAATTTTTTGATTTTTATTAAACCTGTTTGAGTGCCTTAAATTGATTTAGCTTAATCAATATAAGGCACTCTTAAACTGATTTCCGAATGTCCACACCAGGGTGTTGCAGTAATTAGCCAAATCAACTTCTAAGATTCTTACTCTTGCGCTGGTGGTCGCGGGGCACTGCCTTCAGAGCTGGGCGCCTGGCCAGCAGCTGCCGCTCTCCAGCCGCCCAGCTCTGAAGGCAGCATAGATGTAAGGGTGGCAATATCACGATCCCTCTAAAATAACCTTGTGACCCCCTGCAACTCCCTTTTGGGTCTGGACCCCCAATCTGAGAAACTCTGGTCTCCCCTGTGAAATCGGTATAGTATAGTGTAAAAGCACACACAAGACCAGATTTCACAGGGGGAGACTAGATTTCACAGTCTGTGACGCGTTTTTCATTGCCGTGAACTTGTTAGGGCCCTAAGTATTAGCCATAGTGGGAAACTTTTGAATTATTTTCCAGCTATAGGCAGAGCCTGTCTTTTATAATCTATAAATGAAAGCTTCAGGTTTTGTATTTTCTTTACTCTATTATGAGACATGCTTTACCTGCTTTCATTTTGTCTTAAAGTATCTGCATTGTTTCCTGTTGTGTTCTATGTAGAGAAGAAGTGTGAGGAAATGGGAGTGAGAGAGGGATTGTTTTCAGATCTAGATTCCAGGAGTCTTCATAGATCCCTCCAGACCCAGGAGTTTTTCTTTTGTGGTAAAACAAGGTTTTAGTTATACCCATGAATTCTTTGTGTTTTGAAAAGCTTGTATCATTTTTTATAGCGAATGTAGTTTTAGGAAGCAAGGTGAGTTAGTACTTACTTAGTGTTTGCATCTTTGTGGTTTACTACCAGAGCCTTGTTGATGATTTGTTCTGTTGCATTTTTTTTTCTGCTACGGTGATCAACAGTGTAATAGTTAGTAGTATTGACATTTAAATGCCATCTTCAGGTTTTGGAGTTAACTCAATATGACAAATGGAGCAGAACTGTTTCAAGTTTTCTGTAGATGTAGGAAGACAACATTGCATTCAAGTTTTCAAGGTTGTCTTCACAATTTTGGGCTAGAAACATAATTTTTAAAAATTACATCTTGGATTTTGGAGCACAATTCTGCAGCAAGGGATAGAATCTGCTGCAAGTTCTATGACTGCAAATTTGCATGACACATGAATACACAAGACCCTAAATGTAAATGCATATGATATTTGAGTCACTGTATATCATACTGATATATTGGTCTGCTCCTTCATCCTTCACTCACATGAGTAACCTTGAACTCAATGGGACTGTTCACAGGAGTAAGATCTGTCTGATTGTGCCCATGTCAGTATCATCATTCAAAGTCAAAACTGATAAATCTTTAAAATATTCTCCTAAAGCTAATAAAACTCTATAATTACCAACTAGGGATTAGTAAATACTAATGGGAAATTTAGTATATCCATTGGCAGTGAACAGACAATTACTGTAAAAGACAGCACAGAATGCTTTCCATTTGATTTCCATGCCAGGTGTTCTGTCTAGCTGTCTGTGATTTGTTTGCATTATTTTATTAATAGTGTTTTTATATTAGATTTGTAGTTACTGTCAAAGCACATACTTCAAAGAATTCTTAGAGATATGTTATAGGTGTTAAATGTTCATCTCAACAGTGCCACTGAAGAAAAATTAATCTTTAACCTTCATCTTAGCAATTTGGATTTGCCCATGGTTGTTTTCTGCCTTATTTCAATATCTGAATTTTGCATCCTACTCTTCTTTGTATACAGTATAATAAATTTACTGCTTAGTCTCAGTATCCTTAAGTTTGTTTTTAAAGTGTTAATAGAGTAGCTCTTCCATGAATCAATTGATTTGTTTTCATTTCTTCACTTTATTAATTACTGTTTAGTCACATTTCTTGTCACAACATGTTGGTTGGTAGATGGAGTTAAAAACCTTTGGAAAGGTAGAAAACTCCAGCCCGAGGTTCAGAGATGATGCTTTGAGCTCTGGAAAGAACAAAGGGGGGATACTACTTTCCATAGGTTTCCAGCTTGAAAGAAGAAGTGAAAGTCCAGATGGACTAATTTCTCCATTGCTGCAATCACTGAATCTTAATGTCCTTAAGACATTGAAAGGCCAATTCAGAATTAACAAATGTTGTTTTATTGGAACATTGAGATATTTGTCTTTTTCTGCTTGTTCCCTGTGCGCCTCAAGAATTCTGATGAGATGGAAACTCACTCTGAAGTTCACATTTTTCTTGCTACCCTCTAGGGCTGCTTTGTGTTTAAACCAAGTTCCAAGAAGAGAAGGATATCTTCACCAACAGGTTAGTGCATTTTGATATATATTGCTATGCTTTAGAAAGGATCACTTGATCCCATAAGCCTCAACTCTGATTTTATTCTGTAATGCCCACATATGGATTTCATTTACTCCCCAATGCCAACACAATATTGAAGAGCTGTCATCTCTTTAGCAGCAGCACCCCAGCTAGTTATTAACTGCTATGAAATTTCTTCATCTCCAGAGCTCTGCCTTCATTGCCTTCTTCATCTTTATAGAAATCTTTTTTCAGGAAAACTTTTTCTCCGTACTGTCATAAACATATTTTGTCAAGCCAGTAAACAATAACTGATAAATCAAAGGAGAACCATCATTGGTAGGCACTGAATATTCTTACCTAATCAGAAATGATGCGTCATTCAGCATGCCATCATATTTTACTTCGCTTATCTGATTTTGGTGAGGAAGAGGTCAGGAAAAAGCCCTTTGTATCCCTAAGGTTCTTGTCCATTGTTCCTCATTATTTATGCTTCCCATCCGTCAGCCCCCATGTAGTATTCACCATCTGAGAAGAACTAGACAAGACCGACTCCCCTTGGACCTATGAATAGTGCTGCTCGGTTCCTGTTGAAAGCAACTCAAGAGATGTCCTGTCCTTACTCCCAGGTTAAGCATGCTGCCTTGGCAGCACTCCTAATCCCTGCTAGCCCCAGAGCTGTCAAAAGCGGTGACAATTTGAATGAAGAAGAGTACAAAAAAAAAAAATGAGCCAGATTTTAAATCTCATTGGAAAACACTGCAGACTCTTTTCATAGAATCATAGAACTTAAGATCAGAAGGGACCATTATGATCATCTAGACTGACCTCCCGCATGATGCAGGCCACTGACCCACCCACTCCTGAAATAATTCTCTCCCTTGACTCAGCTATTTGAAGTCCCCAAATCTTGATTTAAAGACTTCAAGTAGCAGATAATCCTCCAACAAGCGACCCCTGCCCCATGCTGCGGAGGAAGGCGAAAAACCTCCAGGGCCACTGCCAATCGACCCTGGAGGAAAATTCCTTCCCGACCCCAAATATGGCGATCAGCTGAACCCCGAGCACCAGAGGGATATACTGTAACACCTGCTTTAAAATTAATCCAAAATGATTTTCAGGCCTGGCATGTCTGAAACCCCAGGAGCTTGAGATCGGGAAGCCTAACCTAGGTTTTCTAACTGTCAGTACAGAGCACTACTAGATAACTAAGACTACTAGATAACTAATTGGATTTTATCATGGGATAGACTTGGGACATCACAGTAGAATTTTTCTTTTACTGAAAGCTTTATTTGTGTTAACATTCTGCTAAATTAATCTAGCTAAAACTGATGTTGCTCTAGTTTAGCAGCCAATATGCAATATCACTATCTTTGGGAATAGTTCAATGAAATTTAATACAAATGTTAACTAATTTTGCTATTGTAAACCAGTCAATGTTTAGAATAATCTTTTAAATATCTTCTTTGGGAGATTTAACATGCTACTGGATTAAGTGAAATATCTAGTTAATTGCCACATCCCTAGAGGAGATGACATTCTCAGATTAAACAGATTTAATTGAGTAGGAGTCATCTATTTTTTTTAATTTTTTTTTTAACCCTGAGAAAAAGAAGAATCCAGGAGTCGTCAAATATACAAATCAGCTCTCCATCTTTTAGTTGTGCATCTTGTGGATCTGGCCATTGTTAAAAATATTGGCTGGTCACTGCATGTGTGCACACGCACATCCCCTTCTTCCATCATCTACTCAGGACTAGATTTTTAATGGTGTTTAGGTACCTAAAGATGCAGATATAGTACCTGGTGGAATTTTCAAAAATGCCTATGCATCTATGCCCATTGGGACTTAAAATCCTATTAAAATCTGATTGAAAATCCCAGTAGGTCCTGAGATGTATCTTTAGACACCTAAATACCTGTAAGTCGGCCCTCAGTCCAAGACACTGATTTTGTTTAACTTTCTTTCTGGCTATTCAGAAAATGGACTCCAGGTATGCATTTATAGGTGCAAGAGAAGGCCATGCATATGCACAGACATCTATTAAGGCCTAAGAAATAGGCAGTGCTCTCTTGTGTTTGTATGTCCAGCTTTTTGGCCCAGTCCTGCAAGATGCGGAATACTTTCAAATCCCATTAACTTCAGCCAGAATTGCTGGTACTCCACACGTCTCAGGACCAGATCTTTGTGCACACTTGCACCTAGCATCTGCTGTCTAGAGACTTGGGGGGAAAAAAACAAAATAATAATTTTGGTATGATCACACACACATGGTGGTTTGTGTTGCTTTTAGTTAATTTAACACAAAATAGATTTGCAAGACCAAAGGATCCTGGAGCCATTAAAGTGGCTTTGTTAGTGTAGGTCAGTGGTCACCAACTGGTCGATCGCGATCTCCGGCGGCAGTGCAGTGTGGCTGCCGCTAAGGCAGACTCCCTGCTTATCCCGCTCCACACCGCTCCCGGAAGTGGCCACTGCCGCCCTGGGGGCAGGAGGGCAGGGGTCTCCCTCCATGCTGCTCCTGCCTGTAAGCACCGCCCCCGCAGCTTCCATTTGCCAGGAGAGCTGCAGGGGTGGTGCTTGCGGAGAGGGGCAGCACGCGGAGCCGTTTGCCCCCCGCCCTCCCCACCCCGGGGCCACAGGGCGTGTTGGCCCCTTCTGGGAGCGGTGTGCGGCCGGGGTAGGCAGGGACCTGCCTTACCCTCGCTGCGCCCGCCGCCGACCAGGAGCCATTGGAGGTAAGTGCTGCCCGGCGGGAGGCCGCACCCCAATCCCCATCCCTGAGCCCCCTCCTGGAGCCAACACCTTATACCCCCTCCTGCATCCCAGCCCTGAGCCCCCTTCCAGAGCCAGCACCCCATACCCTCTCCTGCACCCTAACACTCTGCCCCAGCCCGGAGCCCCCTCCTGCACCCAAACTCCCTCCCAGAGCCTGCACCCCCTCCTGCACCCTGGCACTCTGCCCCAGCCCGGAGCCCCCTCCTGCACCCAAACTCCCTCCTACAGCTTGCACTCCAACCCCCTGCCCCAGCCCAGTGAGGGTGGGGGAGAATGGAGTGACCGGGGCAGGGCTTTGGGGATGGGGTGGGGCCTTGGGGAAGGAGCGGGGTAGATCCTGAGTTGCCCTTAGATTCAAAAAGTGATCTTGGGCGTAAAAAGGTTGGAGACCACTGGTGTAGGTAAACAATGAGATCTTTGATGGGGGTTCCATTAATCACCAATAGTGATACATTCGCAGGCGCACCAGCTGATTCATTTCTTACTCCTAAGGGAATTATGCGCCAAGAAATTTAAAATTATGCGCACAATATTTCAAAATTCTGCACATTTTATTTGTCAATAAATAAAAGTGGCTCCAGCATGGCAGTGGGGAGCACAGGCCACTGGCTGCATTGAGGTGGGAGATCACCCTGAAGCTCCCACTTCCCCCGGTACAGAGACTCGGCAGTGAGGCTGCACCTCACAGTGCCGCAGGGGCCTGCCCCAGAGCCCTGCCCCTCTGCGCCAGGTGCACCAGGTGTGGGTGGGCAGGCTCAGCCCAGCAGGATCCAAGTGTGAAGAGGCTTAGTGTGGGCAGGATCCAGGTGTGTGGGGCGAGGTTTCTGTGTGGGGCAATCTGGATGTGGTTGGCTCAGTGGGAGATCTGGATGCACAGAGGCTCATTGGGGGGTTCCGGGTGCAGGGGCAATGGGATTCTGCAGGGGATCCAGGTGAAGGTGGTTGGGGCTCGGGGGGAGGGTGTCTGGGTGTGGAGAGCTCAGTGGGGGATCTGGGTGCTGGGGGAGTGGGGCTTGATGGGGTGGGGTCCAAGTGCAGCTGGTTGGGGATCAGTGGGGTGGAGTTCTGGGTGTGGGGGCTTGTCGGAGGGGTCCAGGTGTAGAGAGGTCGGGCTTGTCAGGGTGAGGGTTCAATGGGCCTGCTTAACGGGGGAGCCCCAGCTGCTGCCAAGGGGACGCTGCATGCCAGGCTCCCGCTTCCCCCCCCATGATTCCCCTGTCTTCTCCATCCCCCTCACTCCCACATTCCCTCCCCTTCCCCTATTCCACCCCCTTCCTTCCCCACTGTCTCTTCCCCTCATCCCCCCCTTCCCTCATTTCCCCCAGCCCCACCGTGGGCACTCACTGTTGCACGGAATAGAAAACAGGAAGGCTTCCAGAACACAGAAGGGGAGCAGGACTGGCACTGGGACCCAGGAGGCTGCGTTCAACTGCAGAGTTAGCGGAGCCATGGAGAGACAGCTTCCTTCAGCTGGGCAGCCCTGCGCTTGTAGAATGGGGGGGCCCAAGTGGCATGTAACCCCATGTGCCCCCCCATGCCTCCCCTCTGTTTGGAGGGGGGCAATCCCCCGAAAAAAACTGCACCCATGGTCACCCCCTTGCCCCCATGCTCTTCCCTTTGCTTCCCTGCCATTTTATGCAGGGAAACACAGGAAATCGGGGGGGGGGAGGGGGGAGGCATTTTCTGCAGGCGTGCAGTCCTGCAGAATCCCCCCAGTAGTAATTTCTAGAGACTAGACTGCAGCTGATTGCTTAGTACCTGATTATTAAAGGGAACTTACAGTTCTGTTGTAACATTTATTTTTGTTTTCATGTCTTTGCTATTGCAAAGAGAAAAGTTAATCATTGTATTCAATCCTGCATTGCCCTGACAGTTAACTGAACTATTTATATAACCGTCAGCCATTGTACCCTTCCAGGTAGCGTTAGCTGTCCTCTAAGCCAGGGGTTCTCAACATTTTTCTTTCTGAGGCCCTCTCAACATGCTACAAGAACTTCACTGCCCACCTCTGCCACAACAACTGTTTTTCTGCATATAAAAGCCAGGGCCGGTGTTAGGGGGTAGCAAACAGGGCAGTTGCCTGGGGCCCCACACCACAGGGGCCCCCGTGAAGCTAAGTTGCTCAGGCTTCTGCTTCAGCTCTGGGTAGTGGGGCTCAGGGCCTNATTGCCTGGGGCCCCACGCCACAGGGGCCCCGTGAAGCTAAGTTGCTCAGGCTTCTGCTTCAGCTCTGGGTAGTGGGGCTCAGGGCCTTGGGCTTCAGCTCTGCATGGCAGGGCTTAGGCTTTCTGACCTGGGCTCCAGTGAGTCTAACACTGGTCCTGCTTGGCGGACCCCCTGAAACGTGCTCGTGGCTTCCCAGGGGGCCCCAGACCCCTGGTTGAGAACCATTGCTCTAAGCTACAGCAAGTCATGCTGACTGACTTGCATTTGTGAGAGTTAAAGGTAGTTACAGGCTCTGCACGCACGTTTTTAAAAGGGGAATCCTACGTGAAGTAAAATTGTAGTTGGAGATTTTTTTTAATTGAAAAATTACTTTATTTTCAAATGCATTTTCTCATTTCTCCTTCCAGCTTTGCCTCTACTTCTTGGCTGAAGGCAGGGTTTAGGGGTTCTAAAGCAAAGCAGCACCTAGGAAGCTGAGTGCAGAATTCAGCAGAGAGACGTCAGGACACTGCTAACAAAGAGGGTCTGATATTTAAGAAGTGCTTATTAACTTTAAAGTTCAGGGAGGTGAGGGAAGGTTGGAGATGGGGACCAGAAACTTAGACCCGGTCTGCATTTTAAAGTTTTGCTAGCACATGTCAGGAGTGTGAAAAAATCACATGCACCCCCAACTGACATAGGTATGTTGGCAAATGTAAACGCCACAAATGTGCTTTTTCTGGTATAGTTTATTTCATTTGGGGAACTGGAATAAGATATAGTGGCAAAAATTATTATTTGTATTATGCCATTCTAGGAGCCCTGATCATGGACCAGGACCCCTTTGGGCTAGACACTGTACAAACACTCAACAAAAAAGACGCTCCCTGCCCAAGTTCTTTAGTTTCTTCTGGTATAAACTGCATCTCCACTGGGAGGTTGCTGGTATTGCTATACTGGCAAAGCCTTTCTAGTATAGACCTGACGTTACTATGGAATAATGGAGGGGGACCAGAGACCTACTGCAAGGCACTGTGGAAGACCCCATGACTGGTTGGTTGCGTGGGCTGTGAGACGGACTGAAACAAGTTGGACAGTTTGGGAAGGGGGATATTTATAATAGGGGAGACAATGCTAGTTTATCCAGCGGCAAGGCGGGATGTGGATGGTTGCCAAGCAGGGTGGCCTAGTGCAGTGGTTCTCAACCGGGAGTCTGAGGCCCACGGGGGGGGGGGCCGCAAGCAGGTTTCAGGGGGTCTGCCAAGCAGGGCCGGCATTAGACTTGCTGGGGCCCAGGGCAGAAAGCCAAAGCCTCCCGGCCTGGGGCTGAAGCCCAGGGCTCCAAGCCCTGCCACCCTGGGCTGAAGCCAAAGCCTGAGTGACTTAGCTTCACAGAGCCCCGTGTGGCTTGGAGCCCTGGGCAATTGCCCTGCTTGCTACCCCCTAACTCTGGCCCAGGCTTTTATATGCAGAAAAACAATTGTTGTGGCACAGGTGGGCTGTGGAATTTTTATAGCACATTGGGAGGGGGGCCTCAGAAAGAATAAGCTTGAGAACCCCTGGCTTAGTGGAAAGAGCATTGGACAAGGATTCAGGAGATCTGGGTTCTAGTCCTGGCTCTGCTGCTGGCTGATGTGGGCAAGTCACCTCTGTCTCTGTTCCTGCATTTTAGAGATGGTGATAATGATACTGACCTCCTTTGTAAACTGCTTTGAGATCTGTGGATGAAAAGTGCTATATAAGAGCTAGGTATGTATGTTTGTATATATTTATTTATCTTTTTGTCTCAATCTGGGACCAGTGGTGAAAGTCAGCTTATTCACCAACTCCTTCTGGCAACAGCTTCTGCATACTTCCCTCACTTGTTCTGCCTACCTGATAGAGATACATGCAGTTAGTAGATAAATAATGGCTTGTTATGAATGAGGATAGATTTCCTTTTCAGCCATTGTCTAGTTTTCTGATGAAAAAAAGTTTTGTTTTTATAAACACCATTATGATTGCCTTTTATTTGTATTTTTCCAGCTGACTATTTTAGTGAAGGTAAAAATGATTCAGAGGACAGCGGTCTTCGATTTGCTACTTGTCAGTTGTTATGGAAGCAGATCAATTCTGAAACGGAGGTGGGTCCTGCTACTTAATACTAACTATACATTTTACATTTTAAATCAATCTGGTGTTTTGTTTTGTTCTTATTTTTCTGAGTGATTTCCTTTACCTGCAGAAAAGATGAATGGTCTGAGGCAGGAAGAGAGCCAGAAATGTGGAGTGAGACTGAAACCTCCATGAGGAACATATAAAAAACACCACTGGTACACTGTTTCTAACCATGACACACATACCAATTCTGATGCATAAGCTTCCCCTCCTTACCTTACTGATGGTCCTCTTTGCTGTACCCTGTGTATTGCCACTGTCTGCTTCTAATCCAGTTGTGTGTTTTCTAACCCACAGTGAAGTTTAGGCTGCTCTAAACCTCAGTTTTGTGGGGTATAGGGCATCTCAAGGTCCATTGTGGATTAGAATGCACACTGGTGAATGGAAGACGGACACGTGCTAATATGGCTGAGCGCTTAGTCTGATGAATTGGTGTTAACAGTGTCTTTTATATACCAGTGAGAAGTCCTATAATGATAACCACCTCAAATGAAGCAGACTGTTTTAGGAAAAATAAAATGTTTCCTCAACCTCTTGGTTACTTGAGGCCTTATGAAATTAAGTAGCCTATAATTAGGAGCCCAAAACATTTTAATAAGTTTAACATTGCAAGATGGAGCAGATGAAGAGAGATTTTTATTATGGTGGGATTTTTTTGAGGGAAAGTAATCCCAGAAGATATTCTGCCTACTAGCCTTCCCTCTTCACCTGTTTCTCTCTCCCCACCCCCGCGTTTAAAGAAGAACTTGCAGCCTGTGATGAACTTAATATAAGTGACTGAAAACATAAAAGCAGTGATAGGTAGTGGGGTTTTATACTTTTCTGGCTGTGTTTACCAAAGATATGTTTAGATCAGGGCTTGCTTCCATGCAGCTCATTATTATTATTATTTATATTATTATTAATATGCAGATCGACTTAATCATAGAAGATTAGGGTTGGAAGGGACCTCATGAGGTCATCTAGTCCAACCCCCTGCTCGAAGCAGGACCTAAGCCCAACTAAATCATCCCAGCCAGGGCGGTGTCAAGCCTGACCTTACAAACCTCTAAGGAAGGAGATTCCACCTCCTCCCTAGGTAACCCATTCCAGTGCTGCACCACCCTCCTAGTGAAAAAGTTTTTCCTAATATCCAATCTAAACCTCCCCCACTGCAACTTGAGACCATTACTCCTTGTTCTGTCATCTGGTACCACTGTGAACAGTCTAGATCCATCCTCTTTGGAACCCCCTTTTAGGTAGTTGAAGGAAGCTATCAAATCCCCCCTCATTCTTCTCTTCTGCAGACTAAACAATCCCAGTTCCCTCAGCCTCTCCTCATAAGTCATGTGCTCTAGCCCCCTAATGATTTTTGTTGCCCTCCGTTGGCCTCTTTCCCATTTTTCCACATCCTTCTTGTAGTGTGGGCCCAAATCCTGGACACAGTACTCCAGGTGAGGCCTCACCAACGTCGAATAAAGGGGAACGATCACGTCCCTCGATCTGCTGGCTATGCCCCTACTTATACAGCCCACAATGCCGTTAGCCTTCTTGGCAACAAGGGCGCACTGTTGACTCATATCCAGCTTCTCGTCCACCGTAACCCCTAGGTCCTTTTCTGCAGAACTGCTGCCTAGCCACTCGGTCCCTAGTCTGTAACAGTGCATGAGATTCTTCCATCCTAAGTGCAGGACTCTGCACTTGTCCTTGTTGAACCTCATCAGGTTTCTTTTGGCCCAATCCTCTAATTTGTCTAGGTCCCTCTGTATCCTATCCCTACCCTCCAACGTATCTACCACTCCTCCCAGTTTAGTGTCATCTGCAAATTTGCTGAGGGTGCAGTCCATGCCTTCCTCCAGATCATTAATGAAGGTATTGAACAAAACCGGCCCCAGGACCGACCCTTGGGGTACTCCGCTTGATACCGGCTGCCAACTAGACATGGAACCATTGATCACTACCCGTTGAGCCCGACGATTTAGCCAGCTTTCTATCTACCTTATAGTCCATTCATCCAGCCCATACTTCTTTAACTTGCCGGCAAGAATACTGCGCGAGACCGTATCAAAAGCTTTGCTAAAGTCAAGGAATAACACATCCACTGCTTTCCCCTCATCCACAGACCCAGTTATCTCCTCATAGAAGGCAAATAGGTTAGTCAGGCATGACTGGCCCTTGGTGAATCCATGCTGACTGTTCCTGATCACTTTCCTCTCCTCTAAGTGCTTCAGAATTGATTCCTTGAGGACCTGCTCCATGATTTTTCCAGGGACTGAGGTGAGGCTGACTGGCCTGTAGTTCCCCGGAGCCTCCTTCTTCCCTTTTTTAAAGATGGGCACTACATTAGCCTTTTTCCAGTCATCCGGGACCTCCCCCGATTGCCATGAGTTTTCAAAGATAATGGCCAATGGCTCTGCAATCACATCCGCTAACTCCTTTAGCACCCTCGGATGCAGCGCATCCGGCCCCATGGACTTGTGCTCGTCCAGTTTTGCTAAATAGTCCCGAACCACTTCTTTCTCCACAGAGGGCTGGCCACCTTCCCCCCATACTGTGCTGCCCAGTGCAGCAGTCTGGGAGCTGACCTTGTTCGTGAAGACAGAGGCAAAAAAAGCATTGAGTACATTAGCTTTTTCCACATCCTCGGTCACTAGGTTGCCTCCCTCATTCAGTAAGGGGCCCACACTTTCCTTGACTTTCTTCTTGTTGCTAACATACCTGAAGAAACCCTTCTTGTTACTCTTAACATCTCTTGCTAGCTGCAACTCCAAGTGTGATTTGGCCTTCCTGATTTCACTCCTGCATGCCTGAGCAATATTTTTATACTCCTCCCTGGTCATTTGTCCAAGCTTCCACTTCTTGTAAGCTTCTTTTTTGCGTTTAAGATCAGCAAGGATTTCACTGTTTAGCCAAGCTGGTCGCCTGCCATATTTACTATTCTTTCTACACATCGGGATGGTTTGTTCCTGCAACCTCAATCAGGATTCTTTAAAATATCGTATAACTTCGTATAATGTATGCTATACGAAGTTATTACGTGGTCTGGTGGTCTATAGCAGACTCCCCCCACGACATCACCCTTGTTGTTCACACTTCTAAACTTAATCCAGAGACTCTCAGGTTTTTCTGCAGTTTCATACCGGAGCTCTGAGCAGTCATACTCCTCTCTTGCATACAATGCAATTCCCCCACCTTTTCTGCCCTGCCTGTCCTTCCTGATCAGTTTATATCCATCTATGACCGTACTCCAGTCATGTGTTATCCCACCACGTCTCTGTTATTCCAATGACATCATAGTTCCTTGACTGTGCCAGGACTTCCAGTTCTCCCTGCTTGTTTCCCAGGCTTCTTGCATTTGGGTATAGGCACTTAAGATACCTCGCTGATTGTCCCGCTTTCTCAGTCTGAGACAGGAGTCCTCCCCTCTTGCACTCTCCTGCTCGTGCTTCCTCCCGGTATCCCATTTCCCCACTTACCTCAGGGCTTTGGTCTCCTTCCCCCGGTGAACCTAGTTTAAAGCCCTCCTCACTAGGTTAGCCAGCCTGCTTGCGAAGATGTTCTTCCCTCTCTTCGTTAGGTGGAGCCCGTCTCTGCCTAGCACTCCTCCTTCTTGGAACACCATCTCATGGTCGAAGAATCCAAAGCCTTCTCTCCGACACCACCTGCGTAGCCATTCGTTGACTTCCACAATTCGACGGTCTCTACCCAGGCCTTTTCCCTGCACAGGGAGGATGGACGAGAACACCACTTCCGCCTCACACTCCTTTATCCTTCTTCCCAGAGGCACGTAGTCTGCAGTGATCCGCTCAAGGTCTTTCTTGGCAGTATCATTGGTGCCCACGTGGAGAAGCAGGAAGGGGTAGCGATCCGAGGGCTTGATGAGTCTCGGCAGTCTCTCAGCCACATCGTGAATCCTAGCTCCTGGCAAGCAGCAGACCTCTCGGTTTTCTCGGTCAGGGCGGCAGATAGATGACTTCCGCAAATAGTTTTGGGGAAAATTTTTGAAAAAGTCAGACTGATTTTTTTTTTGACATTTTTCTAAACGAACCATTTCAACATTTCATTTTGAGATGATGTTTGAAATGTTTCATTCAACCAGAAAAAAAAAATTCATTTGAGAGAGAAACAATGAAAAAATTCAGGTTTTGGTTTGAAACAAAGCAAATTGGGGGGGGCGGATTTTTTGTTCGACCACTGAATCAAAAAATAAATTATTCACTCAGCTCTAGGGTCTTGGTAGAACAGTTCAATGCAACCGTGTACTCAATGTGCAGTAGTGGTCAAAAAAGTAAATAAAGTGTTAAGATACCTGAGGCAGCAGCTGGCTGGTCACAGCCCCTAAAGCCCAACCCCATAAATGATTTTTGTTGTAAGAAGTATGTGATTAGGTTTTCGTTGGTAGAGATGAAACTATCTGTACATTACGTTTTCTGATATTCCTAAACAGGACTACAACTTCCCTGTCTAATCCAGCAGAAGGAATATTTTGGGCTGGAGGTAGAGAACCACAAATAAACACATTTGATAATCGAAGGAAATAGAAAAATACTGCAAAAGTATATCTCTTTATTGATTTTTTTAAATTATTTTTTTCACGTTGATCCCAGTATGAAAATAATTTTTCAAGGATAAAAGGGAGTAGAGGAATGGTGACAAATAAGGCATGTGATGGCTGAAGATACTTTTTCATCATTTAGGCCTAATATTTTCCTTAGCTGATTTTTTTCTGTTTAGATTTAAAGGAATTGAATGTTGACTCTCCTGTGTAACTGTAGAATTCACCCAGAAAATGCTTGTAGGTGTTCTGTAAGACAATAGGGAATAAGAGGAGTGGGTATGACATCCTGCCAGAAAATAATTGCACTGTTTTGTACATCCAGAGGTCACTTGCTTTTTCATAGCTAAATAGATTTTTTTTCTCCTCTGTGCCTGAATCATTTTTAAGATTACTGTTCAACCTGTCATGCAGCAACATACTTAAACAAAGATGCAGTATCCCTGAATTATTGAGATACTTGATCAAAGCATCAAGGGAAAACAGAAAGCAACACTTCTGTTTCTGCCACCTAATAAATTATACACTCTGGTCATAATTGGCAGAAAAACAGAATATTAATTTAGAATTGGACCCTGGATAATTTGCTTTGGGGCTTTTAACAACCAGTAAAGTGACAAGAGGGAAGCGGGAAAAGGGGGACTCCAGTGTCTCCCCGCCTATGTATAATAAAAGCTGTGTGTGTGCGTTTATATGTTTTCTAGAAAATACAAGAAGAACTGAATAAACAATTATTTGATAACCTAATAAGTTTTCTGAGACAATCTCACTCTGAATTCCAAACAAAGAAGACAGAATGGATGTGTCGGATGAAATCCAGTGAAATTCCTACTGCAGCTCTTGTCCTAGGTAACTTTTTTGCATTTTAAGACACTTTGTGATACATCTGTCAAATCTCTAGATTAGATTAAAGATCAAAGGAAATTGATTTGGAGCCTTCCAGCTATTGGAGCAAGCAGCTTGAACTTCAGAAACATTAACAAGAATCAGAGGAAAGCTTTATCGGTTTTAGTTCTCCTCTTCTTTTTCCCATATGTATGAAGGCACAGTGTGAGAACATCTCCACCATAGGTTTTGCTTTAGGCAATAGAAGGGAGTGGACATCAGAACATTTGGCTTCTATTCCCATTTCTACCACCAATGTGCTGTGTGGTTTGTCTGATTATCTTGGTATTTTAATATGGCATCCATTACCATGGGATATGAGTGCCTCATGTATATTTATGAATTAATTCTCCCAATCCTCCTTCGAGCTAGGCAAATATTGTCCTTATTTTTTATTTATAGTTTTTATTTTTCCAAATACAACAAATATACCAAAACACCAGATTCATCATAATACTCAAAGTAAGTAAAGAGGTTAGATTGAAGAGCAGGGATAGGAGGGGAAGCAACATATCTATCTTAAAGAACTACAATAATCATAGACCTCTTAAAAAGTCAGCCCAAATTGCTTTGAATTTTTTGGGCATTCCCCTTCTGCAGAATGCGAGTCGTCTGTCAGATGCAAAGTCAGCCATATCACTGAGCTACGCATCAGTGTTTGGTGGGGATTGACTTTTCCATTTTTTCAGGATTAATTTTTTTAGTTACCAGTGTTGACCATTGGGACCATGCCGCTTTGTTACCAGGTAACCTCCAGGTATCAGGAATATATCCATGGATGAAATTTAAGGGGGAGGGCTTCAATTTAGCATCCAATATCAAACTGGTCCTTTGACCCACCTCATAAGAGAAATTCTTGATACTGGGGCACTCTCAAAACATATAAGCTAATGCAATACCCAGGAAGTTACATTACCAACAGCAGTCCGTATTTATGAGACCCTGTGGCAGGCTGGACTAGGTCTGGAGGCCTCGCAGCCCTGCATTACCCTGTCCCAGAATAGAGCAGTGAGAAGTCCTCCAGGCAGCCTAGAGTGGCTGTAGAAGAGCGGCCAATCAGAGGGGCTGCTGGAGCGACCAATAAGGGCCAGAAGAGCCAGATAAAAGGCAGGCAGCAGAGCAGCCTTCTGTTCCTGCCAGGAGCTTGAAGAGGGAGAACCAGGTGCTTGGCTAGCTGGCCGAGCAGCAGGTCCCTGGATAGCTCACTGCGGAGGCAGAACCGAGCCCAGGGAAGGTTGCCAAAGACTGGGTGCCTGGCTGGCTGGATAGAAGAGCAGCAGGACCATGAAAAGGTCAGTGCGGGCAGGCTGAGCCAGGGGGACTGAGACCAGGAGAGGGTACCGAGATGGGCCCTGCTGGTCTGGTTAAAGACTGAACCCAGGGAGGGCTGCGGCCCTGGGTAGGTGTCTGAAGAAGGCAGTGTCTCTGGGAAGAAGCCTAAGAGCTACGGCCCCATATCGGAGCTGGGATAAGAACTTGGGACTGTATACCCTGGAAGGGGGGACAGCATGTGCATCTCGGCCGGAGGGCTGAGCTGCCGAAGACCAGCTGAGAGAACCACGGGGCGGGGGGGAGTGCTCACGAGAGAAGGGTGCCACCCCATTGAAAGAACAAAAAAACAAAAGCAGGCTCACACCTAACCAAGAGAAAGGGGGCCATCCACGAGATGTGCGCCTTCCCCCCCCCCCCCCCCCCCCCCCCCCCCCCCCCCCCCCCCCCCCCCCCCCCCCCNGCAGGCACTATCGGCCAGAGAAACGGAGGCATGCATGAGAGGCGGGTGCTGACCCTGTTACAGGCCTATTACCATTAGCCTTCATGGGGATCATTATATTAAAAAAGGGGGGTCTTTTGGTGAATAAGTCTTAGTCTCAAGTCTAAACTTGCTTTTTTAACATTAGATACAATTGTATATATTGTCTCTCTTTTTGACAAACGAGGAAGTGAGGGGAAAAGAGATATTTGGGCAAGGATTTTATTCACAGAAATCAATGGGCGTGTGCCATTGGCTTCAGTGGGGCCAGGATATTGCCCTTAGGGTAGGTTTTTAAGGCCAGGCTTGACAAAGCCCTGGCTGGGATGATTTAATTGGGGTTGGTCCTGCTTTGAGCAGGGGGTTGGGCTAGATGACCCCCTGAAGTCTCTTCTAACCCTAATCTTCTATGATTCTATGTCTGCATGTCAAGAAAACACCTTCTGTTGGCCTGTGTCAGCTGACTCAGGCTGGGGCTGTGGGGCTGTAAAATTGCAATGTAGACTCTCGGGCTGGAGCCTGGGTTCTAGGTCCTTCCCCCCTCTCAGGGTCCTCCTAAAATTAGGTCTGTGCTATGGTTCTATCTGTTTGTTTGTTTTTAATTTGTTTTAGCTGAAACAGTTTTACAGTTGGTTATAAAATGTTCCCATTGTACACAAATCCAGGGAGCCTATGGCAGAGTTGGTAATTGAACTCAGATCTTCCGAGTTCCAGTCCTTCCTCCTTGGAAGTGGGGATAAAAGAAATAACTAAGCAGCTCTTTCAATTTTCCCTTAAAAATCTAATGTGTACATCACTAATCTTTAGACTCTTTGGAGGTTGTGGTGGGGAGAGATGATAAAACCTGCTTGAGTTCTGAGACCTGGTATAGTGGTAGTATAAGACTCATTCGTTGTCTTTCTCCATCCCTCCAAAATTCTAAATAACAAAAGAACCGGCTTTTCCTCATTCTTGCTAATGAGAGTATTCTTGACAGCTTGTTAAGTGGACTCCAATGCAGAATTACATCAAGAGGGATCAAACCGCTGTTAAAAAAACAACTGAGAAATATTCAGGTCTCAAGTGCCTGTTACCTTCCTTCCTCCTGGAAGGAGCTTGAGGGATATTTCTGGTGCTGTCTCTAGAGAGATAAAGTAATCTATGATACCATTGATTTTATCAGCCATCACTAATATGGAATTCTGAATACAAATTTTCTTCATAACTTACAGGTGACCTGTCATTTTTTCACTATTCTCTTTCTTGTCTATTTGGGATATCTTCTCATTCAGTGATTCTGATAATAAACGGGGATAATCCAGTATTGATTTTTCTTCCTTCTAGGTGTAAATGTTACAGATCATGATGTGACATTTAAAAGTCTCTCAGAGGTTCTTCAGGATAACATTACTCCTTATGTAGTCTCACTGCAAGCCAAAGAATGCCCAGGTATACAACATAATAGCTTTAACAACCTGTTCAAATGGTGAATGCCATTAACCATAAATTATATCTTATATTTTTGAATAATAAAAATTATGGATGGAAAAGACCTTTTAGGCCATCTAGTCCAATCTCCTGACAATGCAGGATTGTTCTCTGCAATACATTTTCTAGTTATGTCTAGTTTTGTTTAAAATAATGAGGATTCCACCACTTCTTGTGGGAAACTATTCTATCTTTGTCATCCTGTTCAATTTGAAATAAAGCTGTTGCATATTTTAAGATTTTTTTTATAATTTTATATTTGGTCCAACCATTTCTTATTTTTAAGCCTCGGGAAGAAGCAGATGTAACAATTGTCATGGTTTCAGCGTAACTGCACCTGTATTCTTCCCTCCCTGGTCCACTCTAGGGGTATCCAATCAGGTGTCAAGCCTCCAGCCATCACTTGTCTCTGGGAAGGGACCTCTGTCAAATCCCTTTTTTAACCGGGGGTTTTACAGCTGCATAGCCACGTTCAATACTGTGTGACATCTGCAGCAAGACAGTCTGCCTTGAGGCCAGCACCTGGGCTTATCTTTCTCTCCAAGTGCCATGACGGGTGTGATTTACCAGTAATCCAAACAGCTCTTTCTAAGCAAGTACATTTATTCTTAGGGCAAAAGCTTTGTGTGTGTGAGAGCCCCAATAAACAGATTTAAACACACACTAAACAGATCAGGAGTCACCCACCAGTCTTATAGGACCCTAGTAAGCCAAAATCTTTCCAAACTTTCAGCAGGGTCTGTTTGTTGAATCAAAAGAAAGAACCTGTGTCAGTTCAAGCTCATTTTTTTTATCCCAAAAGCCACTTCTTAGTTTGAGTCTCTGGAACACCCAGTTTGAACTAGTATATGCAAACCTCCCCAAGGGTTGTACCTCTCTAGATTTGCTTAGTTACAGTGACTCACCTTAATCACCTTCCTCAATACACAGTTTTTAGTTTCTGGAGGAGCTGTGGTAACCCTCTTCCATAGAGTAGAGCGCAAACATATAAACCGTTCATAAATTTTAGTAAGTGGTCCCCAAAGATACTGTACCAGTCACAGCAAATATTCGATTATAAACTGAAATCTCTCTGCAAACCCTAGTCTCCTCTCTTTCAGCCACCAACTTCATGTCTCTGAGACATTTTCATAGTGAGGAGAATCATACTTGTTCATATTTTTTTTTTTTAAGTTTTACATATTTTCAGAAAAATACTATCTTTTTTTTTTTTTAATGCCAAGAACAGGCCTCATGGATACGTATTTATATTGTATGAAAAACCTAACATCATCTATGTTCTGTAAAGCTTTATGTATATGAGCTTCAATGTGTACATATAGCAACTTATTTTACGGTAATCAGGAATATCTGGAATAACATTTTCTTCCAAATATATACTTTTTGTAAACTCAAAAGACTAAAATCACTCCAAGAAATATACTCAGATCTCTTGTTTAGCCTTTTAGTCTAACTTTAGGTTAATCTAGTAGTGCACAAACAGTGCATTGCTCAAGCCTGGGGGAGAGGCAGGATCAGTGTTTGACCCTTTGATTTCCTCCCTCCCCCACCAGACAAGCTAGTAGTGTTAACTATTGTTATACACAGCAGTCCTGATCTATGGAGGTTTGGGAGCTGCCTGGGGAAGTTGAAAATAATGCTCTGCAGAGAGGGTGAGCTTGGGGAAGGGGAAGAAAAGACAAAAACAGGATGATCGTGGGGGGAGCGGAAATAGGTGTGTGCGGGGTTAGAATTCTAGGTAATTAGGTGAGAGTCTCTTCATTGTGTGTCTATATGTTGTAAAGGCATAAAACATCTGCTTCAGAAACTGATGGAACAGCTAATGGACTGCTGTGTTGATGTGGACTCATCTGAAGAGGAGGAATGTGTTAACATTTCCCAGAAAAAGATACGCTGCTCAATGGCTTCTCTTTCCAAATGGTACAAGAGTGTAACAAAGGTAGGCTTTCATGGCAATTTTACAAAATATCTAGCTTTTAAGCCTCATAAAATTTTAATTGCATGACTCAGTCTTATATCTAATAGTCAAAACACTAGCAAAGCTAGTCTTTCATTTAGTACTAGGTGATACCTGAACCTGAGACCATCAGAACCTAAAAGTATTATTTCACGAGTATGAATTCAGTTTCTAATTAAATATTAATGACTATCTTTTTGAAAGGTCACTTTTGAAAGTGTTTTCATAATTGAAAAAAAATGGTGGTTTTATGCTAATCCTTTGGAAGTGGAAGCTTAAAACTCAAATCTGACTTCCTACCAAATGTTGTTCTTTCCAGACAAGATCCTTGAAGTATTTGTTTTGAAAAACAAAGTATAAAGAACAGATGATCAGTGTTAAGTTGCAAGCTATCTGAAGCCTGCACTACACAGGCAGTTAATAATAGCAAAACCTTCCAAATGTTTTATATTTTCTCACCATTGAAAAACTAAAAATTAGGAACACAAATATTTTACCAAAATTATTGAGACTCTGAGGGTCTCCTCTGGTTTCCTACTGGGTAATTGGACAAAAAAGCATAGAATAATTTTCCTTATTACTTTGTATTTACATTGACTTCAGTGGGATTTATGTGCTTTGTTGAATAGAAATGGACTTTAGCATGTGCTTAAGTCACTGCTAAATTGGGACCTAAATATCCATGTTCCAGCAACCAGCCCGAGTAGCTTGAGTATCTCAGCTGAGATACAGGAGAGATCTACTGAGGGACAGGAGGAAAAAGAATCCTACTCTGTACTCCCAGTGCTGGGAAGTCATTATGCAGATTCTGCTTTAACCTAATTTGGAATAGCCTTTATGGTATTAGCACAGTCCCTGAAGCAGAGTAATAGAGAATCTGTGCAACTGAGGATGCTTCATCCCTTTTCAGTTCCCAGGCATGCCTGACTTGCTACTGTGATCTTCACAAGAAGTGGTGCAAATCTGTGTGCCCACCCCAAATTGTCCCTCCCTTTGCCCAGTGAAACCACACCAGAGGGCTCTGCAGAGGTAAGGGCCGGATTGGCCCTTGTTGAAGAATAGTTTTCTTATCTATTCTCTGTTATAGCTGTTTCATTTAGATCACAGGAGAGGAACAGTGGTAATGTACACAGTTAGAGAAGTACCATGTGTTCCTTAAACACAGCTAATTTTGTTTATTTTGGTTAAGTTGTCCATGTGGTAATAGAGTGTTATAACATGGGAGACAAGAGATTTACTTTGTATTTTCCCAACTTCTGTTTTATAATATATGGACAATGGCTTTGAAGAAAACAGGTTCTGAAAATCCAAGCAAAAAAAGAACTTCCTCTTCCAGGCACTGGCAATCTCCTCCAATTGTGGTTATCTTCAAGGACATGGAAAGTTTCACAACGAAAGTACTTCAGGACTTCATAGTTATCAGCAGGTAATGTGCCCTGAGGTTTTGGACTGGTGCCCTTTTACTCCCTTCCACTTTTTCTAGTTGTTGCCATAAAATCAGGTGTGACTTTGGCTTGGGGTGGTAACCTGCCCACTTTGCCACGAGAATGCAGACCAAATCACTCGAGTGCTGATGGTTTTCCAGTGTTTCTTCCCATATGCCCAGAAGGACAGAGAGGTTCTCCATAATTCATTGGAAAAGAATTGTAGAGTGACTCAGCTAAATGCAGCACAAAGAATCCTTGGATATGCCCCCAGAAGTCCTAGTGACACTGGTGGTTGAGGGGGTGCAGCAGCAGTAAGGACACACTAACTCGGGTACAGCTTCTCAATACAGCTGCTGAGATCCAGGCTAGGCTAAACAGGGTTCTCAGACCTCATTGTTGATCACCCAAGCTAACTCTGGAGTGACAAAATATCCCTTCTTGATTGTAAAATCCTGGGACACGCAGTATCCCTTTACAAGGGCATGGAGAGGATGGAAAACTGAATCAGAAATTTTGAGAATTGCAATAGTGGTGCAGTGAGCAGGCAGTGGAAAACAAGCACTGTTATCAGTAGAAATGATGAACTGTTAGAATACTACCTAATTTCCAGTGTTCTGAAGTCTTGAAGAGGTGGTTATTGTCATGGTGCCTGTCTAATGGGGAATAGCTGAGATCACATATTTGAAGTTGAGTGGGAGGGTTCCAGCAGCAGATAAATTCGGATGTTTGTCCTGTGGTTTGCTAGAGCAGTGGCTTTCAACCTTTCCAGACTACTGTACCCCTTTCAGGAGTCTGATTTGTCTTGCATACCCCAAGTTTCACCCAATTTAAAACCTACTTGCTTATAAAATCAGACATAAAGATACAAAAGTGTCACAGCACACTGTTACTGAAAAAGTCTTACTCTCTAATTTTTACCATGTAATCGTACAATAAATCAATTGAAATATAAATATTGTACTTACATTTCAGTGTATAGTATATATAAAGCAGTATAAACAAATCAATGCCTATATTAAATTTTAGTTTGTACTGACTTTGCTAGTGCTTTTTATGTAGCCTGTTGTAAAACTAGGCAAATATCTAGATGAGTTGATGTACCCCCTGGAAGACCTGCGTAGAAGAAGCCTAGCGTCAGTGCAATAACTGTACAATTAAAAGTTGTCTTCCTTAAAATCTGGTACTGTACTGCTGGAGTAGAAGTCAGTCAATGTTGTGCCTTATCTTTTAAAGAAGGTGCTGGGGATGTCCCTGGGAATTAGACAAATGCACTTTACTTTGTTATTACAAACTAATTTACCTGATACTAAAGATGGAGTTAAAACATCTTGATGACATAAAGTTTTTTTAAAAAACAACAACATGGTTTCTGCATAGGAAAATCCTACTTCTCCAATCTGTTAGAATTCTTTGAGGTAGCCAACAGAATAGTAGATAAGGGACAGATGCTATATATAACTTTTTAAGATTGATTAAAAATTCTTCAACAAAATCCCTCATAAAAAGTGGCTAAGGAAATGATAAAGTTATGGGATTAGCGCTGAAGCCCTGTCATGGGTTGAAAACTGGCTAAGAGGTTGAGAACAAAAAGAAGGAATAGTCAATTTTCATCAGGGAAGAAAGTTAGTAGTGGGGTGCCACAAAGATCTGTAATAGACTAGTATTATTTAATATATTAGTGAACTTTAAGGGGCAGTGTTAAATTGTATAACACCGTTTTGGATAACATGAAACTAGAAAAGGGAAGAGGCTATACCTCTGTATAAAGCAGTGATAGACCCTCATTTGAACACAGTGCTCAGTTCTGGTCATCACATGTCAGAAAAAATGAACTAGAAATAGAAAAGATCCAGAGACGGCAAAAATTATAAGAGAAATGGGAAAACTCCAAAACAAAGAGAAATTTAGAAGTTTAGGATTGTTTGTTTTAGAGAAGGAACAAGTAAGTGAGTGTATAGTAGGTCTAAAACTTATTGCGTGTGTGTATATATAGAAAGAGCTATTTGGGCATTCCAATTTTCCTTTCCTCATAACACACGGACAACTTGATAAACAGTGAAATTAAAAAGCAGTACATTTAAAACTGCTAAAGATACATGAATTACACCACAAATAATTAACTCTGCAACTCACTGCCACAATATGTTATTGAGGCAAAGAGTCTAGTTAGATTTTAAAAGAGGTGTGTGTTATTATTCATATATTGTATTTATTAATTACAGATATGCTAGGATAAAAACAAGATGAAGTCAAGGGAGAAAGGATTTCACCCACAGAAGAAATATAGACTCTTTAAGACATATACTAAACCAAACACAAAACTCTCTAGGAGACAGAATTAACTTTTCTCATAGGAATGCTAATTTGTGTAAATATGCAGTGTTGTTGTAGCCGTGTTGGTCCCAGGATGTTAGAGAGACAAGGTGGGTGAGGTAATATCTTTTATTGGATGAACTTCTGTTGGTGAGAGGGACAAGCTTTTGAGCTACACAGAGCTCTTCTTCACTCGGAGTATCTTTCCGAGACCTGAGGAATAGCTCTGTGTAGCTTGAAAGTTTGTCTCTCTCCAAAGAGGTTGGTCCAATAAAAGATATTACCTCACCCACCTTGTCTTTCTAATTTGTGTAAATGTCAATTATGGATCACTTTATCCCCTTCTTCTGAAGCATTTGTTATTGGTTGCTATCAGAGATAGGATTGGTGAACATAGGGACTTTGGTCAGATCTGATACGGCAATTCGGAATTCAGATGAATAATGTTGTTTCTGGTTCATCTCAGGATGTTAATGTGGGTGGAAAGTTACAATTGTTTGAATGATCTAACTGCATTGCCATACTTTCAGAAAGTTGGGTTTCTTGTAAGTTTAATTCTAAATGTCTTTTTTTTTTTTTTTAAAGCAAACTACAATACTTTTTAAAGTATTGGGGCTCTTGTTTGTTTGTTTTGTGCTAGACACCGTATAATCACAAAAAACAATCAGGCCTTGATCTATGATTGTGGCCCTTAGGTCCTACTGCAATTCAAAGAGTAAATAATAATTTCATTTACCATTTAATTATTTTTATCCATGTGAGCCCTTCAACACTATTTATTAAAGTTGTTCCTTAGAAATGAAAATAATTTCAAGGCATATTTAGAAGACTATATTTTGGAATTTTTCAGCTAGGTAAAACTAGCAAAGGGGAACCTTTCCTGTACTGTAACACTAAAAGCAGATGTTTTACAAGCATCTTCCTGAAGATTGGGTCCTCAGGATACAGTTTGATTTGTTTTTTTTTCTTGGGTGCTTATAATTTCCGCTCTACCCTTTTCATTTTCTTCCCAGATCAAAACTTATCTTGTTCCAATTGTAGCAGTCCATTTACGTTGTTCCTTTGTGCTGCCAAGTCCTTTGAGAGTAGTGCTGTATTGGTAATATACTGTGTTGCCGTGTGGTTGTGGTGCTGGGGAAACCCGCATAACTATTATGTTTTCTTTTTCCTTCCCCACTTTGTGGTCTAGTCAGCACATACATGAATTCCCTCTTGTATTCATTTTTGGAATTGCCACGTCTCCAATGATCATCCACAGGTTACTTCCTCACTCTGTTTCTTCTCTGCTGTGTATAGAGCTTTTCCAGTCTCTTTCCTGCAAGGAGCACCTGGCTACAGTAATTGACAAGGTAATTCCATTTCTAGATAAATGAGGGGGGAATAGACGTGTACAGGTCTGTCTTATCTTACGCTGGGGTTACGTTCCGCGGTTAGCGCGTAAAGCGAAAACCGCGTATAGGCGAAATCCCATTGACTTTAATGGCGGTCGGAATCGCCCGCACTACAGACACAGTACATAAATCGCTTTTTTTCTCTTTTTTCTCTTTTTTGTGTGTGTGTTTTTGCCGACCGCGCAAAGCCGAAATCGCGCATGTTAAATGCGCGTAAGATGAGACAGACCTGTATGGTGTATGTATACATAGCATCTTATGCTTTAAAAGTAGACTAGTGTGAAGCTTTTAAAGTGGGATCTGTTCCTGAGAGCCATTTGTTCTCAATATTCTCTCTGTATACCCATGTCTTTAAGCTCACTTACATATGTTGAGAGTTTCCTCTTCACACAGTGTTGGAGACCATTCAGAAATTATTCAGTACATATCTTCACTTCTCGTTTGTATTAATGTTCATGCACACACAACTGTATGGTTTTCATTCACTCCCCTTTATTATAGTGCTGCTTTGAAGTAAGATTCACTTAGTTCTAAATAGGGATGGCTTCACATGGCTTGTATTTACACTGAATATTGCAGCTTAATGTGAATTCTGCAGCCCCTCGAAAATGAGCAGAATTATCCAAATATAAGGTCCCATCATGCAGACACTTTGCTTGTGTGATTTCAGTGGAATGCATTTGTAGAGTGCCAGCAGAACTATTGCATATACTTGCAGAAAATAGTTTTGTCCCAGATGCCTGTTGTAAAATTTGTTCTATCATTCATAATTTGAAAAATTATAGGTAAAATTAATGCCACGTTTGAACATAACTAAAATCAGACAATATAAAGTTCAGGATGTGGTGGAATCATAAGCTTTAAATAAAAGTGTGTGTGTTTTTGCAGCAATGGAAATAAATGTGGTTTGGCTGAAGATGACTACATGCGTTAATCGATTAATGTAGTTTAATTTTAGCACATTCTGAGAGTTGATCCAAATGCAGATCTAACTGCTTTGCTATTTCCATATTCAAGAAGGAACATTATAATAATTGGTTGTTGCTACTAGCAGTTACATTTACCTTGAAATGTAATCTATTCTGGTAACATTTAGCAAGGAAATCTTTTTTTCCCTTTGTCTCCTGCAGCTACTTCTGACAACTCAGTTTCCCTTTAAACTAAGTGAGAAAGTGTTGCAAGTTCTAATCAACATATTTTTGTACCATGATTTCTCTGTCCAGAACTTTATCAAAGGATTTCAGGTAAGCAGGAGTAAGAAGAATTTTCAATTACAGATAGGCAGTGGTGAAAATGCAATAGAATTACTCCATGGTGGCAGACTTGTACTCAATTTTTTAGGGCCTGATTTTACTCCTATTGAAGTCAGTGGCAAAATTCCCATTGAAATACTATAACTGAAATCAGGTCTCTAGATAGGTTTTTTTTGGAAATGGGAAAGCTGTTGGGAAGCTTGCAGGAATTCTGGGAAGGCAGTTTAGAAACCGCTTATTCTGTGGCACAAATCATATGAATAAAACATTAGAAACAAAAAAAGAGAATCTACCTGAAAGGGTAGAAACAAATTTTCTATGTATTAATTTTATAGGTATTCTTTGATTCCTTTCAATTTTGCATGCTAATACACCTCTACCTCGATATAACGCTGTCCTCGGGAGCCAAAAAATCTTACCGCGTTATAGGTGAAACTGAGTTATATTGAACTTGCTTTGATCCGCCGAAGTGCGCAGCCCCGCCCCCCCCGGAGCACTGCTTTACCGCGTTATATCAGAATTCGTGTTATATCGGGTCGCGTTATATCGGGGTAGAGGTGTACTAAAAAAACTTCAATCATATAAAGAATTTCGTGACAGGAAAAAGCTTTCCATCCCAATATACCTGCCCAGTTTTTGTACTACTATTTTATTTTTATTTTTTCAGAATGACTGTGGTGCAGTCTTTCAAAAAAATTGCATTGAGTCAGAAGGATGTTTTCTACTATACTGTAAGGCCCCAGACCTGCAAACACTTACACACTTGAAATCAGTGGAGCAACTCAAAGTAGCATAGTTAAGCACATGTGTAAATGTTTACAGGATCAGGGCCTAACGGTATGATTTCAGATATGTGAAATGTGGGATCTTGTCATGTTCCATTGTTTCACTTAATGCATTCTAGCTAATGTTTGTACCTTAAATGATACACTCTTTACTTGCTGCTTTGGCATTTGTGAGGTTGGGCCTGGTCACATAACCCAACAAATTATGTAATACCTAATGTAATTGCTGAATTTTGCTGCTATTCAAAGAATAAATTAATCAAGTAATAATTGAGCAGCTATAGATCTCATATAAAACAAAAAGCAATTGACTGAATGATATGGGCACCAGAAAATGGCAAAATGAGGTTGCCTGTATTATTCATTGAATAATAATCAATCACCTCTAGTGACAATGGAAAGTAGAAGATTATTAATGTAATCTGATGTGTTGACTGAGTAGACTCTAATAAAATTTTTAAATAAATGTCATTACTGTCATTTTAGCAATTGTTAATAAATGGCTTAGCTTATTTAAAAGTTAGGACACGGCAAGGAAAATGAACTGCTTAGATATTACAGGTTTTTACTGCATTGTCTCTTTCAGCTGTCTATTGTGGAGCATTTCTATTCCCAGCCCCTCAGTGTGTTGTGCTGCCAGCTCCTGGAAGCTAAGAAGAGAGTAAATTCTTTATCACACAATCAGTGTGAAAACATTCGAAGCCTGCCATCTTTTAGAAGGTAAAGGAGAAATAAATATTTTGAACAGTCCTATATTCAATGAGCATTTTTAAAAAAAATACTTGTAAATACAGCATTGTGAAATGTGTAATTATATGTGCGTATGTTACACAAAACAGGGACAGTTGTGAATTACTTCTGAAATTCTTTAATCTCTTGTCTAAAGAATGCAGCTTTTATTTTGTGTAAAATCTGCTGTAAAATCCTTCTGTTGAAAGATCCATTTTTTCCTTTTGTCCTTCGTGTAGAAACATATTCTTTTGATAAATGATCTAATCAGTTGAGAAGTTATGGCAGACCCAGGACTTAAACTGCAGGATTTTGTAGTGGCCACAGACCCAACAGAATCCCGACCACCACCATTTTTAAACTATGTATTGTGTAACTTTATATTGTACAAATATTTTTGTTTGGTTTTTACTTCAGATATGTGGAAGGTCAAGTCTCAGAAAAACAAATTGCACTTCTGACTGAGGACAGTTTTTTAAAGGTAAAGTGTAAAATCATTTGGGGGATAGGAACAACCTTCCAAAACCCCCATCTTTTTGCATGAAAAGGGATAGAAAACTAGGGTAGAACTTGGTTCTGTGTAGCATCTTTCATTTTGTAGATATCCCAAAACATGTCTAATGATTTGAGCGCTGGGCTTTAGATCTACATAATAGTCCCAATTCTACTCTGTGGTGTGTTGGGCAGGTCACTCAGCCTTTCTGTGCATTGAGTTTACCATCTGTAAAATGGGTAAAATAATTACCAGGGAGGTTGTGGGGCTCAATTATTTAGGACCCACTCTTACTACTTATTCAGGCAAAAAAAAACCATGAAACTCAATGGAGTGTTTGCCAGAACAAGGGATGAATAATTAATCCTGCATGCTGTTCCATATGTGGGCTCCATTCACTCATAGTAAACAGAATTTCAGAACTGGGGCCTTAATTTGTAAAGCACTTTTAAAATCTTCAGATGCATGTCCAATATAAATGTTTTACAAAATGAGCTGGGTACAAGTGGTACAGTGACAGTGTAAGTAAATGTTACAGCTGTTGTAGGTGTAGCCATGACTCTCACACTGCCATAGGCATAAACATTTGTTTTACAGAGAGATGTTAACTCAGGAGACCAAGTTTTATCCTGTACTCGTTTTGAGTATGCTCTTTTCCTACCAAGAGAGCACCTAGGCTGCCATAAAATCCAAGGATCAGCATTTCTGTTAATTGCCTAAATCTGCATTTTTAGTTTCCAGTCTAGTTTTAAACATTTTTAAACCACTTCAGGATTAAACCGTTTTAACATGCTTTTGCCAGCCAGTGTTGGTGGGGCTAAATCATGTTAAAATATATTGAATAAAGTGTTCAAGATTACAAGTGCATAAGGGAGTGACAAGGTTTACTTATCAGAGGGGTAGCCGTGTTAGCTAACTATATCTCCAGGCTGCTAGCAGAACATTTGAAGGGATATCATCTGTTTCTCTAAAACATTTTTATATGGACTTTTGAAGACATTGCCATGCCTTAGTGAAGGCCTTACGCTGCCTTCCCTGACTGAGTGACATTTGATCTGCTCAGCACCTTTGGGCTGATATCCCATCTCATTCCAAAGTTGTTATTAATTATTTGTATTAATATAGCACCTAAGGGCCCCAGTGATAGATCAGTACTCCATTATGTTATGTTTGTACAAACACAGAACAAAAAGATGACCCTGGCCCAAAGAGCTTACAATCTAAGTATGAGACAGGAGATGGGAGTACAAGGAAATATTGAGATCATACTCATGAGACCACAGGATACTCATGAAACCACAGCATGATAGGCAGTGGTATCAGTATACCAGCAGTGAAAACTGTTGTCAAGTTTTTTGTAGCCTTCATGGCAAAGGAGAGTTTTAAATAGGGATTTGAAGGTGGATAATAGGGTAGCTTTGCAGCTGTTTATGGGAGCTCCTCACAGGTATGAGGGGCAGCATGGGAGAAAGCACAAAGGCGCTTGTTTGAAAATTTAGCAAGTGGGCGATGAAAGCTGGCATCATGGGCCAGTTGGAGGTGAGGATGAGAGATGATCAGTAGGGTGGGGTTAGGCCATGAAGAACCTTGAAAGTGAAGACAAGCAGCTTATGTCTGATGTGATAATAAAGAAGATTAAACGAGTGGAGGGATCCAAAGAGAGAGAGGTGACGCAGCCAGTGCAACAAGCTAGAAAAATGACCTATGGAGCAGCATTCTGGATGGCTATGAGCAGGGTAAGATTGCATTCGTCCTGACCAAAGAGAGGGATATGCACTAATCAAGATTAGAAATGATGAGAGGATGGACTAGAATTTTAGCTGTGTGGATGAATAGGAAAGGCCCTGTCTTAAAGATGTTATGGAGATAGCAAAATTTAAACATAGCCTGGATGTAAGGACCTAGACTGAGGTCCAAGTTGAAGATGATGCACAGACTATGGGCCCGAGTGACAGGCAGGATGGTGGTTTTGTTCACAGTGATAGAAAAAGGAGATGTGGAGGGAGTATTAAGAACTCTATTTTAGCAATTTTGAGCTTGAGATGACAGCTAGACATCCAAAAGGAGACATCAGAGGCCAGAGGGACAGGCCAAGATTTTAATTTGCACAGAAGGCGACAGATCTGGAGTAGACACACAGATCCGGATACATTGGAAGTTGAATTTGCGTTTGCAGAGATAAAGCTTAGAAGGAGAGTAGAAGACAAGGAGACTGAGGACAGAACCCTGTGGAACCCCCAGAGAAAGTTGGAGGGCAGTTGAGGAGAATCCTCCAAAGCATGCGCTGAAAGAGTGATTAGAGATATAGAAGGAGAAACAGGAGAGGACAGAGTCATGGAAGCCGCCAAGGGAGGACAAGACTCCAAGAAGAGCATGGTTGCCAGTGTTGAAGACAGCTCACTTGTCAAGGAGGAGGAGATGGAATACTGGTTCTGAGCTTTGACCAGGAAGAGGTCATTAGAGACTTTAACAAACTGGTTTTAACGTAGTACGAGGGGCAGAAACTGGATTGGAGGGTCTAGGATGGAATTGGAGGAGAGGAATACTGGACAGTGCTTGTAGATTTTTCAGTGAATTTAGAGAAGAAAGGGAGATGTGGCGATAGTTGGAGTGGCAAGTGGAGTCAAGTACAGTGGAACAGTGATTGTATTTGAAAGGAAAGAGACAGAGAGGAGTGAGGTTAAGGAGAACAGTTAAGGGAGTGAGTGTGAGGGAGATCAGGGGATGGAATGGGATCGGGTAACTGGGGCAAGTGGAGGGGTTAGAGGAGGATAGCAGACAAGAAACTTCATGCTTCTGTGATGGGAGGAAGAGCGAATTGTAGGAGGCATGCTGAGGGGAGGGGGCAGTTCCCTGTCATATTTTGTCAGTTTTCTCTTGGAAGAAGGCAGCAAGATCCTGTGCAGAGAATAGAAATGGAGGAAGGAAAGCTTTGAGGAATGAGTCAAAGATAGTGAAAAGGTGACTGAAATTGCAGGCTTGGGATTCAGTTAAATTGGAGTAGTAGAGCTGTTTAGCTAGGAAGATGGCAAATCTGAAGAGTAGTGAACATATCTGTACTGGAGGAAGTCAGCCTGGTCACAGGATTTCTGCCAGAGATGCTCTGCAGTGTAAGAGCAGAAGAAGCAGATATTGGGGTGTCAGCACTGGGGGTTAGTAGGGCAGACACTGTGAAGGGAGAGAGGGGCAAAAGCAAGTGGAAGATAGTGAAGCATGCAGAGAATAAACAACTCTGTTGGTGGAAGAGAGGGCAGGGTGGAGAGGGCTGAGAGTAGATGAGAAATCATCAGTGTTGATGGATGAAGGTACTGAAAGGCTGAGTTACAAGATTGGAAGAAGGGCTCATGGGTGACACTGAAAAAGACCAGGTGATGATCCAAGAAGGGGAACTCAGCAACAGAAAGATCAGAGAGAGAGGAGTGCTTGGTGAAGACCAACTCAAGGGAATGGCCTTTTTGATGAGTGGGAGAGTTGAAAGAATGCTGCAGGTAAACGAAGAGATGAGGACAAGAAATGGGTAGCTAAGGGGTCAGATGGGTATCAACATGGAAGCTGAAGTCGCAGAGGATGAGTGTGGGAGATTGTCAGGAGAGGAAGAGAGAGCGCCAGGAGTCAAAAGCAGAAAGGAAGTCTGATGGGGAGACTATAGAAGACTGTGAGGAAATTCAGAGAGGCCTAACAAAGCTTGGTGAATGGGCAGCATGATGGCTGATGAAATTCAGTGTTGATAAATGTAAGTTAGTGCAAATCAGAAGTAATCATTGAACTATTTATGCATATTGCTGGGTTCTAAATCAACTGCAATCAGTTGGGTGGGTGTAGCGGGGGAGGTCTGTTCCTCTGTGTACAGTTGTGTGTGTGGGGGGGGGGGGGGGGGGGGGGGGGAAAAAANGAGAGAAAACCAACCAAACAAAAAGAAAAGATGTATAAAGAATGGAATCAACAGTAATACTGAAAATATTATAATGACTTTATATAAAATTATGATATTACCATCACTTGGAATACTGTGTTCAGCTGTGGTCATCCCATCTGAAAAAAGACAGCAGGGGTTTGGAGGAAGGCAATAAAAATGCTTGTTGCTTTTGAAAGAGTCCCTTCTGAAAAGAGATTGAAAAGGCTGTTACTGTTTAGTTTAGAGAGGGGATGGATTAGAGGGGTCATGAGAAAGATAAACAAAATAACCAATGGTTTGAGAAGATAAATCATGCGCTGCTTATTATCCTTTCCCATAACACAAGAGCACGGGACATTCAATTCAATTGCAAGCAATACATTTAAAATTGATAAAAGGAAATACTACTTTACCAACCACATAACTAACCTGTGAAAATCATTGCCACAAATATAACTGGAAAACGGTTTAGATGTTTTTATGGTTTATGAAAGCATCCACATTATATAATGTGGAAAGTATCCATATTTTATTAGATAGGATTATAAAAATAGAGAAACTCTCAGGCTTTGGAGCATAAACCAGCTACTAACTGACAGAGTTAATACATTTCTTCTATGGTAAGGTTATCCACTCTGGAGTTTCTTGCATCTTCCTTTGAAACATCAGGTACCAGCCATTGTTAGAGACAGGATACTGGATTAGATGGACCATTGGTCTGATTTATTATGGCCATTATCTATGTTTCCAAGTTGCCTGCTTGGAAGTTGAGGAGTATCTCTGCAGTTTCATATAGGCCTCCCTGGATTTATAAAATCTGGACTTTATTATTGGTTACTTTTCCTGAAAATTTGATGTATGACAGATAATGGAAATCTCATAACCAGAGAGCCAAAAGATGTGCATATATATATATATTTTGTATTCTGAATGCAGTCATGGAATACAGAATTGGAATTAGCTAGTCAGCTGTCTCTTAAGGAGAAATTCTTAAAGCAGACAGAGAGAACCTATTTATTTATAAAGAGTTCACATTTTATTGTGAACTCTTCTATTAGTATTTCTGCAGTAGAATAAGAGAGGAAGTTTTCTTAGTAAACAAACCAAGAGGTAGCAGATCACAAGCCCATTGCTGTGAAACCTGGCAACTTGTGCAATACTTCCAAGGAAGTGATATCCATTTTACAACAATCCATATTCTAGCAGCCATGAAATGCCAAGCAGAAGTCCTTGGAATGATAAAGATCTTCCTTCATGAGTGGGAATTGAAACAACCAGTCTCTGATCAGATGTTTCATCTCTGTCACAGATCTGTTTGCCACCACATATAATTCCAAGCTAGAAAGTTTCTGACAAGCAATCCTTCAGAAGTCATGAAGATGTTGTTCTGATTGATGTCTTTCTGTACTACTGATCCTAAGATCTCAAACTAAGACAGTTTGGAAAACAGCTTCTATAATCCCACACTGACCTAGAAGATACTGAATTGTTACAGTTAAATTCATCTTGCCAATAGCTCTTCTCCCTCCTCCCCCAGTAAAATAACCAACCATTACTGCAATAACCTTTTCTGCAGATGGGCTGCTGCTGAGAGGAGGAATCTAAACATACAAATTCTCTGACAGAGTATTACCTACTCTGCAGTCAGCCAGAAAAGGATCTATAAAGTCAGTGTGTAGCCAAGTGAATGATTTTTCTTTCTACAATTCACAGAGAAGTTAAAAGCAATAAATCCCCCTATGCTCTTTATTTTGGTCTAGTTGACAGAACTTTCTATTCTGCCCTTCAAATAAGGTTTGTTATATTTTGCTTATGTCCCATTTGAGCATTCTACAAATGGATTGAAAAGTATAAAACAAAGGAAGCATCAATTTTAATATTGAATGTCCAAAAAGACTTAAACTGAGTTTCATCATTTCACCATCTTGGGATTTAAAACTCTTCCACAGATCAAAAACCCCCTTCATGTCCACAATGATTTAAGTTCATCTTTCTCTCCTGGAAAACAGGATTCATAGTAACTATAACCTCTGCTAGAAGGTTGGGGAACTGCAACCAATAACACTGACTCATCAATAATTTTCCCACTGTTTCCCCGTCTTACAAAATATAAAGCTTGCATAAAACTAGACCCTACATTCTTCATTTGGGAAGTATCTTATTTTATTTAAAGATTGAAATGCAATTACACTAAATAGTTTTTTGTGGGTTTTTTTTTTGTTTATTTTTAGTTCCTGACATAAGTGCCTGAATAGTGAAGGATATGATCTCATACTAGACAATCCTTCCAGAATGGAGTGGAATGAAACTATTTTGTTTTAAGACATCTGCTAAGGAAATGCCAGCTTCCTTGTCTGTGTACTAAGAAAATAGCGATCCAAGTCACAGTAATGCAAATGTTTAATCTCAGTCCAGTCATTGCCTCACTTGCTCTGTTTCCTTAATAACAGAAAGGACATTATGAACTTATTGTCCATCAAATTACAAAAAAACCTGTCATGTATCAGAAGGAAAGGATTTGGCTTTAGATCCATCAGCCACAAGGCACTGCTTGTTAAAGTTATAGCTATGCCAAGGAGCTATGTGGCACCAGGGGAAAAAATCAGAGCTACTGTTGGATGTTCTTTCATCTACACCAGGGGTCGGCAACCTTTCAGAAGTGGTGTGCCTAGTCTTCATGTATTCACTCTAATTTAAGGTTTCGTGTGCCAGTAATACATTTTACCATTTTTAGAAGGTCTCTTTCTATCAGTCTATAATATATAACTAAACTATTGTTGTATGTAAAGTAAAGAAGCTTTTTAAAGCTTTTTAATGTTTAAGAAACTTCATTTAAAATTAAATTAAAATGCAGAGCCCCCTGGACCGGTGGCCAGGACCCGGGCAGTGTGAGTGCCACTGAAAATCAGCTCGCATGCCACCTTCGGCATGAGTGCCATAGGTTGCCTACCCCTGATCGACACTATTGATTTCTCTTACCCAAATATGTAATTTTGGTATGAAGAATAGAACCCAAGACCAAAGTCATTTTTGAAAGTTTGAATGAAAACAGAACAATTAATTTTAGCACTGAGCTTTTCAAGATCACCGCACATTGGTTCAGTGTTCTTTGTGGCTCTAAGCTCCGTGATATACCTTGGAATTGAACCAAATCTTTTCCAGTACCCAGAGGTGTTTGAATCTGTGGTATTTACCGTAAATACTCGTTCATAAGCCAAATATTTTTGGTAAAAAAGTGACGCATCAAAGAGCGGGGATCGGCTTATAAACGGGTCTACACCAAAATGTGATGATTTTAAACTCTATGGAATCATTGAATTGAATATCTAATACATTGTCGTTTTGTTCACCTGGAGCGTCTGCAGGCATGGAGCCCCTCAGCTCCCTGTGGCCGCGGTTCATCGTTCCCTGCCAATGGGAGCTGCGGGAAGTGGCGCGCCACTTCCTGCAGCTCCCATTGGCTGGGAATGGCAAACTGCAGCCACTGGGAGCTGAGGGGCTCCGTGCCTGCAGATGCTCCAGGTAAACAAAACGTCCCGCCCCGCCAACAGCTTACCCTGACGGGCTGGGAGCCAAAGTTTTCCAACACCTGAAATATAGGGTCATCTTATGAAAGGGTCATACAGTTTTTGCTGTTTTTATGTATCAATCTTGGGGGGTCGGTTTATAAACAAATGGGCTAATGAACGAGTATATACGGTAATTCATACTCCATTTCTGTTTTTTGCATTCATATATCTAGTTTAGACTCCCAGCTTCAGTGTTAAATTGCTTAGTCTTAGGAAAATAATACTATTAATAGTTGTATAGTTGTTATAACAGAATAACAAACAAAACGAAAAAAGAATCAGCAAAGCCTTTATTTATCAAGCGGAACTCTGACACTATTATCTAGGGCCAGATTTTGGCATCCTTACACCAAAATCAGTGGGACTTCTTGAGGAGTAAGGTTCATCTCACTGTGAGTAAGGGTGGCAGAAGCGGCCCATAGTCATTAAATCCATTCAGATTTATGTGTGTGTCTCCTTATTATATGCACCTGATATTTCATTTGGCAATGTTTACTTTTACCCAAAAATGCATTTCCTTTGTATTTATCATTCAGAATGGAATTAATTTACAATTGAATTTAAAAAATGCTTTCCGATCTCTGTAGAAATGTGCTATTTATGCAGAGGCGTGGGATTATATGTCAATTTCTGTAAACTCAGAGCACAACTTTGAAAATATCTTAATATGTTAAATTTTCTGAGGTTTTGTATTGGGCATTTTGTTAGCCATCTGCACTAATCAGTTTCACAGCCTGCATATCTGATAACAGAAAGAGAGATCTCTTATGTTCAACAAAATACAAGGGCACACGTGTATGGAATAAGTCTGCTTTTAATGAGTCTTTTTAAAGTAAAGGTGGTGGAATGGCCCTCCGCAGGCTAGGATAGACATCATTGATTCCTGGCCATCCAAAAAAAGATACTTGACCTAGCTTTACTTAGACCCTAATATAACAGGAACCACTTAGATGATGATAGACTAGTTATGGGTTTACACTGTGGTTGAGATCCTCAGCCCTGCTGTGGTTCTTTTATGCCAGGTAAAAGTGCCAAAACAGCATAAAAGGAACCCTAAAAGCTCTGTATGTAGTCAGGGGAGGATTCCTCTGGCACAGGCACTTCATAAGATTTCCATGAGGCTGCCTTCCAAGGACTCCCTTGCAAGCTCTAGCACAGGGGATGTGCTGGGGGCAGGATGGGCATGTTAGGGACAATGTTGCAATACACAGCACTCTGGGGATTCGAGGCTGTGCTGTGGCCCACCCTTAGGGCAATCTGGGGAAAATATGTAATTTAGACCGACACCAAGGGCTATCTAAGGTACACTGTGGGCCTTCCCTCCCTGAGAGCAACCCAGGATCAGGAGGGCAGAAAGATGGCTTAAAGCTGCCGTAGTCCTGTCTACCCTAGATAGGGTGAGATTCTGTGCTAAAACTCCCAATCTGCAGAAACAGAACTATGACCTTTTTGTTCCTTTACAACTGATGTACTTCCAGTTTCAGCGTGTTATAAATCCAAGTGCTGCATAAGTAAGTTATCTATATTATTTTCAGTCTTTACAATGGAGCGAATGTTATTTACATTTTTCCAAATATAAGTACTTTGTTTTTGTCGAGCAGAAAAGCTTTTGCCTTAATTAGTATTGCTTTCAGTTGAGCTAGCAGGGAGCTTGTGCAGGGAGAATATATTTTTTTTTCACTTGGACTAGTTCATTCAAAGTTGAGAAACCATTTAGGAGTTGAAAAAGCAGAAAAGCTTGTTTACCTCTTCCAGTCTATGAATAAAAACCAGCTGGCAAGGATGAGATCTACTAATTCTAAAAACTTGAAGGACATAGGATATATTTTCAAAGGTATTTAGGCACCTAAAAATGCAGAGGTACCTAATGGGATTTTCAAAAGTGTTTAAGTAGGTCCAGTGCCTATCTCTCATTGATTTCAGTGGGAATTAGGCATGTAAACTGCTCAGGCACTTTCGAAAATCTTTGTCTCTAAATACCTTTCTGGTCACCATGGGCCAGGTTTTCAATCTGTCAAGTCATTAGCTACATTTAATATTTCCTTTGTTTTAATAAATCAGTTTTAAATTAAACTGCTGATTTTTGTTCATTTTTAATTGAATTCCAATTTCTGTCCAAATGCAGCTTGACACAAAGCATGAGTAAGACATTATCATCTAGTAAATAGGAAATACATCATTCACCATTTTCTAACATAATAAAAATCTGAAAAAATAGGAATCTGAATAAATGTATTTTGAGCCATATAATTGCTTAAATAAATGTGTATAGATACAGTTTGTCCTGCTGATTAGCAAAAAAAAGTACCAAATCGAGTACAGGTCTGTCGCATCTTAGGCGCATTTAACATGTGCAATTTCAGCTTTATGCGGTCGGCAAAAACAAGAAAAAAACAAAACAAAAAAGAGAAAAATAACAATTTAAATACTGTTTCCGTAGTGCGGGCGATTCTGCCCGCCATTACACTCAATGTAATTTTGACTATATGCGGTTTTCGCTTTACGCACTGACCGCGAAACGTAACCCCAGCGTAAGATGAGACAGACCTGTACAAAGACCATATTTAGTTGCAAATCAACATGTTTTATTGATTATATCAACCAATGAGAATGAATCTTTCTTTAGGAAAATAACTCAAAAGGTACAAATGTGAAACAAGATTGAAATCAATTTAAATCAAGATTTCCTGCTTGCTGGTTTAAATCATGATTAAAATCACTTTGGTGTAAATCAGTCCCTCCTAGTTTGTCAGAACTTTAGTGTTCCCTTAAAATATTTTATTTATGTGTTTTGATATTTTGTGATTATTTCATACTGCTTGTTATGGTGGATATTGAACTACTTTGTTAAACTGTTATTCTGTCATTTTAGGAGGTAACACAGACATTACTGGAAGATTTGCATATTTACCATGAGAATTATTTCACAGTTCTGAGATGTCTTCATGTTTTCACAACTTCCCTTCCAAAGTACCCTTTGGGCAAACAGGTGAAGTACCATAATTCCCTGGACCTCTCTTGTTTCATGGTTGACATCTTTACAAATTTGAAGTCCACTCCTTCCTTCCCTCTCCACTCCTCTTTTCCTCCATGCCCTTCCCACATACAGTCAGATATTTTTGTCTTTATTATGGACTGGGGGAACAGCACATCATTTCTTTAACAATTCCTGAAATACTCTGTTGTGAGTAAACAGCAGAGGGCTTGTAGGGAGAAGCAGATGCACAGAACAGCCAGTGCTTCTGTGATGTGTTTGGCTTTTATGCATCTGGATTTCTCATAAGTAGTACAGACAATTTTCCATTCCTCCTATCATCAATCAACTAGTTGCCTAATGGTTAGATTCAGATGAGAATTAACATCCTTTTGGCAGGAACAACATAGCAGTGATGGGACGGTCATGGGTATTCTTAGTAGTTAGTTGTATATTGATTTGTGTTAGAGCTCAGGTATGACCAAACTCAGTTATTTTTGCCCCACATTCTCCTATTAATGCTGCAGAACATTCCATGATGTGCATTTCCCCATTGATTCTAGATGTATCAGATACATTGTTACTAGATGTGGATCTTAGCTGGAATTCACTCTGAACTTTCCTAATGTTTGGGAATGTTTGAATCAAAGGTTTTGATTCAAGTTCATTTCTAATCCCTGCATTCCCATCACCTGAATGGACCCTGTTAAAACATAGTGCTGAGCTGCAAGCATATTCTTGCCACACTGAGGGCCTAGTCCCAAGAGATGCTGAATGCCTTCACCTCAAATTGCAGTCAGTGAGAGTTGAGAGCACTTAGCTCCTCACAGGATCACTCTTTGAATGAGTCAGTCATTGTTTTGAAAAGTGAATGTAAAACTAACTCATTACTTGTTTTGTAAAACATTGTATTCCCTTTACTCATATACTGGTTTACAGATCAGAGAGCTGCATTGTGCATGTTTGGGAAAGAGAGTGTGGGAAACAGAAGAATATGGGTCAGCTGTTCAGTTACTAAGGTAATCTTTCTTCTTTCCATTTTCTTGTTTTGTTTTAGAATATCTTCCATCTGTTTCTCTAGAACTTTACGTTTAGAACTCTGCCGGACAAGAAGTTTTGCAGTGGACTAGATTGATTGATTGAAAATTATAATTGGCTATCATTTTAAATTAGCTTCTGGCAGTTCCACTGAAAAGAACAGGCATGCAATCTGAGGCTAGATTCTGATATCTTTCCCTCATGCTGATTACTCCCTGAGTAGTCCTACTGAAGTCATTGAGACTACTCAACCTGAATGAGAGTATCAGAATCTGGACTTTGGTAATTTGTTTGGAATATTTGTTTAAATCAGGGGTCCCCAACGCGGTGCCCGCGGGCGCCATTGCGCCCGCCGGGGGGTGTAGGTGCGCCCGCGGAGCCCTCCAGTGTTTGTTTTTTCCTCCGCCTGCAGTGCTTGGGTTTTTTTTGTTTTTTGTTTTTGCTCCGCCGGCAGCGGTCAGGTTTTTTTTTTTTTTCTTTTTTTTTTTTTCTTTTTTGGCGCCCACCGGACAAAAAAGGTTGGGGACCACTGGTTTAAATGATGGTGTTTTTATTATTTTTTTATTAGATCATCATAATTTGATTGATTAAAATCATTGCACTCTTTTGTGATACTCTTTTGTTAACAGTCAAGAAACATTATCAGTGTTGTTTGCAGTGATATTGTAGCCATGTTGGTCCCAGAATATTAGAGAGAGAAAAGGTGGGTGAGGTCATATCTTTTATTGTACCAACTTCTGTTGGTGAAAGAGATAAGTGTTTGAGCTATGCTACCCCTCTGCCAGTTCAAGTCAGCAGCAACAAGGACCAGGTTCAATATCTGAGGATTCCTCTTAATACTACAAAACAGAACTAGTTCTAACCCCCACCCAATAATCTGGGAAAACGAAACACCACCCCTGGGCATCTCTAAGAGGCAGTCCTTTCCCACTGTCAATCACTGAGCCTGTGTATAACAAAAGAAAACTTTTATTAAAAGGGAAAGGGAACCCAGCATTAATTTGGGAAAACACTTCAACCATGATTCAAAAGCATGTAACCGGAAGCAAACACCCACCCCACAGTACATTGGGCAGCATCCTTTGCCTCAGTATCCCACCTTGTGGTATGAAAGTCCAATGAACGAATGGGCCTTTAACATGCCACTCTCCTTTCCCTCCGCTGCACCTCACTCACAGTGGTTGTGCTTGGTCACTGAAGACCTCGAGTTCAGAGGTGCTTTCACATGGCTTCACTTCCCATCCCTGAAAGGATGCCTCTACAACTGTCTCACTGTTGCCGATTCCCCCTGTGCAGGACTGGGATCCTGTGGGGTCCCGCAGGGTCTGCTGCCATAATAACGGGAGCAGAACAGGAGTCGGATTAAAAATAGTCCCGTGTCACCTCTGCCACTGTTATCTCTGCTGCTGCTCAGCTCTGCCACTTATCGCTGCTGCTGCTTGCTGCTCACTGCCACTTCTGCTATGTTCTGAGGCGCCATCATTTAGCCCAGCTCTTAGTGATTTCACTGGGTAACGGGAAACCTGAAGAACTCTCTGTAGCTTGAAAGCTAGTCTCTTTCACAACAGAAGTTGGTACAATAAAAGATATTACCTCATCCACCTTGTCTCCCAGTGTTGGCAAGCCAAATGCTCTGAAAGTTACAATAATGTGTTCCAAGTGACCTGTTTACAGCTTTATTATTTTTCTTCATAGAACGCTTTACAGATTTTCATTTCATCCTTAGGATGGCCCCTACATCATAATTTCTTTAGCATTGTAATTTCAGTGAAGGTTCCACCAAATCAAGTTTTCCTGTTGACTAGCAGTGTTTAAAATAGAAACAACATCAAAGCCAATTTTTGAAAAGATATGACGTGGTTGCCACTTTACAGTTACAAACAGTTGTGAAAATTTTCTCTATGATGGTAGGTGATCAGGTGCAAATATCATGAAATGCTCAGATAATAGGATTTCATGTTGCTGGCGTACAAGAAAGGAGCAGATAGGCACAGAGTTGGGGTAATGGGAAATCCTTCGAGGGCTCTGTGCATTTCCACTTATGGGATTTGGCACTTCTGACATGGAGCTATGAACTGCATAGAAAAGCCATGTATTTTGAGGGGTGCAAGAGTGCTCTCCCACTAGGATGATGTCCTTGCTTCTCTCTATACATTGGAGTGACACAGTTCCTTTGCTGCCACTGCAGAGAGCTGAATGGAACTCTCTCATGTCCACAAGCTAGTTAGCTTTTTACTATTAGTTACTGTAGGGATCAGAGTATTGGCGGTCATGCCTTGTAGTCAGTCAGGAGCCAGGAACTGGAGCCAGCGGTTGGAGCTTGAGACAGAGAGTCCAAAGTCAAGTGAAGGATTGGAGTCAGACTTGGGATGAGCCAGGGGCCAACCTGGAGTTGGAGTAAGGAGTTAAACCAGGGGGCAAAGCTGGCATCGGATAGGGTGGAGGAGCAGGGACTTGGAGCAAGAAAAGTGGGAACCAGGAACAGAGGCCGATCTGGGATAAGGTGGACAGGAACAGGCAGAAGTACCGGACACAAGAGTCAAGCAAGAAGGCAGGGTCTGAAGTGGCAGGCGGAGAGCCACCTAGTTGCTTGGACGACTTCTTGTGCCGTCTTCTGGCTTAAGTGGTGCATTTGAGCCAATTGGTTGGGCCAGATGATTCACCCAATCAGGAACTTCATGGGCAGAACCTTTGGTGAGCTAGAGCTCCTTTAACCCCCTTCTCCACTGGTTCCAGTGAGCTGCTGGGTGGTGGCCCAGGGTGAGATCTGTCATCCCTCATAGTTACTTCGTTAGAGTTCTATAGTATAGTTAGAGTATCTGGAGCCACTTGCCTTGGGTTATCTCTGAGCTATGCTGGGTCCCAAACTTCAGAGAGGGTTCAGCCATCTTTCCTGAGACGAGATGCACACATCTGGTGTCTAGTATGCCTGGGAGAGGCTCACATAGAGTCTCAGTGCACTATTTGCCATTTCTTCACCCCTCGGAGGAGGAAGTTCAGAGACTTAAGACTGCAACTGCATTTGGTTGCCTTAAACCTTCAACTGGACTGTTCTAAAACTCCTTTTTTGAGTTGTGAGGTCTGTCTCTGTGCTGAGGTCTTCTGTGAAGAGTCCTGAAACACACCCTTCCACCCTTAGTGTTGGCCCCCAGCTCCATCAAAACAGACTGTTCTAGCAACACCATTACGTCCACACTGCTGTTGGCACCGAAAACTCACACAGCACCATTAGAGTTGACACCAGTTGGTTCCAAGAGTGAGAGAAGCACTTCCAGATCTCCTTGTAACCTGTTCTTGGGAAGTGAAAGGAAAAGAGGAAGCATTCTGATTCACAAAAGGAGCCTAAGGAGAAAAAGAGGAGGTGGTATTGCTTTCCTCCTCCTCTGTTGCTTGTCACCTCCTTACCAGTCTCATCACTGCACTTGGCACACACGTCTCCTCAACTTGAGGTTCTGTACTTGAGTGATTTAGTCATCTCAGCGGTGCACATATCTCTAACACAGTTGATTTCCCGTCTCATGACTGAGGGACCTCTTTCAAAGCTTTTGGCTTGTCTCTGCTGCTTGACTATGCAGAAATATTTGTCATTGGTATAGATCCAGAATGTCCTTGAGGAGCATGGGATTCCCTCTAAACTGACCACGCAAGCTCTTACAATTTGCTCCTGAGAGCCTTAGCCCTGGTCTACACTATGAGTTTAGGTCGAATTTAGCAACGTTAGATCGATTTAACCCTGCACCTGTCCACACGACGAAGACTTTTTTGTTGACTTAAAGGGCTCTTAAAATTGATTTCAGTACTCCTCCCTGACGAGGGGATTAGCGCTGAAATCGACACTGCTGGGTCAAATTTGGGGTAGTGTGGACGCAATTCGACGGTATTGGCCTCCAGGAGCTATCCCAGAGTACTCCATTGTGACCGCTCTGGACAGCACTCTCAACTCAGATGCACTGGCCAGTAGACAGGAAAAGCCCCGTGAACTTTTGAATTTAATTTCCTGTTTGGCCAGCGTAGCGAGCTGATCAGCACAGGTGACCATGGGGTCCCAGAATCGAAAAAGAGCTCCAGCATGGACCGAACGAGAGGTACTGCATCTGATCGCTGTATGGGGAGACGAATCCGTGCTATCCGAACTCCGTTCCAAAAGACAAAATGCCGGAATATTTGAAAAAATCTCTAAGGGCATGAAGGACAGAGGTTATAACAGGGACCCGCAGCAGTGCCGCATGAAGCCTACCAAAGAACCATAGAGGCAAACGGCCGCTCCGGGTCAGAGCCCCAGACATGACGCTTCTATGATGAGCTGCATGCCATTCTAGGGGGTGCCCCTACAACTACCCCACCCCTGTGCTTCTCTCCTCCCCCACCCCTCCCGGGCTACCTTGTCAGTTATCCCCCCATTTGTGTGACGAATTAATAAAGAATGCATGAATTTGAAACAACAATGACTTTATTGCCTCTACAAGCAGAGATCAAAGGGGGGAGCGGAGGGTGGTTGGCTTACAGGGAAGTAGAGTGAACCAAGGGGGTGGGTTTTCATCAAGGAGAAACAAACAGAACTTTCACACCGTAGCCTGGCCAGTCATGAAACTGGTTTTCAAAGCTTCTCTGATGCACAGCACACCCTGCTGTGCTCTTCTAACCGCCCTGGTGTCTGGCTGCACATAATCAGCAGCCAGGCGATTTCCCTCAACCTCCCACCCCACCATAAACGTCTCCCCCTTACTCTCTCAGATATTGTGGAGCACACAGCAAGCAGTAATAACGATGGGAATATTGGTTTCGCTGAGGTCTAACCGAGTCAGTAAATTGCGCCAGTGAGCTTTTAAACATCCAAAGGCACATTCTACCACCATTATGCACTTGCTCAGCCTATAGTTGAACTGCTCCTTACTACTGTCCAGGCTTCATGAGCCATGGGAGCAAGGGGTAGGCTGGGGTAGGTGCGACCGTGCGGTGCTGCTGACCGGGAGAGCAGCCTGAGGCAGAAGCCTCCAGCTGGCATGATATTCCAGGCAGGACTGAATCTCTATTAGATGAAACTTAAAGAAGAGAATGACCTGGAGTCATTCCCATTTTTGTCCAGGCGCCCCCGACCGACCTCACTGAGGCCGGCCAGGAGCACTCATGTCTGCCCAGGCACCCCCGACCAACCTAACAGAGGTTGGCCAGGAGCACCCACGGGACGACGACGACAGCTAGCAGTTGTATTGTACTGTCTACCGTCCGCAAGGCAAGGGGATGCTGCTGTGTAGCACTGCAGTACCGCGTCTGCCAGCAGCACCCAGAAGACATATGGTGACAGTGAGCTGAGCGGGCTCCATGCTTGCCATGGTATGTCGTCTGCACGGGTAACCCAGGAAAAAAGGCGAGAAACGATTTTTTGCCATTGCTTTCATGGAGGGAGGAAGGGAGGGGAGTCTGAGGACATGTATGCAGAACCACCCGTGACAATGTTTTTGCCCTATCAGCAGTAGCGGCGCCAGCTTTGCCGGCGCCCTAGGCGGCGGAAGGTCCCGCCCCCGAAATCCCGCCCCCAACAGCGGCGGCGGAAGGTCCCGCCCCCCAATTTCTACAAGCGGTGGGGGCGCAGGCGCCCCCAAAATAGCAGCGCCCTAGGCGACCGCCTAGGTCGCCTAATGGGAGCGCCGGCCCTGCCTATCAGGCATTGGGAGCTCAACCCAGAATTCCAATGTGCGGCGGAGACTGTGGGAACTGTGGGATAGCTACCACAGTGCAACGCTCCGAAAGTCGACGCTAGCCTCGGTACTGTGGACGCACACCGCCGACTTAATGCGCTTAGTGGGGACACACAAAATCGACTATCAAATCGATTTCTAAAAAATCGACTTCTATTAAATCGACCTAATTTCGTAGTGTAGACATACCCTTAGCTATCTTCCCTTGCTGAAAGTTCCATTTCCCTGGAAAGATGCCAGGTCCCCTGTTAATGTGGCTGTGCCTTCAGGACTCAGTGACTTCAGGACTTGCTCAGTGCTTTCAAAACCAACATGGCACCTATTTCAGCACTGGTGAGAACACTGACACCAGTGCCCCTTGCAGCACTGGAGGCACCTCCATTGGTGCCAAGAGCTTTCCCAGCACTGGTCTTCTCAGGCACCACTGCCTTCAAGGGGACCCATGTTTCAATAAGCACAGATCTGACCAGCGCCATCAGTGCTGGCACGAGTATCATTGCCTCCTCAAAGAGTGACACGTGTATGACGACTGGGAGGAGAGTCCTTCAGAGGAAGTGCAGCAGTCACCAATCAAAGAATATACTGATGGTATGTCCTTTAAGGATCAAATTGGGACTTCATTTGTCTCCCCTGCAAATTAATAGAAGCAATTTCAGGAGCTGGTGGGGAGGATGGCTATTACCCTGCAGTTACAGATGGGAGTTTTGGCACCAGACACATCTGATCCTCTTTGTAATACCATGGAATGGCAGACAAAAGGCAAGATCACACTTCCTATTCTCCGAGGACTACTCAGTCCAGCAAAGGACATTTGGCACTCTCCTGTGTCCTCACCACCAGTATATTTGGAGCAGGGGGGGCTAATTGTATGTATCCTGTACAATCGGAGGCACACTTTTAAAAAAAAATTATTTATTAATTGTTACAACATTCCTTGGCTGATTATCCATGTCAGTGTCTGCAGTCCAGGAATTATTTAAAAGTAACGGCATCCTTGTGTGCTCCCTTGGATAGAAAAGGGAATAGACTGGATGCTATTGTAGAAAAGGTCTATTCTTCTACTTCTGTGGGTTTCTGTGTGGCAAATGATCAAGCTGTCATGTCCTGATATAACTATGTGTTATGGCTTTCTGTTAACTCTATACTGGACTCCTTATTGGACGAACAGAAGGAGGCAGCTAAGAGCTTAGGCTGCCCTCAGCATGTCTGGCTATGAAATCTGTTGCTTGATCTATTGGTTAGGTGTTATTTAGAGTTTCCAATTAACATTACGTGATTTGGCAGGGTTCAGTTGCCTTGAGATTGGCCACAGTGTTACAGTTACTATGTGGGAGAGATGCGTGCACTTAGGGAAGATCTTCTGAATTTGTGATAGTTTTATTAGCAGAATCAGCAATATCACAAACACTACAACGTAGCAAAGTAGACAGAGATAATACAAGCATCAGAACTTGCATATTCACATCATCATCTGCTGGGGATCCCCATAGAAGCTAGAATGACCCATGAGTGGTCCTTGGCCAACAGGTTCTAGGAAATCACCCAGAATCACCCATGGGCGAGTGCCACTTTTTATCAGAGGTTATGGTGATGCCTACTATGTCTAATGCATATTCAGTAGGGATTTCAGCCTCTTTTCTTTATCTGTATTTCCACACCCTACTAATGTTGGGGTGCCCTTCTCCTGTAGGTTACTGGGTCTTTTACTTTGAGCTTATTAGCATATACATCATTTAGTTACCTTGGCGTTGTAGGCACATCAGCAGATGTCCAACCTTAAAATATCTAAAGCTGGCATCTTGTGGTTATCTGTCAGCAGTTTAGCAACACTTGCTTATAACAGCATTCTGTCTTGTGATATAAGGTCGTTTACTGGTTAATTGGGTATATCAAGTGTTTAAGCCTTGGGCCTTAGTTTGGCTTAGCTATTGTCTTTACAGGCTTGAGAATGTAGGCTTTTACATTACTCCACACCTGTACCTTAGTGTATGCCCATATATTTATAACAACATAGCTGGCTACAAGTCACCTCCCCTCCCCTCGATGGGGTGATTGCTAATGAACCCTATCACACTGCTATTTAGGGTCTTAACAACATATACCATCCATATGGAGACACTGTATTGGCTGTCATGGATGAATAGAAGCATAGGAATGTTCATGTACCTGGTATACTGCTGCTGGTTGTCTGGACACACAATATGGTTCCTTAGTTTGGGTTACCTGAGGTTAATTGGTCACCTCCTGCGAGATAATAGGATTCTGAATGGAGACAATCTGGGGTTGGTTTTCTAGGGGAGGTGTTTGGGGGAGTGCTTAATACCCTTTGCTTAGACCTCTGTTTTTACAATGCTTACAACACAATACAACAAAGATTACTCCAGTTGCACTACAGTTCATCTGTTCAGTCCAATCTCCATCCATAGAGGTACAGTTGTTAACACCTAATCACCTCCATCCATTAACCTGGTGAGCATTTGTCCTGCCTCGGTTACTTCATTACTAATTTTTATCAAGTGTGAATCCTTATACTTATATTAACTAGCTTAAATTTAAATTAAGGAGGGCAATATGAAGCTGCAACATTGGTGTGTTCTGTCGGACTAGATCCTGATATTCTGGTTTAGCAGTGAAAACTCTTTCATTTTTTAAAACAGGTACTGGGGAAACTGCCATATGCCCAATTAATATATGCACCTTTGGATAAAAACAGAATTTTTTAGGGCTTGTCTACACTACCGCACGGGGTCAATCTAAGATATGCAACTTCAGCTACGTGAATAGCGTAGCTGAAGTCGACATACTTAGATCTACTTACCGCGGTGTCTTCGCTGCGGTAAGTCGACAGCTGACGCTCACTTGTTGACTCCGCTTGCGCTTCTCGTTCTAGTGGAGTACCGGAGTCGACAGGAGAGCGCTCAGCGGTCGATTTATCGCGTCAACCCCTGCTGGATCGATCGCTGCCCGCCGATTTGGCGGGTAATGTAGACAAGTCATGACCTTGCACTCTGACCAGGATAATATTTTTGATGGTTGGTCACTACACAGTATTGGCCATCCCCACCAGAGGTCATCCTTTCTGTGGGAGCTTGGTCATCTTAACAGGGGATGACGACGCTGATGATTGGTTTCATAGTTGGTACCCTTCCTTTTGGCCACACAGCAGCATGTCTGCCACAAACACTTTATACCTGCAGATGTCCTGATGCCTTTTGTCAGAGCAACAGGCAATTCATGGAACTTTCTAGGTTTGGGTGCCTTGATGATAGACCACCAGAGGAGGTACATTAATTTGTTCCTCGTAGATGTTGCCTTCTAGGTGACCTTTTGAGTCCTTAGCTACCAATTGTCTTAAAAAAAAAAAAATCCTCATCTGGATCAAACACAGGCAATGAGACTGTAAAGGAGACATAAGGATTTTGATGTGATGCAATTTTTTTGTTAAATAACACAAGTCGATTAGAGTGCTGTATCACAGTATTACCATATTTCTGATTTACCCCAATGACAATTTTTGACAAGAATTTAAACAATTAGCTTTTCTCCCTGGGTTTTAAAAACATTTTGCACAATACCAGTTTAGCAGCTGCTCATCCTTGGCTAAATCTGTGACCTTCCCTAGTTCCAAGAACTGCAATGCGCTGCTGATGGTATTAATACATATTCACTGTATCCTGAACAAATAATTTCCTTTCCCCTATACTGATACATTTCTTGATCATTATTGTTTAATTGACTGATTAATTTTAATTTGAGTTTCATTAAACAGTCTACCTTTTTCATGCATATTATCTGCTATAAATCTTTCCTTGTTTGATTTAACTTTTGTCCCTTGCAGCACTGGATTGACACCCTGTCCCTGTAATACATAATGTGTCTCCTAACTTTTTCAACATCCACCTGATTCCAAATTAACATTCCATTTCCAAATAACCCTGACACAGTTTTTATGATCCCCAAAGGATCAGTTCCCCTTTTTTTTCCTAGGGATACATAACTGATGCTTGACATGGATTTCCAAATTTGTAATATCCTGCACCCATTGTTGATAAGCAGTGACCTTATCCACAAAGAATAATGAAAATAAAGAGGCCACTTTGGAGTCTTTCCAATAACTGAATTTACCCACGTGCCACTTAACAGATTTAACACAACAGGAACATACATAAATTGAACCTGATTGATTAATACCTCTGCTGTAGGTGTAGCTGCCTTCCCTCCCTCCCCCACAGAGTTATTGATCAGGGGAAAGATCTATTTCCAGTTTACCTAAGGTGACATGTTTACATCCACTAGCTCATAGCTAAGGGTCACACTTTTGTCTATTAGGCCCTTTACAATTTGATAGGACTTGCTAGGAGTAGGCTCCCTTGATTGTGCTACTGGAGTAGGGGAAATTATTTGACCACCAGGACCCCCTTCAGGTACATATCTTTCTTGTACATGAATTGACACTTTGTGTAAGGCTAATGCAGTCCCATTACTCCAGGTTATAAACTTAGTACTGTCCCACTGTTCATCTTGGTAGTTAGTCTTCCCGAATTCAGGTATAGTGTTATCCGGGGGTGAGATCATACTGCTCTGAGGATGCCACCAGTGCAGCATCAGGTGTTGTCAGCTCCAGACCACCGTGACTACGGTGTTAGGGTTCACACTGTCTGGAGTTTTTACCTGAAAGTCCATTTTCTCTATTTCTACTATATGGGAATCAAGTACTGGAGATCGAGAGTCTTCAGTCAGCTTGGCTGGATACTGTGCATTCTGCAGACCAGGTGCTCCAAAGGCCTGGGCTTGCATCAGATTAATTGTGAGGACATTAAAGCTGCTGCAGAGGACAAACAGCATTTTGCTGTGTGCTTGGCCTCTGAGGATTTTGAATTGTTGGACACCTGCAAAGGAGAGGTCTTTTTTCTGGCACAACTTTAATTGATTAGCATGGTAAAACTTTATTTAATTTGTGTGTATTAGTATTTACTTTAATTTTCTATAGAGATAAACCAGCTTGTTAAAGTGATATGGTTTTAACCACCTGTGGTAACAACCATGCTCCTGATATTTTATATGAAAAGAGCATGACTTGGTTACCAACTTTCCAATTTTTTTAATTTTATTAAAATAGACCAATTCTAACCACTACATACCAATGCATCTTGCATATATGGTTGTGCAAGGATTGCAGGTATGTATCCATTTTAATTTTCTTAATTTCAGAGTCACTGGTTTGCCATAGAAGGTGCTTAAATAATATTATTTCTCTTCTGACCATCACCTTAAAAGGTGATTGGCCAGTTGAGGCAATGGAAGTTCTTCTAAAAGCCATTAAGATTGTGGGAATTAAAACTTTCTAATTTGCTATTGGCATTTATCAACTTTTAATTTGGTAAATGGATCCTTTCCACAGTCCCTGAAAACTGTGGCTAATGAAGGACGGGGTCTGTTCTACCAGAGCCTTAACCACTTTTCTGCCACTGCTGTCTGAAAAAGAAATCCACTACTACTAGCAAAAACTATTTTTTGGATAGGAGATAGTGGCCCTACAAAAGTAATTTTGGAAGGTTAATTGGTTCCTTGCTGCCAAATTGTCTTACAATATTTGTATTTTCCTTTTATAGGGCTTTAAATCAAGGACTAATTCTTTGACTTTTCTTAATTGAAAGAATTGGACGGGAGTGACAGGCTGACTCACAAATGTGTTTACATCACAACCTGTTTACATTATGCCCCCTTGCACTCCTTTTTGGCTAATAAATTACCTTTATTGTTTTGGATGTACAAAGGGTCCATTTACAAAGACCTTTTACCTTGCAAACAAAGGGGTTTGCTGGGGCAAGAGGTGAAAACACTAATTTAAAATAAGAGTGCCATACTTGAGGGGTGAACCATTTGAGGAGGTGAACCCTCAAACCCAGTACCTATATATCTATAGCAACATAGCTGGCTATACACCTCAAACTCTGCTGCCAGAGCCATGGCCACTGCTATAGCTCTAAGGAGGTATTCATGACTTAGATCACTAGGCCTTGCAGTTGCAAAAATGTAATTTGTAAAGTCAAAATGGCTGAGAATTTAAAAATTGAACAGTAATAGGTGGTGAACCTGGTGATATTCTGAACAAAAAGAGCTCTCAACCACGCTTGTAGCTGTTTCCATTCTTTCACACTGACTCAACAGATAGTCTAGGCTTCAGGGTGACACATGGACAGGAGACTATCCTAGGATATTATTATATAGATACTTTTAGATTTAATTTGTATTTGATGTTTGATTTGATATCTTTAGAATGAAAATATTGAGACTTAAGCAATCCTTAGTCATCTTTATAAAATGCTGGGATCTACAGATTATAAGTGCTGTATAAATACAAAGCGGTGATGGTTTTATATTAATTAAATACCTGAATCATTAACTTTGACTGTGTTTCAAGTTCATTCTGGATCCCAGAATGTAATGAGTTTTGTGATGTTGAAATGCCAGGCGAGGCTATTCTGGTTTATATAATTCACACACCTTGTTTGGCATGAATCATGAACCCCTGTCAAGCTTTAAGTCCAAGTTCCCACCTCTAAATCAGATCCTAGAGGGAAGGCATACGAAGGTGCTTCCAGCTCTAGATGATGTCATAGACTGGGTACTCTGAAGAAACTATTCACCATCTATTCTAGGGGGAAATTGAAGGATATCCTCTTCCAGCTCAGTCCATACTTCAGCCCTTTTTAAATATTGAGCTTTGAATATACAAGCTAAACAGCCTTAGTTTATTCTTTAGGAAATGAACTTTACAAGAAAACTGGTAGCTTTAAATTACAGAATTTGGGGATTTCTCTCTTTTCTTTTTTCAGATGAGTAGAAAATACAGTACTGAACATTATTCTAAGTACTTCAGCAAATGCTTTTCTTGTTTGCTGGTTATATTACATCATTAGCTATTTGATTCTGTTTTTCAGGATGTTGGCTAAGGATGAGTTGGTGGCCTTACTTCAAAAATGTGCGGAGATTTTTATATCATCTTCTGGAAAACAGTTTAGCAACACGGTAGAGAAACTGGAGGAGTTCCTGGCACGATTTCAAAATCTGGAAGGTGAGCATGTAACATACTGCCAAATTGTTTGGCATCAATAATCTCCTATAAAATGGCCTCAGAGAATCTACATTCTGATGAAATTCACTGGCCCTGCTGATGTCTCATGGTATTTTGAGATCAAACCCAAAAATTTCTCCACATAAGAATATCAATATGGCAAGCGGTTTTGACATGGAGTACATCTTTTCAAAAATGATTGACATGCAAAATAGGGATTGTCGATATTTGTATTACAGCTAACGGGGCCCATCGTTTGTAAAATGGAAGAGTGGTGTGAGACTAGGAACTGAACAGATCAAAGGAGGTTGATGATAAATGACATCTGATATATATATTTTCTTGAGGTTTTTCATCAGGTGCTTTACAGCTTTCAAAAACATTTCATGAATAAGTCAAAACTTGAAAAATTAATAGTAGCAAACTCCTTTACACATACATTTGGGCTCATTACCATGCCAACTAATAAAAATGGTTAAAAGTAAGATAAAACTGGTCAGTCAAATGCTTCAGTATGTTCTATTTTTCACTTTGCTCTCACTTCAGTAAAGCCAGGTTACGGCGTTTGGGAATGGCGGATGAGAATCTATTTTCTCTTTAAAAATTTTGCATGGGAAAAATATAAATTTACAATGTGAGGAGTTTTAAAAGCTCATTACGTGGCTGCTTCATTGAGATCAGTGGAGCTTTGCCAATTTATACCTGTTGAGGATATGGTCCAGAAGTTTTAAGTGAAATGTAAGTGGTGCATAGGCCTTGTGCTAGCCCTCTGCACAGGGCTGAATTTTCTGTTTTTGAATAACTGTTCACAATATAAATTACACAGTGAAGTGTTGTTGACCTTTGTTTGCCAGGGGAAAAATTTAATAGCTAACTGGACTTGGGTCCTCATCTAACATGAAAGAGTACCATTGACCCTGTCTAAATTTCGCCTGGGTCACCGAGTTTCTCTAGATATTAGAAAAAGTTTACCCCTTCTGTTGAACACTGGTTTTGTTCCAGTAGCAGAAACCAATGAGGTACAAGATGTGTCCGTGTCATCACAAAAGGAACTCCAGAAGAAGACAGACCTCTATCACCTTCAGAAGGTCAGGCCAGTTTTACTTTCTACAAACTAGTTTCAAGATTTATTTTTTTCGAGCTGTTAATTATTCTTGGTTAGATCTGCCCTGCACACTATAGCTATGAGCAAATCATGTTCTGTGAGTGACTTGAAAATTTAACATCCTGCCCAACCTAAATGTCAGATAAGAAGCCACCATCTTGAAGAATTTCTGTGACTCCTGCCTTTCTGACTAAGCATACTGGCCTTGATAAAAAAGCCTGCAGCGCCCCAGTCCCATGCATATTTAACTTACATTGGCATGTGTTGACAGTCCTCCGGTAAGTAGATTTTCCCACACAAAGAATAAATCACTTTTATACACTTTTCTACTCCACCTCCTTCCCCTTCCCCCACCTATCAATCAATTCTGATCCTAACCCTCTACCTCTTTGTAGAGCTTCCTTGCAGATGCTACTGTTGCCTTCCTTAACATGCAGAGAGCTTCAGCCTCCAGGTTTCTTCTCCTACATCTGGATTGTCTGCTCCCAGTTCTACCCCTTTCTTCTTAGAGGAGAAGCAGCAGGGGTTTCTCATTTCCTTCCACCCCATTCTTAAAAAAAAGAGTTAGTAGCATCTGATTGGCCCTGCCTACCTCTTCTCTCCCCCAATAAAAGGGCAAGCAGCACTGCAAGGAAGGAGCCAGAAGCTCTCTAGCTTTACTCTGACTAAAATTTCTAGTTGCCCTAGGCAAGTTGGTTTTTCAAGCCTGGTAGCAGCCTATGAAAACAAGGTGTGTATGAAGTGCAACTATGTTTAGTTTTCTAATGTTTAGTTCAACATCTCTCTACACCGTTATTTTGTTGTAGATAAATTGACAGCAAGTGGTACATCAATACCTATTTCAGCACTAAAGGTGCTTTTATTTATATTTTTAACTGCACATGTTGAGTCAGACTTCATTGCATCTAACATTCATATAATAATGCCAGTTAGCATTTTGATAGCACCTTGCACCATGCATCGGAGAACTTTACAGACTTTTAATCTGCACATCCTCCCTGTGAGATAGGTTCATATTATTATCCCCATTTTGTGAATGTGGAAACTGAGGCCCTGGAAGGCTAAGTGACTTGTTCAAAGTTGCATAGCAAATCAGAAGCAGAGCTGGGGCGAGAATCTAAATTCCCTGTGTCTCCGTCCCTGGCTCCGACCAAGAGACAACTCTCTCTTTCCTTTTATAACACCATAATGTATGTTAATTTTAGGAATGGAGAAAAAGCAATCTGAAATTTTCTTGTCCTAGCCTCAGGACACTAATGTCAGGATTAGTGTTAGCTCTGTCTTAGTAAAACAGACTCTCACAATGAAAACATTTATTTCCATTCTTAAGCAGCCAGATACTTGTATACCTTTTGTAAGATAGCATACAAACAGGGAACACAGTATTGTCAGTCTAACTTTATTTCCATTTAGATTAGTATGTGTTATCTAAGAGAGCCATGGCAATCATTTTTCATGTCTTGATTTCTAAAATGCAATAATCCTGTCAGCATCACTCTAGATAAATGGGTTTGCCATCCAAAATGACTGGGCTGTGCATTTTCTGTCTTTTATAGACTTTGCTGGAGTTGAAAGAATCAAAAAGGTCTAAGAAACTAACCAAGTTTGAAATGCTCCGGTTCGAAGTTGTTGACTTTATAGACAGCCTGGTAAGGTGAGCTCTCCTGTTCTTTGGACCCTTTAGTAGTTGATACAGTATGATAAGATACCATAGAAAAATATATATATGCACTCACTCACTCACTCACACAGAGAGAGAACAACAGTTTACCAAACAGTTCAGACTTGGGAGAAACTGCTATCAAAATCACAGCTGTAGTCCTGCAATAAGAGACATGTCCTCTCCACTCTTTTTATTTCCGTGAAATGTTGCTGTTGGATGTCCTTGCAGCCATCTATGTCTGGATGAGGGCTCTGAAAATGCCTCTTTTCCATAGAATGCTGTAAGGAGTCTGAAACATAAATTGCGCAACTCATTCCTGCTGCTGCAGAAGATGAAGAAAAATATGGCAGTTGACAAGACAAGGTCAAAATGGCCCATACCATAATCAGGATTGGTCTATCCATTATTTCTTTTCTGCATTGTATAGACTAGGGTTGTGATACCCATTTCTATTTTGGCTAATGCAAGGCATGACAGATGGGCTCGTGGAGGCAGTTCCAAGTGTAAGCATCCACAAGGAAGAAAGTGTGGAGACAAGGGTTGGAGAAGGCTATGAAGGCAGCTGTTAGTTGTGCATCTTCAGTAGAGGGAAGGATCAAAAGTGTGGAGCAAAAAGGGACTAGGGCAGAGATGTTGGCAGGAGCTAGATTGTGCAGAGCTACGTAGGCCAAGACAAGAAGCTTGAATTTGAAAACAAAGGTGAGAGCAAGCCAATGAAGGGATTTAAAGATTGGATGGGTGGTGTAGGAGTAATGAGCAAGGCAGATGACTGGTGTCAGCATTCTGGGTATTACCTGCATTGTTGGGTGAATTTGCCCCGGATGTAGGTAGGATTCTAATTAAGAAATGTTTGAAGTGGGAAGCTGAGTTGATAATTCCTAAAATTCTCATTTTATTTGAAGTTGTTTCTAGGTATTGGGGGTATCTTATTTTTCAGAGGTGTTCTGCCCATGCCTGTTGTGAAATGCATATTCTTGCTATCTCTGTGAAAGCTTAGCTTTCAGTGGGGTTTCATAGTGTCCCTTCAGTTGAAGAACTGTCTTTTTCATACATCCCATGTTGTTCTTTTAGAAGTTACCTTGCTCCTGCAGAGATGCAGACCCTGAACGAGGTGGTGTATTTCAACACAGCTAACACCCTCCGTGAGCACTTGAATGCTGCCCCACGGATTGCTCTTCACACAGCTCTGAACAACCCCTATTGCTACCTGAAAGTAAGAAATGGACAACAACTGTGTGACTTGTTCATAGTTGTGTGTGTAATTCGTGCATGGTCTGTGTGAGGCTAACGTGTGTATTTTAATTTTGCTATTTCATAACATTTGGCACACAGTAGGGTCTGTCACAAGGAACTAGCAAGTGGCTCTTTATGAAGCAGCTGGGGAACTGGCTGAGAGCCAGAAAATCTGCCTGATTCAGGAAAAAGCTGATGCTGTTTCATTAAGAGTTTTGGATAGGAAGGCAGTTTCCAGAGCCTAATTTTTTAACTGCCTTCTCTACAGAGATAAGCAGAAAGACTTTCTCACCCTCCACTTTGACTGGGTGACCCTGTGTCCCTGAAAAGAGAGTCCTCCAGTTACCAAACCTGGTCCCATAGGCCCTGTTCATTTTACAAAAAAGAGTGTTTTGTCCTGTGTCTCTGTAAACTCATGTAGATTGGCTGCCTGATGGAGCTGCTGGTCAGCTGAGCTGCTGAAATTGAGGACAGACTGTCTGTATACAAAAGTATCTAAAAGACTCCCTCCTCCTCATGCCTATAATATAGTGATGCCCTGCCCCTTCTTGTTCCAGACCTTCAGTGATCCGCACACCACCTCCCCATGAGCTCTTGAACGAAACCAGCCCCCCTGCACATAGTCAAAGCCACAGGGTGACAGGGAAGGAGAAGGGGTGGGTGGGAGAGAGGCTCCTTGGCTGAGGAGAGGCAGAAGTGGGCATTCTTTTCTCTCTCTCACTCATGCACAGTTCCCTGATGCCCATCCAAACCATCCCCGTGTCCCAGTTTTTTCCCTTTAAAAATGTGGCCATTATGTGGAAAAATTAGAGTGCCATTCATGGATGTTTGCATGCTTGCTGCCTGAGTCAAACCCAGCACCTGATGAGCAGGAACCAAACTGGATAAGTGTTTGAATTCTGTGATCCAGTCTGTGTTGGGTTTGTTTGTCTGTGTGCTTGTTTATCTGACCCTTTACAATTCTATCTGTTATGAAAACACAAAAGACTTAGATTAGGAGAGCCAGCTAAATCCAGTTTCTAATGTGCTTAATGAATATTCTCTTAATTGAATTTACAGAAATGTAAAAGACCTAGATCTCTATCTTTACACATTTGTTCTTTGCATTTTTGATGCATTTCTTATGCTTGTTGGGTATCTAACTCAGTGTCTAGTAGGAGTACTGGCTGTGGCAGTGTATTACTACTATTTTAATCTGTTTGAATTGAAGATATAATTTCCCCAACAGTGTCTATAAATTCTGCAGAGTTTGTACTTTCATGGGCTACAACCAGAGCAAAAGTTCTCTGATAAAGATCTAGCTATCAGAGCTATTCCTACCAAAAAGGTGCAGGCAGGAAAGAATCTGCCACTGTAAAGTACCAGCAAGTGATTAATGATATAATGCCATTTCTCATGGGACTGTAACCCAGCTTTTACCTCAGCAAAATGTGAACTGGATTGGTATTTAGCCTGACAGAAACATGTACAAAAGAATTGTAATTCTTCGAGTGCTTGCTCATGTCCATTCCATTGTAGGTGTGTGTGCTTGCCACATGCACTGGTGCCAGAAGTTTTTCCCTCAGTGGTATCTGTAGGGGACTGGCTCTGGCACCCTGTGGAGTGGCACGCGTATGCACCGGTATAAGGGGTGACGCCAGCTCCCCCCAACCCTCAGTTCCTTCTTACTGCCAGTGACGGTGCTGGAATGTCTTCTTGCCTCAGCAAGCTTGCTCCTCTCAACTAGTTGTGAACTTTCTGTATATAGTTGTTAGAAATGTGTTAGTTTTATAGTTCCCTTAGTGTTAGGGTTGCCAACCTTCCAGGATTGTCCTGGAGTATCCAGGAATTAAAGATTAATCTTTAATTAAAGATTGTCATCTGATGAAACCTCCAGGAATATGTCCAACCAAAGTTGGCAACCCTACTTAGTGTAGACTTAGTTTTAGTCCTGAATGGGACTTAGCCTAGGGACGGGGCATGCCCCAGTCCCCGGGCTTCAAACCTTGTGACTGTTGCAAGAAACCCATGCCAGTCAGTGATCCCCATAGAAGCTGTTTGAATTGCTTAGGGGAAATCCACGTTAGCAACAAGAATCACACAAGCATGAGACAAGTGTCTCACAAGCAAGAGCTTCAGATCGCGGGCCAAAAAGGAGCAGGACATTCATCTCCGAGCACTCCTTATGGAGTCAGCCCTTACACCGGCCTCAGAGCCGACCAGGTCGGACTCCACTCCTAGCATTGTGGCCTTGGTGCAGAGCGTTCCGCCGGCACCGGCCTCAGACCAGCACCAATGCCCATCCCCAGTACCAGCTAAAAAGCAGAGAGAGGCCGGGAGGGGATGTTCTCCTACGTCCCATAAAGGGAAGGAGAGGGCCGGAGGAGAGCAAAGGCACGCGAGGGGCAGCTCTTCCCCTCTAGACAGAGGTCGGGCTCCGACTCCCACTGAGTGGTCAGGCCTACTCCAAGACCCACCTGCCATCCCGGGGAGCATCAGAGGCACTCGGCACCTGGCGGTGCCGTCCACACCACCTCGGAGGTGCCTCATTTGAGGGATACACCTGCCTTGGGACCTTTCCAATGGTCCCCATCAGTCCCGTCAACGCTTGCCTGAGCAGCACCACCAGCCCACGGACGTGAGTTGGCTTGCCTGCCAGAGGTCCCGGCGTCGTTCCTTGGAAACCAAGCAACGTTCCTTGGGCTCGAGGCGGTGATCGCCAGTGGGCTGGCGCAGAGGCGCGGCACCAGTCCCCAGAGCCCTCATGCCGGGAGCGCCCGAGCCACTCTCCCTGCTCATGGCACCTCTCTGGAGGGTCGAGACACCTGTCCCCAAAACCCCATCACTGGAACACCAGAACAGTTCACTGCAAGCGCGTCAATGGTCTCTGACACATCGGTCTACCCGCTCCCATTCCTGCTCCTGCTCAACGGAACAGCATCGCTCGCGAAGCATAAGGCATCAATCACCAGGGTACTGTAGCCTATCTACCGAACGCCGTCACCAGGATTGCAGCACCAAGCGCCATCGCCCTCATACAGATCCTCAGCGGCAGTCCGGGGCCAGAGCCAATGGGATCGAGGTAGACAGGCAGCCTCGGCACCGTCCTGGTCCCCCAGGCATGTATCCCCCTCCTCAGGCTCCGACAGCGAGGAGGAAATCCTGCTCACTGGCTAGGGCCACCCATCGGGGCACCGGCATTGGGCACCCACTGGACCACAAGTGGCAATGTGGCTCCAGGGCCAGTGGCCTGCCCCCTGGCAACTCTGGAATCCCTGGGGATTTCCCCAACCATTGCAGGTGCATAGGTCGGCCTCAGGGGCATCTGACAAATGGTCAACAGTCTCCCACCCGCCCCCTGACTCGGATGTGGAGTCAGGGTGGGCTCCCCAGGTTCAGCCAGCCCTGGCTGAGGCCCCCATGGCAGAAGTGGTGGAGTTAGTTGACCCGCCTGTACCTGCCTCCTCGTCTTCTTCGCATGATGAGGCGATAGCGGGGCCCTCTCACCCGGTTCCCCAGGACCATGCCAAGGCTCACCAGGAGCATACGTGACCCACTCCAGAGGGCACCAGAGCCAGTCCCATACGAATACCACTGAGAGGAAAAACTTCCAGCACCGGTGTATGGGGCAAGCACGCACACCTACAATGGAATGGACATGAGCAATACATCTTGAAGAACAACAGTTACAAAAAGGTAACTGTCTTTTCTGTCCTGATGGATTGCTTGGAAACCCGGCTACTGGCAATTCAAAATACCACAGCTAGGAACTGCTTGGCCTTGTGTCAGTGCGATATGGGGAATCTGAGCCCAAAATATCCCTGGGGCTTAGAGAATCATGAAGGCATCATGTTTGATCTTGCAGGGAGGGTGAGTTTCACACAGAACTTGAGTAATAATTCCCATCCCACCAAGATGTTTGAAGCAGCAAAAAACCAAAAAATTCCATAAGTTGCATCTAGCTCTCCTTTTTTGGAGGGAGGGATACTTTGACACAATACCCTTGATAAAGGGAATAAATAGAGATCCTGAAAAACTTATTTTTCCTCCATCTGCTCCCCTCCAAAAAGAGCACAGCCAGGTTTTTAACGTGTTCCTGAGTATCTGTTTATGCTTCTTACTTGGAAGCAGGGCTAGTTGCCAATTAAATGTAATGTTGGTGTTTAAGGTTCTCCTTTTCATTAATGATTGCATTCTAGAACAACTTCCTGCTTATCAGTCTTAGTATGTAGTTATTTCCTGGCAGAGACAGATTATCTGTTGTTACCTCAGGAAGCTGAGGTTTCCATGAGCACTGCTGCAGCTCCCTCAGGGCATGCTATAAAGACCTGGCCATAAGATCATAAGCAAGCTGTCATTCTCCAAACTCAGGCATAGACCATGCATTGCTGATCAATAGTATTCTCCCTTGATTAGTTCCTTTTTTCCTATGTTCAGTCCAAATGCCCGCACTATAGAAGTTGGGCCTTGCCCTGTTTTACACACCTGTTTGATTTCAAACCAAATCAAAGTGGTCTTACTGGTTGGTAAAATGGTAGCATAGGGAATGAATTACATTATTTTCATGAATTGCTGACTGGCTCACCAATGAGACAGTACAATTTATCAATCTAGACATCAGCTGCATTAGTTAATAGTCATACTATTTAGACTGAAACCATCTGTACTGAACTGTCAGGTAAATTGACATCATACCTAATCCCTTCAATTTCTGTCTTCTTTGCATAGTGTAATTGAATCTGAAAATCTGTTAGACTGAATTTCTGAAAACTCTATAAGGGAACTTCCCATAGGCACTGGGATTGCTGAACCCAATCATGAAGCTAAAGCTCACAAACTGGAAGAATCAGTTGTAAAAGGCAAATTTAGAAATGTAATAAACAGGAAATGAAGGTAATTCCTTGCCTGATCTTTTCCTCTGTATTGAAAAACCTTTGCTTATGGTGGTGTCAGATTTATGCTTATATTCCTTCCCTCCCTGAGGGCAAAAAGCACTCTGACATCTATTTATTTGATAATGAGGACAGCGATGAAGTGCTAATCAATTTCTTACCTGATCTATAGAATTAAATATTCCTTACTCTGGTGTACAAAATAGAACAAGCAAGAGAGAAGGGGAATAAACTTAATAAAATACCTGCTGTGGGTGCTCCACTGTAGGTGTGCTTGCATCCCTGAGCTGCTGATCAGAGAACTTTTATAGCAGTGTCCATTACGCCCACACACGCACTGTCTATCCTTGTGCCCTGCCCCAAGGCTAGCCAGCGTGTGTGGGCTAACCCCCCTCAGTTCCTTCTCAACTGCTGCAGCTAGAGACAGAGCTACTGGCCGTCCATTACGACCATTACCTTCACTTACATTTCTATAGCTAGTCTCCCCAGTCGTAGTTGTAGTTTTCTTCTTTTCTATTTTCTTCCTAAAAGGGGGGGGGGGGGCTTCTTTTTTTCCATTTTTTTTTTCCGTTGGGGACCCTTCCCCCAACAGGATAATGCTTGATTTACCAGACTTCCAGAAGTGCCTCTCGTGCAAAGAGGCTATCCCTATAGCAGACAAGCAGTCCTGGTGCATACGCTATTTTGGGGAAGGCCACATTCCACAGAAGTATGGTCTCTGCCAGCAACTCAGGCCCAGGTCTTGCAAGGACAGGGAGTTGAGACCAGAAGATCATCTTAATGGAGGCAGCCCTCCAACCCTCCCCGGACCCCCACCAAGAGTCCCCTGGCAGACGTGATTCTTCCCCACAGCCCTCAACTTCCAAGGACTGTGGGTCGAAGAAATCAGCCACTGACCCCTCTCATAAGTCATCGAAAAACAGAGCGGGAAGTCCTCATAGTGAGCCCCAAGCCAACCATAAAACCATCTCCAGTACGCTCAGTATCCTCTGTACCATCTGCACTGAGAAAATCTCAGTCCAGTACCCATGGCTCACAAAGATCTGCAGTGGCAGATACCATTGACACACCTAAGAACCCAATAGGCACAGGCACCGAATTAACAGCACCAAAGGACAAGGACAGGAGTCAGCACTCCACTAAGAAGATGCTGCCGGTACATGCTACTCCATCAGCACCGTCATCAATGCCCCATTCAGCACTGGAGTGGTCAGTGTGGGCAAGTTCTCCATTCCCCTGGTACTGCCAGTGGCACCAAGCCAGTCGGTACCACTGGAATTCCAGCACTCGAGAGACTTCTGCATATCCAACGAACTGGAGTCTCCTTATCTCAGTACTGGGACCTCCACACCAGTCTTCTTGTGGTACGGGAGTCTTCCCTGCCACACACCCCTGCTCTCTAGCGCCAACTCAGACAGCGAACCAGAGGCGGCTATATCACAGTACTCCTCTCAGGCTCCCTATGGTGCCCAATACCAACAGGCCCCCCCAAGCATACCCTCAGATGCCCCCACCACTGCCACCTTGGTGCAGTCAACCGTTGGCACCCCCATGGGGCTCTATGCCTCTACCACACCAGTGGCCCATGCCTCTCAAGCTTCTAGTCCTACCCGAGATGCTCCCCCTCGGCTACGGCGTCCAGAGCCTCAGAACCTCCAGAAGAGAACGTGGAGGAACAGGAGGGTGGCATTGAGGAAGAGGTGACCCTGAAGACCATATCCTCCTTCCCATATAGGCCATCATGCCTCCCACACCATCCCTGGCTGATGACTTCTGCCTTTTCCAGGACCTAGCAAAGAGAGTGGCAGACACTCTGCAGATACCATTAGAAGAAGTCAAGAACACCCATCACAAGTTCCTTGACATACTCCACTCCTCCTTATCCTCAAAAATAGCCCTCCCTATTAATGAGGCTCTTCTGGACCCAAGAAAAATCATATGGCAGACCCCAGCATCTGTGGCGCCTACATGCAAGCGGGCCGGAAAAAAATGTGTCCCAGCAAGGGAGATAAAATTCTTCTTCTTCCGCCCTCCACCCAACTCCACAGTGGTGGACGCTGTCAATTCTCATGGCCATCAACACCAAATGAGTCCCGCTCCCTACAATGAGGATTGGAAGCATTTGGACCTCTTTGGAAGGAAAGCATACTCTTCTGCCTTTCGAATTGCTAATTACCAAGCCCTAACTGTGAAATACAACCATGTGAACTACTAGAAACTCAACAGTTTTATTGATCAGCTGCCTGACATGCACCGCGACCAATTCATAGTCATCATTCAGGAGGGACAGTTAGTGGCCAAGACAACACTACAATCTGCTCTTGATGCAGCCAACACAGCCCCAGGTCCATCTCCATGGTGGTGATTGTGTGGCGTGTGCCATGACTACATCTGTTGAGCTTCCCTAATGAGGTCCAGTCAACTGTCGGAGATCTTCCCTTTGAAGGCACCAAGCTCTTTGCAGAGAAGATGGATTCCTCTCTTCGCACCCTAAAAGAGTCTAGGGCTACTCTCTGCTCGCTGGGCATGGGCATCTACACACCAGGACAAGAGAAAATTTAGTCCGCAGCCCCAGTACAAACCATGTACTTTCCAATACCCAACTCAACGCTACTACAAGCCTCAGAGAAGGAAAGAAAATTAAGTTCACTAGGCATAAATCGTCTGTCCCACATCCCAGCCATCCACTTCCAAGCACCAATTTTGACATGTTGGTTAGTGTGACGATAGACCACTCCCCCCAACCACTACAGCTGACCACTGCTTTCCACCCATTTGGCCACCGTCTGATAATGTTCCGCAGCATCTGAGAATGCATAACATCGGACCAGTGGGTCTTGGAGATTGTTCATAATGGGTACTCCATTTTACCTCCCAACTCCCTCCACAACACCCTTCCCTGTCCCTCTTCAGGGACCCTTCTTGCAAGAATTTACTACAACAAGAGAGAGATCATCATCTCCTCCAGTTAGGAGCCATAGAACCAGTACCTCAACATCTATGAGGCAAAGGGTTTAACTCTCGTTATTTCCTAATACCCAAGAGGAAAGGAGGTTGGAGACCCATATTAGACCTCAGAGTACTCAACAAGTTTGTCAGAGCTCAAAAATTTCAAGATGGTCACTCTAGCAACAATTATTCCAGCATTGGAGCAGGGAAACTGTTTTTCAGCCGTCTACCTTCAGGACACCTACTTCCATATCTCAATCCTACCGTCTCACAGACAGTTCCTTAGATTTAACCTAGGACAAGATCACTACCAGTACAGAGTACTGCCCTTCGGGCTATCATCTACTGTGAGAGTATTCTCCAAGGTTCTCTCAGTAGTGGCCGTGCACTTACGTTCCCAAGGGATTGTGATTTACCCCTACCTGGACGATTGCCTCCTCAGAGCTCAGTCCCTCCAAGAGGCTCGCTGAATCACCAAATCTGCAATAGACTTTTTCACAGAACTGGGCCTACAGATCAACGCCCAGAAATCAACCCTCGTTCCAGTTCAACTTCTGGAATTCATAGGCACCGACCTCAACTAGTTACAGGCCAGAGCACTCCTCTCTCAATGCAGATTCCTCTTCCTGGCCACACTCATAGAGACCGTTCAAAAGAGCCCACAAATATCAGCCAGACACTGCCTCTTGGGGCATATGGCAGAAGGCACAGCGATGATACCACATGCCAGACTTCACATGCAGTGCCTCCAGATGTGCTTCATCTCAATTTACAGACCAAACAGAGACTAGACAAACTGTCACTACCCACCAGGATCAAAATCTCCTTAGACTGGTAGAAAGACCCAGCCATTATTTGCAGGGGGATTCCCTTTTCACAACCCCATCGCGCCCCCCCTCCGTTGTTGCTTCTCGCCATTGATGCATCGCTCATAGGGTGGTGCGTGCATCTAAACGACCTCACAATACAAGGCAGGTGGTCATCCACAGAGATATTCCTTCACATCAACCTCCTAGAGCTAAGGGCGGTCAGGAATGCTTGCGCCCATTTCCTCTCACTGATCAAGGGATCACAAACGAGACTCCTAACAGACCACATGGCATGTATATACTACATACGTTGACAAGGGGGAGCCAGGTTGCCCTCCCACTGTGCAGAAGCAATGAGACTATGGAACTGGTATATTTCCCCTGGCGTCACACTGTCAGCAGCTTACCTCCTGGGCGCACACAACTCGATAGCGGACAGTCTATCGACCATGAGTGGAAGATAAACCAGCTGTACTTCACGACTTATTCAGGCGGTGGGGCACACCGACCACACAACAGTTCGCCACTTACCCACGCTACTGCTCCAGAGCAGGGATAGGACAACACTCCATGGGCAACGCTCTCCTCCTCACCTTCTCTATGCCTTTCCTCCTTTTCCCCTATTGTCAAAAATCCTGTTAAAAATAAGAGAGAGAGCACACGTCATACTTGATTGCTCCTACGTGGCCAAGACAGACCTGGTGCCCTTACCTGTCATAACTCGCAATGTGCCCGCCGATCTCTCTCCAGTGCACGCCATACCTCCTCTTGCAGAACAAAGGACGCACCCTACATCCCAACCTAGGGATTCTTTGCCTCAAGGTGCATCTCCTTCATGGCTCCAACACCTAGAGAACACCTGCTCGGAGGAGATACAAGAGGTATTACTACACAATAGATAGTCCTCAACACACCATATTTACCTGCGAAAATGGTCCAGATTCCGGTTTTGGTGTTCTTCCCAACAAATCTCCCCAACATCTGCAGCTATTCCAAAGATCCTAGAATATGTACTGACCCTAAAAAGATTGGGGTTCTCTCTCAGCTCTTGGAGTCCACCTAGCGGCTATAGCAGCCTTCCCCCAACAAGTAGAGGGATACTCAGTGCTATCACACCCAACCACTACAAGATTCCTCGGGGGTATAGTAAACCTTTTCCCACAGCTCCGACTTCCTATCCCCACATGGTACCCAAACCTGGTATTGAAAGGACTGACTAGGTCTCCCTTCGAACCCATGGCCACCTGTTTGCTATCAGGAAAGCCGTTTTCATTGAGGTGTGTAAGCAATCACTATGGATAGGAGAAATGGCAGCTCTGATAGCACATCCCACACACAGTATTCTTTCGGGACAAGGTTATGCTCAAGCCACATCCAAAATTCATCCCTAAGTTAACCTCTCCATTGCACATGAATCAATTGATTCACCTTCAAACCTTCTACTGAGACAACAGAGAGGCTATATTACACACATTAGATGCCAGGAGAGCCCTTGCCTTTTACCTGGATAGGACGAAGACTTTAAAGAACTCTCCTAAGCTCTTCCTCTCTATTGCAGAAAGGTCCAAGACTCTTAGCAATATCAGCCCAGAGACTCTCCCAATGGGTCTCGAACTACATTAGACAATTATCAAGTTTGCAATATGATCCCTCCATACAGTATTTGCACACACTCCACAAGGTCGATCTCATCCATCGCCTTCTTCAAGAATGTCCCTATCAGAGATCTGTAAAGCAGTGATATGGGCATCAGTCCACACCTTCTCAGAACATTATGCAATCACTGGGGAATCCGCCTCCAATGCCATCTTCGACACCACAGTATTGTCATCTGTAACTGACCCAACTCCAAAGTCCCAGCCCTCCAATAGGGATACTGCTCAGGAGTCACCTACAGTGGAGCACCTATAGGGACGCTACTCAAAGAAAAATAAGTTATTCACCTTGTGCAGTAATGATGGTTCTATGAGATGTGTGTCCTGATGTGTGCTCAACAACCCAACCCTCCCCCCCTCTACTTCGGAGTTCTTTTCTATTACTCTGCGTTAGGCTAACCTCCCTCAATTCCTTCTCTATGTGCACTGCCTAGCCTCGTGGTAGGGCATGAGGAGAGACAGCGCATGTGCGGGCCTAACGAACACTGCTACTGAAGTTCTCCAGTCAGCAGCGCAGGGACACAAGCACACCTAAAGTGGAGAACCTATAGGGACACATTTCGAAGAACCATTGTTACTGCACAAGGTGAGTAACTTCTTTTTGCAAACCAGATGATACATCATTTAATTTATGTCGCCAGTGGATTTGTGTTGGGGTTTGGGTTTTTTGTTTTGTTTTTTGCACTCATCACCGTACTTCTACAGGCACAAACAATAAATATGAAAAAATACAGACAGTACTAACTTCCTGAGTCATCTGTAGTTGATCATATTTGCTTTCAACTCTAGAGATCTTTAAAGATAAAATATGCGGTGAAAACTACTGCCTTCATTTTCTCTTTTTTTTTTTTATCAGAATCAGACTTTGAAAAGCGACGTCGGATGCATTTCTAATACTGCTCCTGACATATGCATAGTGTATAAACTTCATTTGGAGTGTGGCAGATTAATAAATCTTGTTGACTGGTTAGAGGTATGTGAAGATGAAAATATTGATTATATATGTGTATAGTCTCTAGATTTTGCTGATTTTTTTTTTGCATGCTTTTCTTTATTTTGTTTTTGTTTCTCTTCAATGCCATCACTTTTGAAAGCCAAAGTCTTCTCATGCCACACTGACTCCTGCCCCTGCAAGTACGTGTAAGGCCCACAAATCGCATCCCACTCAACCTCCCCTCCCAGTGCTGGGAATCATTTATTACCAGCACTGCTATCCCAACAATGAAAATCCCTGTTGCTGCTTGTACCTTGTTTATGTTGAGTAAACCAAATTTTATGCTTTATTGGCTACCTTTTTCCTCTTTAGCCTTTTAACATGTGCTGATGCACGTGTTCACAGAAAAGCCTGTGTAATGCAAGTACTGTCTCTGAGATGTGTGTGGTTGGAGGGGTTATGTATCTTACCTGCGTTTCTCTTTAGGCCTTTTCAACTGTGGTAACAGCGGTTGAAGGAACAGACCCAGATTCAGTGGCCACAGACCAGGTGGATGAAATTATCCAGTATCCTTTGTTATTTCTCGCTTGAATTTATTTTTTAATGTTCACATATGTGCAAGCCAGTGGCCTTTTTCTCGTGTATGAACAAAGCTTTTACTAACGCAGCTTCCCCATGCACTGAGAACTGACTGAAAGAGGGCTAAATACTTTTCAAGCAACCTTATAATAAAAAAAATACAAAAGGACGGTTGACCATTTGGCATATGGCGCTTTTTGCCAAAACCTTAATTCTTTTAGGGTTGGGCGAGGTGAGGTCCCAAGTGCCACAGGATGTTGTCAGTATAATATATGCCCATGTTTCATTATTCTGTAGCATATTGTAGATTTCCTTTAAAAATGTCAACTTGCATTTACGGTAATATTTCTAAGGAAGTTAAATCCTCCACCATTTAAAATCAAGTATATGTAGGTGTTGAGGAGAGATGAATGGCACAAACAAGCACATCAAAGGCATCACCTCACTTATTATGCAAATAAAAATAATTAATGCCTGAATTGAAGTCAAAAGCTGGGGCATTGTTTCTGCAACCAGAGGATGGGTTTCAGTCAGGTGGGTGGGGTTCTTCCCCTCATTCTTCCAGTTTTGTCCAGGGATGTACAAACAGAATAACCCTAAATATTTTGCGTTTACAAAATTAATATTTTGTAGCCCCCTCTCCTCAGTCACCACTACATCCAACTCAAACAGCTAGGAGCCACACAGGTTGGAGCAGTGGTTCTCAAACTTTTTTACTGGTGACCCCCTTTCATATAGCAAGCCTCTGAGTGCGACCCCCCCGCCATAAATTAAAAACACTTTTTTATATATTTAACACCATTATAAATGCTGGAGGCAGACAGCTCACAACCCCCCATGTAATAACCTCATGATCCCCTGAGGGGTCCTGACCCCCTGGGTTAGAGCAAGGGATACTTTATCCTGTAGGTCAGAGGTCATGTTGCCTAGATTTAAATGAATTTCAATCTGTGCAAACACCTTCTTGAAACAGTGGTGACTTCATTCAATTCAATTATTTTAATCATGACATATATACTGGTTAATTCCTTTACCAGAACTTCCAGCGCTCGTTTTATTAGAGCTGTTTCAGAACTGGAACTTTTAGGGTTCATAAAGCCTAGCAAACAGAAAACAGATCATGTGGCAAGGCTGACATGGGGAGGCTGTTAAATGATAGAACAAGTTAAGAAAGACCAACCAATGTATGCACGCTGCCTGTGAAAGTTCATTATGGCATATGGGGGACAATGCAGCCCTGGGGACAAATTAATCCCTTATGTAACTCTACTGATATTAAAGGAGTTAAACTAAGGATGAATTTGACCTCTTCTGTACTATATTCTAATTGCCAACAAAATACTACCTCTTTTCTATACATGTTTGTATGGACAAGGAGTCAGCTTTAGTACATGATTTAATATTCACTTAAAATTGCAAAGTTCTGACCACTGTTCTGTACCAGTTTTCATCTTCTGTGATGTATGATGCGGTTTAGGCTAGGAGGCCAGAATGAGTGTGTTGAATTTTCTTTTCATGCATAACCATGAATGCTGAATGTAATTTGCTCACAATCTGGATTTAAATGGTCATGTTAGGAAATGTTTTCCAGATACTGCATATTTTCAAAAAATCATTCTGTTGAGAATTTAAATAACAAGCCTCTGTAACCAGAACCGACTGAGCACTCCCCTTGTGGTGTGCAGTACCAGCCACTCTGAGCAGAACTATTTGATGATCCTGGTGATGGTACCCTGGGAAGACAACCAGGTTTCTGTATTAGAAAATGAAGGAAAAGTGTTCCTGAAGGGACAAAAACAATTACTATTCCATTTGATAACATAGCTGGACAGTAAATAAGACTATTTCAAAAATACTCCTTTAGCTAGCCTACATTATCAGTCAAATTTTATTATCCACATAGGAGAAATGAGAACATTGCACAATTATGAGTGCTGAAGGAAGGTAATAAAATACCCAGTTAAAGTACAAGGTCATCATTTCCCAAAGATTTTTGTTCATTGTGTGATGGGACAAGTAAGGGAAATAGCTGTGTGGGAATAATGTAACTGTTGACATGATTTTATAACTGATAGCTATTCAGCCACTGCTATCATGTGATGGGTGGAACATTCCAAACCATTTGTGCCCGCTGCAAGGAATGAAACAAGTTTAATCATGGGGCTGTCCTATCCTAGTGAAGTGTAGACATTAAGACTGTAAACTGGAGTGGTTCTAACAATTCAGAATTGCTAGGTTTGTGCAGTGCCATCAATCTGGAAGTACAATGGGGGAGCCTAAAATAAGGCTACACTGTTTCTCAGCATTAAAAATCTGCAATACAGGTTTGTCCTGATATAGTAATCTATTGTGATTTCTCTCCCCAGGAAGATAAATAGTTGAAGTAAATATGATTCTGTGCAGTGTTTGACTCTTCGAAGATCTCAGTATGGAATAGTGTGGGCAAACTAGCCTACTTCAAAGCAAGGACCAAGATTATATTTTTTCTGATGCGCTGATAAATAGCCCCCAAAAGTACTCAGATACATTCTCACTGTGGTGTGTGCAAACTTCAGTCCAGAGTCTTACTACTGTTACTAGGAGCTGCACAGCTAAAGGGTTAGTGCATTTACTCCTAAAGGCCAACCAATGCTTCCTAGCCTGTGGAAATTTTGACTGGTAACTGCATGCATACTGTCCAAAAAGACAATCTCATTTTTTTCCCCAAAAGAACTAAATGCCCTGGGTTGCCTTGTTTGCTGAAATAATTGCATTTCTGAAGAACCCACTTGCTCATATGCAGAAAAAAATAAATCTGACAAAGTAATGTGGTGATGAGGATAAAGATGAGTTATGTATTGTAATTGCCTCCAAAATGTGACCGACAAAATGCCTAAACATGACTTACTCCTTGTGATGGGTGACTAATGGTAAAGTAGAACGTGACAACCAAGCAATGGAAAGAGCAACTGGGGAAAGTATGCATTGGGAACAATCAACCAAAATGGCAAGACGCTTATTGAACTGTGCTAAGTACACCTCAATATAACACTGTCCTCGGGAGCCAAAAAATCTTAGTGTTATAGGTGAAACCACGTGATAGTGAACTTGCTTTGAGCTGCCAGAGTGCGCAGCCCGCCCCCCCCCCGAGCACTGCTTTACCGTGTTATATCGGGGTAGAGGTGTATCTGACCTAGCTCTTGGAAGTGCCATATTCCCTCACAGACACACACAAATGTAATTCACCAGATGGCAAAACAAAAACAGATTATCAACCACATCTGCATTACCTTGAGATTCAAATAATCTGTTCAATATGTAAGGGCATATAGAGCAGCAGATGTAAGCAGTGACCATAATAGTTGCATTGCTAAATTGAAATTAAAGTTAAAATCAGCTTCAAACAAAGTGGTAAAGAAAAAAAGTATAAAGTTAAAAATCGAAACATAATGTGAGAAATTCTAACTTTAACTAAGGAACAGATTTGAGGCACTGCCAGAAGCAGAGGTGAGACAGACTGGACTGGAAGAAAAATGGGCAGTGCTCAGAGATAATGTGATTTAAGCTGCAGCATTCACAGGTTGATATCAGCAGAGGCAGAACAAGAATTGTTTAAGCAAGGAGATGCAGCATCCCATCAAGGAAAGAAGGTACTGAAATACAATTCCTGCATATTAAGGCCAACAAACTATTGAGAAAGGCAAAGGAGGAGCATAAAGCGAAAAGCAAGGAAAGGTAAACGGGGGTTGAAGACCTAAGCAGCTGAAGCTGCTGCTGATTGCAAATTTCAACAGGGCCAATAAACAAAATGGAAAAATGCTTACAACTGAGGTAAAATTGAGCAGATGGACAGAGCATCTTGAAGTCAATAGACCCAGCCCCCATCAGCATCAGATTTTGATTAAACTTTCACATATGCTACTCCCCAGCAGCATGACCTATTGTCATTCCTATATATTTTGTACTATAGTACTGCCATGTCCAATTGATTATCATTCCACCAAGTCAAAGATGCCTATTATATCAATATCCTCTTCATACCAGGCACTCAGATTCATTTGTATGCAAGTACTTATAAAATTTGTCACTGTTTAGCTGTCTGCCATTATGTGATGTAACTGAATAAGACTCATTTGACTGTTTCTCTTTAGTTTCTATCTGTACTTTATCAATTTCTCTCCTCACCAGGATATACAAAATTCCCATTAATAGATAAGATCCTCTGAGGGATGTCTGTCTGAACCATGTGCTCCTCCACACATGTCACCTTCCCCCCAGCCCTTTAGTTGTAAAGGAGTTTTTAAACTTTAATTTTACATATCAGGAATCTGGTTCCATCCTTCCTCTATAGGCTCTTCCTTTCCCAAAAGTCTCTCCTGTTCCTAATAAATCTAACCCTCTTCTCCCTACATCATCTCATCCACACAGTGAGACCCTTCAATTCTGTTCCTAGAAGCATTTCAGAGAATGCTACCATGGAGGTAGTGGACTTCAATCTCCTTCCTAGCAGCCTAAATTTTAAAACCACAGTAATAGCTAGTCCCATCTCCTTGCCTCTAGACAATGCAATACATTTTCAGCCCTGGTGGCTGGAACAATCTATCACTCCACATGAAAAAGACGCTGGGAAACATAAATGTTACATGACAGTTGTGTGTTGGGGGGGGGGGGGGAGAATTTGGTAGAACAGGCTTGCTCCTTCCTTATGCTATAGCTCCTAGTAATGGACAGCTGTGTATAAACTGGTTGCTTGAGTGGGCTAACCCAGCTCCTTAGTGTCATTTTATTAAATGAAAAAATTGTCACTGCAACTGATTTTTGCTTTTGGATTGTAGGCTACAGCTACACAAGACTGGCAAAAAATATTTAACTCAAGTATAATAGTGCAGGCTACAAGTCAGTGCCAACTGATCCAACTGCAGGGAACTCATTTTACTTAACACCTACGTGGAATACTCTGCCACAGGCACTTCCACAGAAGCATGGTGGTTTTAAGAGGTTCCCCACATCACACTGCATGTCATCCCCTGGCCTACTCCAAAAGCTTTGAAAGGTGGAAGACAGGCTTTGCACTTCAAGGGATTTCGAATGAAAGGAAAAGGGGGCAAAAAAAGGTGTTCAAACAACAAAGAACTATATTTATAGATTCCAAGACGAGATCATTGATCTCTAATCTGCATAAAAACACAAGCCATAGAACTTCCCCAAAATAATCCGTACAGCGTATCTTTCAAAAAGCACACAATCGGATTTAAAATTGGCGGTGAGAGAATTCATCGTCACCCTTGGTATATTATTCCAACATTTGTTAATAGAAGGCTAAAAATCCCTACAGCACTACAGCTTGAGGAAGGAATTGGCAAGACAAATACCACCCCTAAAATGCATCTTTCCCCTTGTTTAGTGATAGTTGATAAATCACAGAAAATGCCAATAAGGCTCTTAATTGTAACATACACATTTTTCTCTAACACCTTTTAAAATGAGGACTGTATAGTTCCTTCAAGGAAAAGCTCACGTGTGAAACCAAACTGCAAGAGCCCACCATGCCTAGGTCATCACAGCCTTCACATGCTAGAAATGCATGCTAATAGCACTGAGTTCAGGGAGAAAGGGGGACCAAAAGTCTAGAGATAGGCTTGGAACGATTACTGTATCGTTAAATGTCAATTTCACTGTACACACCCCACTGAAAATAGAGATAGGCCAAGTAAGAAAAATGCTGCTTGAGAACTGAGTTTGATGTAAGGATACTTATTTTGTTTTGAGATTTGTTTTAACAGTTATGCTTTAACTTTTTGAATTTCACCATGTCATTAAATAAATAAGAGAGTAAAAAATGTTTAAAAGCAAACACCTATGCTATCAATTGTATAAAAAAAAAAAAACCACCCTGAATTTGGCTAAGGTTACCTCGAGCCTTTCAGGTATCTACTATAAGCATTTTCTCATCCATCTGGTTCATGCTAAGTTTTCAAACTGGCATTAAGCAAGCTACACTTAACCTTGGTCTACACTGGGGAGGGGGGGGGGGGGAAATCGATCTAAGTTACGCAACTTCAGCTACGATTGACTTACCGGCGCCTCTCGTGGCGCTGGAGTACAGGAGAGGGTTTGATTTATCGCATCTAGACTAGACGCGATAAATCGATCCCCGCTGGATCGATCGCTGCCCGCCGATCCGGTGGGTAGTGTAGACACACTCTTAGAATACACACACGGCTGTAGTGGTGGTGTACTTGAGATGGAGAGATTGTGGGTCAGCATAAGCATAGCTATAGTGGTGTGTTATTTACAGTAACTATCCTCCCCCTCGTGCTTACCATAAAAGGGAAGATCAACCAGAGTTAGTGGTTCTCTTAGCCCCATTCTACATGCCCGATCACCATAGCATATTAAGAAATTTGTACTAAATAGTGCACTATCATTCACTCAATGTGGACACCACCTAGCTAATCAAGTTAGCAGGATGGATGTCCTGAAAAACAATGCAGGAGACAAAATATACTAGGACACTGGTGTTTAGCGAAGGTTCCACCCTAATGCAGCAGTGCTCTTCCTCACATCCACAGCAGGAAAGTGCACTAAAGTAGTCAGCGTGAAGGAGAAGGGTTAAGCAGGTCCCAAGCAGACACATTAGAGATGTCAGTTCATATTCCCTGCTTTGGATTTTGAAAGGAATGGGTGAGTATTTTCCCCTGTACCTCAAGATGGAAAAAGGTCAGAGTATAACGGAGGATCTAGATAAGTTTGCTTCCTTGTCCACTATACTCGTCTTCCAACCCTCAACAGTCCAAGCACAGTGAGTAGAGGAGTAAATTGTGTGCAGCCCACAGACATTCAGAATACAACTAGAGCTATTTGCATCTCTTTGGTACTAGTGAAGTCATTACTCCAGTAAATGAGAGTTCATGAGGGACTGAAGAGAAGAGAAAGGCTTTCCAAAAATGGATGTTGTAAAGATCAGTTAGAGTCAGTTTGCCAAACAGGAGGACTTAGCTCACATCCCAACATCTGAAACTGTCTGGAGTCTTTAACCATTGCAGTTCAACTTTAAATACCAAAATAAGACACAATAAACCTTTCCCCAGCACAATAGTGGGCATGGGATGTCAAGATCTAACATGCATATAGACACAAACAGCTTATATTCCCAGAGTGAAAAAATAGCCAGGTCTGTCTTATAAACAGATTTCTTTGATATCACTGAAATCTGGGGGTGAGAAAAGAACAGATGCTGAATACATTAGTAATATCAAATCAGAAGTTTTTGGTCAGTTACATAAAGAACATGCTTCCACATGAAGCAGCTCATCCAAATTTAACAGAGGAATCATCTCTTAACCTCTGCAGAATTACTCAATATTTCAGTCTATTTCCCTCTCCTAAATTAAACTCTCACCTACTTCAGTTGCTAGTAAATAAAGTTTTCATTTAAACATGGATAAATTTTATTCATACACATCAGCAGTGCCACCTGCATATTAAAAACAAACAGATTAGAAGTAAATGTTTTATTCTTCCAACTAAATTCCAGTACTACAAGGGCAGTAAAACAATGATACACTGAAAATTGCAGCAATAAACATTTGTTAAAGACTGATAGAATAAATAAAAACTACAAAAATGAGAAATCATATAAACCCATTCTTAACCCCCAAAAAAGTCATGGAATACAGAAATGCCCTCCTTTACTATTTCACAGGCAGTACTGTGGGCTAGTTGCTTAAAATTGTCCTGGGGTTACATTCTAATTTAACTGTGATTACAGTTTTGTTGTAGTGCACAGTTATGAAAACCACACTAACTTCAGTCAGAAGTGTCATTCTACATTTTTATTTACACAACCAGTGAAGGGCAAGTTCTAGAACACCAGCTTTAATCCTTTACTTTTTCAAACTTATTAACATAAGAAGCCAAATTGTAATGATACAGCAAATGAGGCCACTGGTATTATTACAGGTAGCAAAGGTCCACATCCAGGTGGTACTGACATCAGGGAGCACTCCAAAACCAGTTGCTGCATAAGAGTGGTTGCCACTGACAAAAGCTTGAAATAACCTGTGTTCACGGGGGGTGGGGTGGGGGGAGGGGGGAAGGGGGGAAATATGGCATTGCTGCAAGTCTTTTACTGGGACAGCTTGCAACAATTAGGGTGTATAGGGCAGCCCACATATGCAGAAAACATGATTCATGAAACATCTGAAAAGAGGAAAAAAAGGAAAGGTTAGTGACAAGATAACTGAATCCAAATCTAATATAAATCAGTTAAGACAATAGCAAAAATCAATTTAAAATGCAAATCCCCAATGGTTTACAGGAGGCAAAGCTATTTGATGCACATATATGGCATATTATTCAGCACATTTTGAATTCAAGCTTTTAACTCTGCTTTTCAGTTAAAAGATAGACAAAAAACAGTGGTACTACTGGCCATTTTAATTATTGACCAATTAAGAGATGTGTTCCTGCTGGATGTTAAAGAAGCAGAGATACTCACAACTAGCAGGCTGTTCTCCATATCGTCGCATGATCTGATCATGCGTGAACTTCACAAATGCGTCGTATTGTTCTGCAAACATTAACATTAGAAGTGAGTGTACCAAGTTTAACTTAGCATGAAAAAAAGGTCAAGGATTACTTCTTATGCCATGCAAGCTATATCAATTAAACAAATGTTGACAGTCTGTAAGGGGCAAGTATGGATTATTCAACACAGCCATCTCATCTCTGCTCCCTAAAAAAATCCACCCCATTAAACCATGTTAGCAATCAATTGGATTTCCCTTGACAAGTGAACTACAGCACAGAATAAGACAACAGAGGCATTTGGCAAAGGAATATTCTGCACTTAGAGAGAGAGGATCTCAAAGCACTTTAAACGCACTTAAATTCTCACATTATCCCTAAAGGTCACATTATGCCAATTTTACAGATGCATAATGAAGGCCCAGAGTGGTTAACTGAGCAAAGTCAGTGAGTGGCAGGGCTGGAAGTAGAACCCAACTCCTGCCCTCTAACCACTGAACATGGTTACAAAAAGGGAGAATTTAAAGGTCTGGGAAATGACAGCACAGAAGCATAGGAGAGAGATTTATTACAATCAATTAGGTCACTGATTGCCAAAATGTTGAACAAGCAAGAAACAGCTTTTTATCCCGTAGTTAGCTAAGTGAAAAATATTTGCTTTATTTCAACAGCAAAAATAGTCACAATAGGGAACAGGTGACTGTGGGCTTAGTAAAATCAGCTATTGAGTAATCTCCTCAAACTAAATACTAAGATTAAGATGATGCTATAAAGAATATTCAGATCACTCTGAACTCAAAATTAGTCCTTTCCAGAAGGAATCTCTATACATCACATACATAAGACCACATTTTTTCATATTCTCTTCAGTTTCTAATATTGCACCCATCAACATGGTATTAACTTTCAGGATTAGGAAATTAAAGAAGATCTATCAGATACAGCTCCTCTCCATTCCCCTTCCTCCCTTGTGGAAAACCGCATGTGAGGTGTGTTGGGTTATTACTTTTAAGTGCTCTGCACTGTTCTTAGAAGAGGCAAGGTTAAAGAAAGCAATCTTCAACCAAAAATGTAGGAGTAGTTCTTGGTTTCCACAGAAGAGTCCCAGTCTGAGGGTCCCCCCCATGAAAGTCCCATCCTCCTGCAGGGATGAGCAAAGTAAACAGTGAATCAGTAATCAGCAAGCAGTGCAAAGAACTAAGTGTGGACTGTCCTGATGATCTGTGGGCCTGCAACCTTTGACTGGAACTGGCCAGTAACATGGCAGCCAGATTTTTAAAAGCTGTTTCCCTCTCCCCTCAAGCATAATCTCTGATTTACTGGAATTCAGATTCAGCGAACTCTTCCTCAGCTGTGTGAGGATGTTAGCCAAAATACTGGGATAACACAATGGGTATGTCTACACTGCAATTAGACACCTGTGGCTGGCCCATGCAAGCTGACTCAGGTTCACACGACTCAGGCTAAGGGGCTGTTTAACTGCAGTATAGACATTTGGGCACTCTAGGACCCTCCCACCTTGCAGGTTCCATGCTCCAGCCTGAGCAGCTACACCGTAATTAAACAGCCCTTTCATCAGAACCCAGGTTTTTAATTGCAGTGTAGACATACCCAATGTGAGCAGATTGAAGGACTGGTTGCCCAGAAACAGTATCCAAGAACAGTAGCAACTCAATTTTAGAATGTTTAGAAAAACAATTAAATATATTAAAAACTAGATAGCCACCTCATAAGTTCTCTTGTGAATTTAAATTTGGCTCAGTATAGCACTGGTTTGCATACTATTATCTAGCATGCTCAAAGTACAGGTCTACAAATGAAATAGAAATCCCTGATCACTTATCCTACTCATCAAACTGAATGTCACAAGAAAGGGACAAATCCACAGCTGGCTGTTTGAAATCAGTTTTAATGAGGGCTTGTAGCACATTAGAATGCTGGGTTTTTCCAGGTTGCCTTAAAAGTAGGTAATCACCACAACTACAAAGGAATAAGAATACAGCAGGTGATATCAATATATGCCAGTACCCTGTGACCTGAACCTAACTAACCTCAGACCTGCAAAAGCTTTTATATAGAGAACTCCAGAGTAACTTTCATGGGGAATAGAAGAGGAATCATGTTTTAGCCAGAGCCCTACTGAGGTTAGTATCTAAGCCCAAGTGAATGCTATTAAGGTTCCAGGTAGTGGAGATAAGGAAGAACCAAGGAACTCCACTGAATCAGGTTCACTATTTGGAAGATTCAATTGTCAGACATCCATACACAATGAAAGACGGAAAAAAGGAGCTCTCCTGTAAACTATAAAGAAACCCTAATAGTTGCAGAAGCAAGAAGAGACTCTAAACTTTGAAAAGTACCAAGTGGTGAACAAGTCAGCTTACGGGGAGAAAGCCATTTGGTTAAGATCTGCTAGAGAATTTCGAGGACTAGATTCCTACTGATGTACCCTTTCATACTGACTAGCTATCACCTTGGAAAGGATGTGTGTATTCAAAGGGGATACAACCATTGTGGTGGTAAAACACAACTTAACTGCTCTCTTGCTGAGGGACTTGCTCTGGATTTTAATTTGGCACTCCCTCCTCAAAAGTTCCCATATGTTACAGAACATCTGGCATTGCTCCATATATGAGTGAGGAACTATGATCCTATAGCATTTCTAACAGCTCTTTTTGGTAACCTCTGCCTTAAGAGCACACTAATCACCATATAGGCTCCTCTCCCCAAGAGATCAGTCTCCAGTGAAACTCTGACAGACAGAGTGTCTAACTAGAGATTTTTCAGGAAGTACCCGTCATGCAGACAACCTCTCTAGGTTGGAAACCTGCAGTTATCCAGAACACGAATATGTAAACATTCTTGGTCTTCAACTGAGCTTTTATTATCCTACCATAGTAGAGAACACTTAAGAAGGAATGCACCTGATGATCTCAAGGGAAAGACTAAAATTATACAATAGGTACTACAGCAGTGGGAAGCCATCTACCTAACACAGGTATTTAGGAATACTGAGGCTGTTTAAAAGTGAATATGGTAGAAAAATTACTATTTACATGTGTATTTTTACACTGCTTTGAGCCTAAGGACATTCTGGTCTAAGATGGGCCTGTGGGATGCCCAGCCACAAGTACAGTCAAAGTTCCTCACCTCCACTAATTGAACTACATCAGTGAGCCAGCAATCCAGCACGAAGAGCATGGAGTGCACGCAACTGCCCACAATAAAGAGGGGTTCAGGAGCAGAGGAAACAGGCAATCCACTGTGTAGTAAAGAAGAAAGCAAATATGCCACTAGTCGGAAAAGCACAAGTAGTAGCCAAACACTGCTGGTTGTCTGGGATCAATCAGGGTTGGTAAACAGGAAACTTCTAGTGCTAAAGGTATCTGCCTCATGTACTGTCCCCTCTACGTCAAATGCAAAACTCCTGAGGGGGGGGAGGGGGGAGCCCTGCCCCAAGGGGAAAAAAACCTTACAAATGGCTCTTAGGAAAGTGGAATAGGAAGCCATTTTCTCTGTGGAGACAGAAAATGGGGAGGAGATGGTCAGCTCAAATATGCCAGCAAGAGAAAGCTATTTGAAATAAAAACTCTGCTTCCACCAATTGATGGTGTAGAAATACCCATGGAGTTATAACTTCTGTCCATAGCAGCACAGAAGACGAGCCAGATAGTCTACAACAGACACTACACGTTATCACTTTTGCTATGTCCAGAGATGGAAACTTAAATTTTCAACTTGAGCATCTCATTTCTTAGCCAATACAAGGTCAGGTACACACTGGATAGAACATTAAAGTTACAGAAATTGTGGTTGCCAATATATTAATCATTTTTTTCAAGTTGCATTTAATTCAAACACACCTGCAAGTTTTGTGGTCAAAATTTCTTCATACTCTTCACGGATTTTCTCTTCACGTTCTTTCAGCAAACGTTCACAGATCATTCCAACTTGTCTGAGAGTAAACAGGGGCTGTTCTTTTTTCAATGGTGATGATGCTGCAGATGAAGTACCTATGATTAAATATTTACACATAAGTAACTCACAGTCAACATTCAACATCTTCCAGCTTTCTACATCATCTCTATTACATTAAATGTGTTCTTCAAACAAAACATTTGGCAAAATCTTGCTTTAATTTTTGGATACTTCCAAATTGTATTGATACTGTAAATATTTTATACCATCACTTAAAAAGGAAGTGCCATATATACTCGATCATAAGCCAGTTCGTTTATAAGCCGACCACCCCCCCAGATGGATAAGTAAAAATGGAAAATTTTTATAACCCGTTCATAAGCCGACCCTATAATTCAGGGGTCAGCAAACTTTGGCTCCTGGGCCATCAGGATAAGCCGCTGGTGGTCCAAGATGGTTTACCTCGAGTGTCCGCAGGCACGGAGGTAAACCTAAGTAAACAAAGTGTCCCAGCGCCAGCTGCTTACCCTGACGGGCCGGGACAGCAAATGGTGGGGAAATTTGGGGGTGGGGGGGGGCAGAGAAGCTGGGAGTCAGGGGAGTAACCCCTGTGACCACCCCCCACCTGACCCCACCCCTAGCCCGGGACCCCCAAACTCTCCCCCCATCCCATCCCTTCCCACCTTATCTGGGGAGGGCCAGGGGAGGATGTCTCTGACTTGGCTGGACCTGCTCCAGCAGGCTGGACAGCGTGGACGCAGCCTACTCCAGCAGGCCAGACTGGGCGGCGCGGCCACAGCGTGCTCCGGCAGGCCGGGCGGCGCGGCCACAGCGTGCTCTGGGGGGCAGGGCCGAGCTGCACGGCTGCAACCTGCCAGCCCCAGAGTTGCAGCTGCTTTGGAGGCTGAGGGGAGAGCAGCGTGGCCAGAAGCAGAGAGACGCTGGCCCCGCCTCTTCCCTCCTGTCTCTGCTGGCTGTGCTGCCTCTCTTTGCTCCCTCTGTTGGGGGGAGGGGCTGTGTCCCACCTGTCCCTCTCTATACCCGTTCATAAGCCGACCCCCATCTCTGGTGCTTCCCTTTTTTACTAAAAAAATTTGGCTTATGAACGAGTATATACAGTAATCTAAAATTATGCTCTCAGTTCAGCATGCTGTAAGGATAATGAAAGTCTCAAAAAATGTTAAATAGCATTTACTACATGCAAAAATGTCTATTACAGCAAAGAAAAGACAGGTTATAACTGCTACAGAAACATGTCCTCATTAAGGATCCTAGGCATTCATTGTGAGTAAAGTTACATCCGTTTTTAAAGTATCACAGTTGATCTTTCTGTAAAGACATCTGCTGCTCAATGGTTTAGAAAAAGTTTGTTTGCAGGATGATTTACTTGGAATGAGCTAGCAAAGCTTCAAGGAGTGCTCTATTTTAATTCTTTTAATCAAAAGCTGGAATTTGCCAAGACATTAATGCTTGCAATGAATGCAACTCCACAAACAGTAAGGATACGACTTAAGCAAGGGACGATTCACAGGGAATCAGAGAACTTGAGAAAAGTCATCTACTCACATGGAGTCATAAGGTATATATTAAAGTTATACAGAGTTGTGCTAGATACCTGGCAAAGCTGGTCCAGTAAGGAGAAATGCATGTGGCTGTGCATCAGTAGAACAACATGGATCTGTCTGCTGGAAGCTATTTTCTAAATGTCTCCTCTTCTGCATGCGTTTGTACTCCTGTTTTATGTTGTACAGAATTTGTTCTAAAAGAAAAGTTAAAAGAAAAGTTAACCTAGTAATGACTACTTTACAGTATCCCTCAACTTTATTTCCATTTCAGATATCAAGCATCCGGGATAATTAACCTATACCAATAATAGTTTCTAAAGCTATTTTTTTAAGTGATGTGTAAGTCTGCAACCCATTAAAGGGGCCATTTTATCCATTATATTCATGTGTGAAATGCAAATGTAAATAAAGAATCTGACATTTTAAAGAAGTTCACGCCATAATATTCTGAAGATACAAGTGACAAGTTACACTGGTTTGAGGTACAAGACCAGCCTTAAAAGCCCTCCTAGGGTGAATAATTAGTGACAGTTTTAAGGTCACGAATCATCATGGTTAGAAGTAAATGACAGACACCTTTGGAAACCTGGGAATTTCAACCTTCCAGCTCTAATAGCACTAGCCACCTTCTGTTGACACATCTGATTTTAATACAGTTCTTCTGATTACTACCTTGCTTCCCTTTGACTCCACCATTATATCTCATCTTAATTAAGGGCTGATATTTACACACCTCCATAATTAAAAAACAGTCATTTAAAAGCAGATACTCCAAGCTTCCAGATAGTGTGAAATATTGATTTCTATTTTTTTCCCCAGAGATGCTGATAACATGTTGCAACTTAAGGGGGAAGAAAACAAGAGAGTAATCAGAATAATATGATTGTATGGTGGGACTATTATTTTGACACCTGCCAGGACCAGCGCCGGCTCCAGGGTTTTTGCCGCCCCAGGCAGCCAAAAACCAAAAAAAAAANCTACAAACGGTTAGGCAAACCAGTACAAAAACTTTCAGGATCAGCAGCTTTCTAAACCATGGTCCAGACAAGTAATATTTCATGGATCAATTTTTGCTCTCTTTTGAAGGACAACAACAATATGGAGTTCAAAATTTGTATAATTTGGTAATGTTTAAGTAACTTGAATAATCTAGCCTCAATAATTTAAAATATAGCATCTAAATGATCATTCCAGGTGTTGTTAACCACTGGTATATATGCTCTTCTAAACTTAAGAAATGAATATGCATATTGAAATGTCACAATTATACCAAATGAATTTTTAAGTGGCTACGTATTTTAAAAAAACAATTTAAAGTAACATTAACTGTTAATTCCCATTACCCCAAGGTATTGCTATACAATAAGAAAATAGAAATTCTTAAATGTTTTACACAAGTTTAAGTTTTATTTCAAAATCTGTCATCTAATAATTTCTAGAAACATGTTCGAAGTGTAACCTAAACATCCCTTCCCTTACCCCAAGGCATTCCTATATTGCCTTCTCTACAATTAAACAGTTACCTCTAGCAACTTTTATAGCTTTTGCTCCCATGAGCATCAGCACCTGAATTAGACAACTAATACAGAGAACTACATACACTAGCCCCCTCTCCCCAGTTTCACAAAACACATAAAAAAACTTCAAAGGCAATTAAAAGAAAAAAATCAACAGGCTTTCTGCTCTTTAAAAAGGGCCTCCAGATGCTTACAGACACCCCTCTCCCATAGGCATTTTTCAGATTTCTGCAGGTCCAACCACAGCTTGGAAAAATCTACTGCTCACAGTAAAAACAACACTTCCCAGGATGATCATTAGCTTCTGTAGACTCTAGACTTTCATTTTACAAAATTAAGTTTCTAGTCCTTAGGGCAAAAATATCTTTCCAAATGTCAACTAAACAGAAAGTAATGGCACGCTGTCTCCATGACTCCACAGACAACTTTAGGCAGTACATCCCTGATGCTCCTTTGTGTTTTGCCAAACTGCAATATGGTTCTGCTATACAGAATCCTGTGGACAACACTGTGTCTAAGCATCTCATAATGGATTAATTTAACACTACTGTCAAATAGGTAAACTGAGGCATGGAGGCTTAAGTGACTTGCCCAAAATCAGATAAGTTTGTGGCAGAGCCAGTAGTAGGAAACAGATCTTCCGATTCCTTGTCCAGAGGTTTAACCACAGAACTATCCTTCCTCTCATATTTCTCTCTCTCCCTTTCAGCAGTCAGAGGAGTTTGGAGGCTTCAAATATCAGATACCTCCTAGCCACAGGTTACAAAAAACAGATCCCTTGGGCAGAGGCAGTGTCAGAACCCTTCTAGGTATCCCTGCACCTTCAGCAATCGCGCTTCTCATTTGGATTATACACCATGGTCTATCATAGCATAGAATATTAAAGAATTGGAGTGAAGCCAGAAAGGAAGGAGATATAATAAGAAAGCAAGGGACATAGTAAAGTTAGGCTTTCTAATCCATTTGTAAAAGCGCATGTATGTACAATGAGTTACAATGAAATACAGTTTACAGCAGAGGCTCTCAAATTGTGGTCCAGGAAGCACTTGCTGGCCACCATGGTGCTGAGGCCTCATTTCCAGCTGCTAAGTTACATTAAGTTAAATACTTTCCTCAATATTACTTTTCTATACAACCAAGTGCTGCCATAGCGATGTTATGCGATTGTGAAATGGAGGACAACTGGTTCTGTATTAAAGTGTTTTCCACACTATGAAAAATATGTATTGTAGTAGTTTTCAACTGTCTTAGGCCTTGTCTACATGAACACAGACTGACAAGCTGGGGTGTGAATCTACCCTGCACTAGCCTGCTACAGTTTAACTGTCCATGTGTACCTGTTTCAAAGAGGACTAGATCAACGCACATTAATTATTAATATGCATCCACAAAGTCCACATGCATAGTTAGACCACAGCAGGCTAGTGCAGGGTAGATTCCCACCCCAGCTTACCACAGTCTAGGTGTTCATGTAGACAAGCCCCTACAGCTTAAATTCCAAGTGCGCAGCACCACCACATCTATGTTGCACTCTGGCTAGTCCATATCAAGTAAATTTTTTAAGATCTGGGTTCACCAACTATACAGACAAATTAAAACTTCAAACATGACAAACCACAACAGAAGTCTTTTTCTGCAGTTCTGAAAACAAATACTTGGTGTACACAAACTCTCAACTGCAACTGAGTATAACAAGGGGAATTCCCTTGGCTTAATAAAAAAAACCCGATTTCTGAAGCCATCTCAACTAAAATAGTATAACTTCTTCCTGTCCACCAGAGTACCAAACCAAAAAAACCCACAGGCTTTTACAATAACCCCTCCAAAGGAATAGACAAAAAAATCCCACAGACTCAAGGCATTAGACAAAAACCTAAAAAGCAGCTAGACTACTCCAGGTCCCTAAACACTATTACATAGCAAAACAGGCAATATGTATGTATGGAGTGAAAAATCAAAACCAACACATTTTCTCCTCTACTGTCCAGGATACAAGGAACTCAAGAAAGATACATTCTTACTCTTATCAGAAATGATAGTATTTCAATTACTTTTTGTCATGGAATGGTTATGTACAACTCTAGGAAGAGTGAGGGCAGATAGCAGGTTGGACTGATTTTAATCAAAGCAATTTAAATCACTGATTTTAATCATGATTTAAATCAGCAAGCAGGAAACACTGATTTAAATCACTGTTTCGAGTCTTGTTTTACATCTCTGCTTTTTATTTTCCTAAAGAAAGGTTGATTCTCATTGGCTGGAAACTATTAAAATATGTTGATTTACAACGAAATATAGCCTTTGCACTAAATTTCGTGCTTTGTTGCTAACCAAGCAGATGTACTGTATCTATACATATTTAAGCACTTATATAGCTTAACTCACATTTTATTCAGATTCTGAATTTTTACGTTTTTATGTTAGAAAATGGGGAATGTTCCATTTCATTTATTAGATTAATTTTTACTTGTGATTTTATGAAGCCCTATTTAGAAAGAAATTTAAATTCAATTAAAAATGCACATAAACAGCAATTTAAAATTGTTTTTATTAGTTCAATAAAACTACCTTAAATGTGCTAGATAAGGGGAAAAATTGTATCAAAGTATGTTTTGCACTTAGAACTAACTTAATTATTAAACAAAGGAAGTATCTGTAGTTAGGGAATTGAACTTACTGTTTTAGTCACCACATCCTTCAAGTTATTACTACCAGTAGATTTCATTCTCTCACACCTAGTTTTTATTAACAAATTGGAACAGTAAACCAGCTTTTCTGCTTTTTCAACTCAGTTTCTCAATTTTTAATAAACTAAACCAGTTGAATAAACTGAAAATACTCTTTGCACCTGCAGAAGAGGCTATTTCTGTTAAAAACTGGTTTAGCAGCACCACAACCATCTCTTGTTCCAGATGCTTAGTTGGGCTAGAGAGAGAGAAAATGACTATATCGTTTGGTGATTAGGCAACTCACGCAGGAAGGGGGAACCTGCACCCTGGTCTCCCACAGCCCCATGATTAGAGCACTCCCCTGGGATACAGGATATAAAGGGGGCGCCACCACTTCCTCCTCCATTAGTTTTGTGAATGGTGCTTTCATAGTTCCTTTGCTTAAGATGAAAAAACACTTTAAAATGCCCCAAAGCAAAAGAAAACATTTCGTTCAAAACTTTTTTCAGGGTTTTTTGTTTTGGTAAGAAAACGGGGGAAAAAATCTTGTTTATCTGAAAAGGATTTTTTTTTTTATTATTATTATTATTATTATTATTATTATTATTATTAAAGGTTTTGGGTCAACCAGCAAACTGTAAAATTGATTATTTGCACAGCTCTAATGTAGGTGCTGAAATTTAAGCCACAACTCATATGGTATCTTATTTTATTTGTACTAAACTGCTATAGGCCAAAAACAAAATAGTGAAAATGAAAGCCCTGTTCCCATAAACACGTAAATCGGTTCATAACATGAACAGCCCCAGTGACTTCAAATCATGTGAATTATGGGCCTTGTGCTTATAATTTAGCATGAGTTTGTGTTTGCAGCATCAAGGACTAGCTAAAATAGTTTTTAATTAAAAACTTCTTGACCAGCACAAAATCTTTGTCACTTCAAAACAAAACTACTTCAATGTTAACAGTGAAAAGTTGTTTAAACTTCCAATACGTCAAAGTTAGTGACCTTTTTATACATAGGCCAAAGATTTCAAAAACAGGAGCCTAAAGTCAGCTCCTAAACACATATTTAAGCATTTATGGATGGCGCTTTTGAAAATTCCGAATGACTTTAGAGCGCAAGTCCAACTGACATCGAACTGCATTCCCTGATGGAGGAGCATTAGCCTGGTCAAAAACATGTAAGATTTCTTGATTTATGGAAGTTCAATATATAGTATATATCAATTCTGTGGCTGAATTTGTTGGTCTCACAATAATGATGTTAATGAGGCCATGGGCTTGTCTTTCTAGCACTGAGGAGCATTTTAAGTGTGAAATTTCTAAGGGGCGGGCAGGGGAGGAGAATGTAAAATCTGAAATTCTAACAATTAGGTAACTAAAGCAACCAGTACAAATAAGCTACTTTAAGTCCATGAAATGGAAAGAAAGTGAGGAATGAACAATGTTTATATTAAAAATCTGATTTAAATTTTTAAAATCTATTTAAATAAAAAAAGTTTATTAAAAAAAAAATCAATCATGGTCTTTAGTCTACCCAGATATACTTTGTCTTAAATAAGACTAGAAAAAATAGTCACACTTAAGTCGTGTTTAGATTTATACAATCTGAAGATACTACAAGCTGGCTACGCCCAATTGAAACTTGACCTTTTTCGTGGTGAAGACAAGGCCAGAGAAACAGCAGCAACTGCACACACACAAAGTAATTTTGTATTTTAGCTAACTTCAATGCAATTTGGCAGTTGGAAGAAGCAATGTCATATGATCACACAGCTCTGTGGACCATGGAGTACTCTGCAGACCACAGTTTGAGAACCTTTGGTTTACACAACAATCTGAACAAAGTGCTGAGAGTACATTCAAGTTTCACAACATTTTGAAGTAAATTTACTGCTTTATAGAAGGTCACAACATTAAAATAATTACAAATGGGGATCTTTTGCACCCAAAGAAAAAGCATGTCACAGGCAGCAACAGTTAAGCCTCTGCACTACATGCCCCAATCAATTTTAGAAATCCAGCTGCAGATTGGGATGAATGATGATTTGGGGAGTGCTACTGCCAATGTAACTGACTGAAGGGGGAGAGAGGAAATGGAGATCAATGAGCCACCATTTCTAAGGAGGAGTGAAGGTTATTCATCTTTATAATTCCTGGACACAGTCTACCAATAGAAAGCATACAAGATAAGTCTACATTTACACAAAACTTTACTGCACTTAAACTCAAACAAAAAATGTAGTACTTCCCTCACCCCCTAGTTTCAATTCAGAATTAGTCAGCTTTCTGTCTTCAGCTTCCTGCTTAGCAGCAGGAAAATAAACAGCATCCATTAAGTTGAGTGGGTCCACAAACAATAGAAAAGCTTAACCAATGTATTACACCCTCCCAATCCCCCATGTTTCCGGACCTATAATTTGCTACATATAACCCTCCCATTACTGAAGCAAGCATCCACTAAGTACTTCTAAGTGTTATCTCTATGTGCTCTGCCAATGCTGCCATATGACTTGTCATGCTAATGGAGTGCTAGATTGAATAACCATTTCCAAACAGTGTTGGATAGTTCATAATTTCCTTAATGCATGATTAAGGGTCATCAAAAGATTTTTTTAAATTTAGAGTTCGTCAGGCACTCCCCCCTCCCCCACCGGCCAATAATTATCTAGAAATTATTTAAAATTGCAACTGCAGTTCACTTTTAAGGAAAAAGGAAAAAGGCAAAACAAATTGGGGAGGAAGGAACATTTCACTATTCCCATTATGAAGTCTAGAGTTACTGTCAGGTTTCCCCTTATGTTGGATTTTGTTTGTTTGTTTTTTCTTTGACCTGCTTTTTATATTAGCAACCTCAGAAATCTTGGTTCCTGGCTTCCGTCATTTAGCTGAAGGACACTTTGGCAGAATAAATAGGATGGTGATTCAGTAGGTTGAAATCGAAGTAGCAGCTTTCCCAGCCCTCAAATGGAACCTGAAACTCAGGTTTCAGTTTGTGGTGTCACCTTCCAATTTATTTCTTTAGAAGCAAACCAAAGAATCCTTCAGAACTAGGGCTTGGCAAGCTGGTCAAATAATATAACTGACCACCCATTATTTAAGCATGGTCAAAGGTCAAATATCCCAGCAAGAATACTCTAATGTAGCCGATGGCCTACCTTTTTGATTGCATCATGGTGCCACCTGTTAGCAAGCCTACTTAAATGCCTTGATGACTCACTTTACTACATGCTAATGCCACATGTTGGGAAAAAGTGAACTAATTGAAACCTGAAGTGAACTAATCAAGAAGTTTTTAATTTACAAATATGAAAGCTGCTGAGGCTTTGTTGATAAATGAGTATCCAAACCACCTTCTGCATTATGGATGTGCTGCCCTCTGACCCTATTTTTCATTGGTCACATTGAAGATTGACAACTTTCTCATCACGTCAAAAATGAAAAGCACTGTCAAATTTTTCAAAAATAGAACTACCATCAGCCATTTTTCAGTGCCATTTAGTAGAGCACTCACTTTCATCCACACCGGGTAATCCTTGTCTTATTTGATGGGCACCTTCTATTAAATATCTCAAAGATCTTCAAATATGCAAGACAACATGAGTTGCTGTTGAAAAAGCCTATTGGAGACCATAAAGTCTTACTCTTGTGTTATGGTTCTAATAAATTAGTACTTTAAAATATCTGACAATTTTTGACATTATTTGACCAACCATTTTTGCACCAATCAAATGCTCAAACATATTCAGAACCTAACCAATCCTGAGATTTTCATGAAGGAGACAAGTAGAAAACTACCATGATGTCATCTATATCTATATATAATCATAAAGGAGTCAGAAAGGACTCAGCTCCTTTTTAAATCAACTTTTGTACAGTTCAGTAATTCCTAGTTACTATGATCTCACTTATTTACAGCTTTTTCACTAGCCAAGGCCTGTCCCCCTTGTTCATACGCCTTTCATTTGGTCCCACCACACCTCTGATTCGGGGATCACCAGCCAAGTATTCTTCCATGAGCTGTTATCCCATTTTACCATCAAGGAAACTGCCTTGGGAGAGCAGTGGGATGTCAATTGAGGCTCCACTGCTCTTCATTTAGTAACAGATCTCCATTCCAGAATCTGCCAACCCAACCAAGATATCTTGAGAAAAAAAATTAATGAAGATATGTATTTTAGAGAGATCCAGACATTTAGCATTCTCTTGCTTTGGTCATGCTCAGTCACTTCAATGTATTTTTCTGCCCTCAAACAAAAACAAACAAAAAAAACTGTTGGTTTTTGCAGTAGATTTCTGACACTGAAAATTATATTTGTCTTAGGCCTGGTCTACACTGGGGGGGGGAATCGATCTAAGATACGCAACTTCAGCTACGAGAATAGCGTAGCTGAAGTCGACGTATCTTAGATCAACTTAGAATTACTTACTTCGCGTCCTCGCGGCGCGAGATCGACGGCCGCGGCTCCCCCGTCAACTTTGCATCTGCCTCTCGCCGAGCTGGAGTTCAGCAGTCGATGGAGAGCGATCGGGGATCGATTTATCGTGTCTACACTACATGCAATAAATCGATCCCTGATAGATCAATCGCTACCCGCCGATCCGGCGGGTAGTGTAGACGTACCCTTAAAGAGCTACACTACTGTGTAAGATTTATAGATGGCACCATGATCATCATTTTATTTTTTGACATTGACAGCCAGTGCCCACATTTACAGGACCAGCAGCAGAACCTCTCAAGAGACCCAGTGGTGCAGAACGGGCACCCTCATGAGATCCAATTATCCAGGACCACAAATTAATGAAGGTTCTGCTCCTTCTGCTTCATGTCAGGCATTCACGTTAGCATTAGTGTGTTTTGCAATAATGTGACATTTCAGAAAATGCCAGATCCCTGGGTCAGGGACTTAAGGAATGAAAAATAAAAGAATAGACAGTGTGAAATATGCCAGACAACTGGCATTTCTGTATTTTTCTACAATCACCATAATTTTATTGTCAAACTGGAAGCTAAAAATGCAGGATAAATTCAACATTTAGCCTACATTTGAAAATCAGCCTATTAATCACTTCATGCAGCTATATAAGACAAAATCACCTCTCAAAATGAGGTAAACTGATTTAACAAGTTCACATACAGCCAGTGTATTTTAATTCAGGGAACACAGTTCTATGATACTGGGGTATTTTGAAAACCCTGGCACGTTGCCATGATAATACAAGGACAAACTGTACTGCTAATGAGTGTGTGCACAAGATTATTTTTGTATTTAAATTCTGTTTACTGCTAGTAATAACATAGTAGATCTCCTCTTAAGGCCTTCAAGACTTGCTTGTCTTGGTTCTCAAACTTGTACTTGGCCACTGCTTGCTAGGTTTCAGACAGAGGAAGCAGGTTTCCTGAGAAGGTAACTCACAGGTCAAAGGAGAAAGATAGCTCAAGGGTAGATTCAACACAGTTATTCCTCTCTAAGTATGCCAATTTCTTTTTCTTGCATAATTTTAAGATTATAACTGGGTTTAGATATTAGAGGTTAGATTTTTCTGTGAAAGATCAAAGAACATATTGAATGGCAAAATCCTCAACTAACCTCTGTTCATGAATCAAGATTCAATGATACCTCAAGGGAAAGACTATTTGCAGCCAATTTTCCTTTACCATATTTGTCCACAGTTACTAGGGATATTTGCATTAAACGAAGTCTGCATTTCTTAAGAATTTATCTGTCCTTGCTTGTTTTTCACTTTTTCAATATATTTAAAAAGGCAGATGAGGAGAAAGAAGGTTAAATCCCATTTTAGAATAATTTAGTACTCGCGAAGGATGAGAACAGGTACACAGCACGGTCAAAAGCTATACAGTATTCTTCAAACTCATCAACCAATGTGCCTCAATCTTGAACTAGAGTTAGAGAAGATGATCCATTTTTTTACACCTGTTCAATTAGTGGTCTCTATGCCAAGGCTAGCAATAAAGGTGTACTTAGAGATTGTGGGTTTGTGATGTGGATATGTGCCCACTAAAAAAGTAGACTTCTGATGGTATCTGGGAAGTTGAACTAACTTAATTAGTTTCATACACTACTAATCTCTGCCTGGATTTGAACCAGTGACATCCGAAATGAAAGGCCTTGTATTCCCAATAGCTATCCATCCCCTATAATCTTTGGTTTGTGACATCAATTACTTACTGGGGAAATGCTCATGAGAATGATTACTTCAGATGGAAAATAAACTGCAAATATATATGAATTTAAAGATCTTGCTCATGTGTTTTTAATAGAGATTTTTCAGGCTAATTCTAAATACAACATTTTTCATGATTTTTGTAAGGTATTAGCTGCTATTTAACCTTTGAGAGGAAGCCATTTTCATGGAAGCACACCAGAAATATGAGTTTGTTTAAAGGTACAATATGCAATCTGGAGCAGAGATGCAGAGAAGCCATCTGAAGTTACTATCCGTGTTAATGGGATTTAAAACAGCTAGTGACAAGAGATCTGCCCTGTATTTTTATTTCTTTGGACACTGTTTCCCACCCTACCCATTTTCAATCAACCTAAAAGCCTCAGTTTCAGAAAAGCCTGTAGCCAGTACAGCATAATCTGCCTTTTAATTGTAAGCACAATGCTGGAATTATCAATTAGTAAAATATTACTACTATATTTGCCCTGAATATGTTCCTCTCCTCAGCAAAAGCAACTGAAGATAAACCTGTCCTGACATCTTAAGGAGGAAAAATACATCATTCCTCCCACCACTTCCTCCACCTAAATTTATCAGCTTGATAAAAAGAGAGCATAGTAGCTTTAAGATTTCACAGGGGAAAGTTATAAGGTACAGCAAGTTTCCACAGGACACCTAAGTTTAAGTCAGGGGTCGGCAACCCACGGCACACGTGCCAAACACGACACGCAAGCCGATTTTGGGTGGCACGCCGCTGCCTGCCGCAGTCCCGGCCCCCAGCCCCACTCAGCCCCCCCGCCCACCGCTCTCCCCTGCGGGGGCAGGAGGCAGAAGCTTGATCCTGCGGCAGCCAAGCTCCCCACTCCCCCGCTTCTTTCCCCAGCGTGGTGCCGACCAGCTGATCCCCCTTGCGAGGGGGAGGGGGAGCGCGCAGCTCCGTAGAGGAGATAGAGAAGAGGTAGGGTCGGGCCCTTGGGGAAGGGGGTGGAACAGGGCATATCCCTTCCAGCCCCCTGCCATGAGCCGCTCAGGGCAGGGGGTTGGGAGCACCCCCACGAGCCGAGCACCCCAGCCCTCTGTCCTGAACCACCCCCACACCCAGCCTTCTGCCCTGCACCCCCACAGCCCTCTGCCCTGATCCCTGAACCCCCCCACACACACCCAGCCTTCTGCCCTACCCCTCCCCACCCCCCAGCCCTCTGCCCTGACCTCCCCCCACACCCAGCCTTCTGCCCTGCACCCCCCACACACCCCCAGCCCTCTGCCCTGACTCCTGAACCCCCCCCCACACACACACACAGGTCTGGGGTCCCGGCTGCCGGCCCCTTGCCAGCCGGCGTCCCGGCCGCAGGCCCCGCTCAGCCCACTGCCGGCCTAGGTGAACAGAACCCCAGGCTGGAAGCAGGCTGAGCAAGCTGGCGGCGTAAGATCAGCATTTTAATTTAATTTTAAATGAAGCTTCTTAAACATTTTGAAAACCTTGTTTACTTTACATACAACAATAGTTTAGTTATACAATATAGACAGAGAGAGAGACCTTCTAAAAAACGTTAAAATGTATTACCGGCACGCGAAACCTTAAATTAAAGTGAATAAATGAAGATTCGGCACACCACTTCTGAAAGGTTGCCTACCCCTGGTTTAAGTCATGCCAAAGTCACAAATTAATTTGAACTTGGTAGACTCATTCTAGTCCCTATGTGCCCAAAACACAAAACCACCAAAAAACCTTGGCACAATTGAGTGCCTCTTTGAGAAACCTGGGCCTCACTCTATTTAAAAAAAAGACACTCAAGACACTACCATTTATGCTTTATTTTCAGAATAACTGGAATCACTCACAACATTGTAGTTAAAAAGGCCACCCTCCAATCTGTTTTTGAAGTACCACAATAAAGCATGTATTCTAACCCACCTTGCATGGGGAAATCCTCCAGATACAAGAAAGTGAGCACCTCTAATGATTTTTGTTTAATCCTAGCCCTTCAAACAAACTTAAAAATAAAGTATATTAAAAAGTGCTCTCTGTCCTAGTCAGTCAGTCACACCCTCTCCTCTATATATACATACACACAAAATATTCTTACCTAAATCAAATCTTAGCTAGAACATATGTAAAAGGAATTTCAGGCAAGTAGGAGTACAAAGACTAATCTACTCAAGGGGGGAGGGGGGGGGGGATCTTACTACCATTAAGATAGTGCCACTCTTTCCCTACCAGAATTGTTGTATGTAAGTAGCACTGTCTGCACGCTAGGTAAGTTAACCTTGATTTAAAAGTTTAAGATCGATAATTCCTTACAGATGCAAAACACTTCATGGTATGGAATGGAAGAATGATTCAAAATAGTCATAACAATACTAGATACAAGATCTATAGGAGGTATATATGAGAAACCACAAAACCCAATTCAGCTGCCAAATCCACTGAGAAACTAAAAGCCACTTAACAGCTGTCCAAATAACCACAAAATATTAAAACACTCCTGTTAGATATAAATTTCATCCTAAAGTCATCCCTCTCCCAAACAGAGGTATCATTTATTTGCCTATGAGCATTTTATACTTAATTTAAGACAGCTGGTGTCTCGTCTGGCTAGCATACGTGTGTTCCTGCAGACACTATTGCCATTCAAGTTGCATTTTGTTTCCAGATAACACATTTGTTTCTGAAAAGATTAATCAAGTGTTGAAATACTGAGGTGCACAGCCATAAACTGGAGTTAAACAGCACCAGGACTGACAGGTCAAAGAAAGAACAATGTATTTGTTGTATGAAGTACCATCTTGAGTTAAACAGCAGCATCAAGTGTTTTTTTTTTAATATACCCACAATTTAGGTCTCAAATTACTAGAAATCTTTTCATTAAACAAAATTTAAAACAAATTCTGGCTGCAAGCATTGAAAACCTAAACACTACAGCACTGTACTTGAGAAACAGTGAGTGAAATTAACTAAACTCTACCTATTGTGAGTACATTTCACTGTCCAAAAGTGCAAAAATTAAACAAGTAGTGAAAGTTTGGGTTAAATTTGAAATGTTTTTTTAAAAAACATTCTATGTTATACACCTACAGGCACTATGGCTCTTTACATTGTGCCTTTAAAAGGGAGGCTCTCATTTTCAAATAATGTATTAGCAAGTGAGACCAGGATAATAATACACTTAGAAATGTTACTTATGACTATGTTTAGTGAAAAGCATAAAATTAGGCAGAACTTCAATATTCTCAGTAAACACTAAAGAGGTATGGCAAAGCTAAAGCTCCCATTATTACAACATTATTACAGCAATCTTATGTCAGAGCACACCCATGTGTGAGCATGCATAACTCCCAATTAAATTGAGCAAGGTTGTTGTTCAAGATCATTCAGTAACAGAAATATTTTTATTCATTTGTGCCTTATCTTTCACTACATTATAATTCACAAAGCCACCATAATTACTCTGATAATTAGAACCAACTACGCCATATCAAAAATCATAATTTAGAACCTAATAGTGGAAAACACAGTTTAATGACTACTTATAACACTTATTTCTGCTCGGAAAGTAAAAAATCAATTATGATGCATAATACTTGATTAGTCAAGATTTTATCATTAATATTCAGACAGTTGTATGAGATTAGAGACATTGCCAAACTGACAATTGTTAACAGCAAATTTCTCTTTTTAAGTTTTATTTTGAAGATGCAGTTTAAAAACTAGTGTATGGATACAAAGATCCATAAATAAAAGCTGATGTTGAATCTGATCACCTAGATTTTGGCATTTCCCCTCCAATAACTAGTGTATTATAATAATCTTTCCTACTCAAACCATTTAATTTGTTCATTTTAGATACATTTACTGGATTATAATACATATACTTGCCATTATAGAATCACCTTTCTTTAGGAATTTAAGTTTTTTCAAAGGAAAGATGAGGTAGGGACCCAAGACAGACCAACTATATATGCTCAACATTATCAACCAATAATAAATCTTAATCTCAAAGGCCCTATATAAAGACCATTTAGCATTAAGATAGGAAATGATTTTAACTACCACCCATGCCTTGAAATTGTATCAATACTCCTCCCCCCTTGAGCAAGATGCATCACTATTACAGTGCAGTGGCCTGACCAGCTTTTTTTTTAAAACCACATTTACATTAATTATTCATAGCATGGATCCTTCCATTTCCCTAAGAAATTATCCAACTGAAATCTTAGTATTTAAACAGTAACTCATACTTTGAAAAGATAAGCAAACTAAGCTTGTTCTTAAAGATTACATATGTACAGACATTTAAATGTCTTATTGCAGTGTCATCCTTTACAAAGCTGCCTGGTGATCCATTCAAAACCCTTTCTAAACATTTTTATTTAAAAAAAAAATCAAATATTGAGTCATTGTCACTAAATTTAAGAAACTACCATTTTATACATATAATATCATGATTCCTTAAACTTGATCTTTTTTAGTGTTTGACTAAAGCCTGTAGAACCAGAAGTGTTTAATCAGGGCCTGCTGTCTATCGAGCTAAGCAAGCTACAGTAAGAGCAGAACTGTCCTAGTAACAAAGAACTTAAAATACACACGTAAAGCTACAGTTTAGCACCGGAAACATAAGAATTCAGCAATTCTTATCAAAAGGGGTAACAAATTTAACAAAGGATCTGAGTTAGTGACAATTTAGGAAAGGCCTTTTCTGCACACAAAGGAGAGATTTTTTACACCTCAGCAGCACCACCACAAAAAACTCATGACATGACAAACGTTGTGAAGTGCATTACTGGAAGCTGTAGGCTAAACTGACACAGGGAAGCCAGCAGACTCTGCACACCCAGACAAAATTCATTTTATCCTAGATTCGTTTGCGAAATTAATCAAGTTGTTTTTTAAACTGAAACAATTGCACAAACGTGCCTAAAGCTAAGTCTTAGGGCCACCAGTTGAATCTTCTCTTACTTGAGAAGAACATGAAAAGGGTTTGTTTCTTTCCTCCCAACATCTTTGTGATGACAGAGACTCGCTAATTACATTTTATTTGCCCCGAAGGCAACTTACGCATTTAAAGCCAATCACTTTCATCACTTGATTTTTCCATGAAACTTTAAAGACACCACAGACTGTCATTTCGGTCCGTGCCACATCCTAGGCGACTGGAAAAGGCTTTTTCCCTTTGTTGTATGCGCTTTCGCCCTTGCCCAAGTGGCGTTTTGTGGGTGATTGATGACAGGACATGCCCCCCTCCCCCTCCAATATCTCAACAGCAGGAGAGGAGGTGCCACCGCCCGCCTCACTGAGGCACCACCACTCGCTCCCGGCGCTAATGGCTGCAACAAATCGATCGGGGGACCAGAGAGGGGGGCCTCGAGCCCAGGCACCTTTCCCGGGTGTGATCGCGCCTCCCCCACGCACATGCTCACCCCCCTCCGCCCCCAGGATTTCCGCAGTTTGACTCGCCCCTGCGGCTCCCCAGCCGCCCAAGGAAAACCTCCACGCCCGCCTCAGCGCAAAGAAACCCGCCCCCCTGCCTAGAACGAGCCTCTCCCCATCCCCCAGCCAGCCCGGCCCCGACCTGTCGCCTCAGTCTGCACCTCCCCCCCCCACTCCCCAGCCGGCATCGGCCCAGCCCGCCCCCTCCCCCTTTGCTGCCAACGGCCATTTCTATTGTGTCGTCTCCGTGGCGATGCCAACCAGAGGCGGAATCGCCCCGTCTGTGCCGCTGCCATTCCCGCAGCCCGAGAGAAAATGGCTGGAGGAGACTCGAGATCCACCCCCCCGCAGGGCCGAGAGCCCCCCTCCCCGTCCCCCCCAGCCAGGACCCGCTCCCCTGCCCCCCTCACACTCAGCCCCACCCAAACGGCCCCCCCCCCGCCGCGGGGCCCCCGGCACCCACCTGTGGTGAGGCGGGAGGACACCTCCCCGAAGGGCGAGGGCTCCATGCGCAGGTATTTCTGCGGCGAGGCGGCGGCGAAGGAGGAGGCGGCGGCGGCCGAGGAGGCCGGGGCTGACAATGGCGCACATCGCCTCCGCTTCGGGGAGGCCGGGCTCAGCAGAGGGTCGAAATCCAGAGTCCTTTTCAATGTGGCGCCGCAAGCCATGGCCGGGGAGGAGCGGGCCGGGGGCTGCGGAGACCCGGGGAGAGCGGGGTTAGGGGGCTCGGTGCGAGGGGAGGGGGAGACGGCAGCAGCCGGCCCAGCCCAGAGGCGCCTTCCCCACCGTCTGGGGCGGATGGTGGGGGGGGAGCTGCGTCAGGGCCTCCGCCTCCTCCCTATCGCCCTCTCCAGGGAGCGGCTCCGGCCCCCCCGGCGGCTCCTTCGCCGACGGATTCGCTCTCCGCCCGCCCCGCCCTCGCGAATTCCGCCCCCGGCCGTTCCTGGGGCGGTTGCTGGGACGGTAGGTGCGGAGCTGGGCTCGGCTCGCCGGCTAGGGGCCGCCGATGAAAAGCGATGGCAGCGGCGGCGGCAGCGCTTCCCTCTGTGACTCTCCCACACCAGCAATATGGCGTCAATAACAACGCCGCTGATTCAAAAACCAGCCCTCTTCACTGCGCCTGCGTAGCAGGGGCGGTGGCCGCCGCAAAGGATTAGGGGACTTGTGGTTTTTCACCGGCTTCCCCGGCTCTATGCGAAGGCGTTCAAAGGGAGTGGGGAGGAACTACACTTCCCGCCATGCAGCGCGCCGGAGCCCTAACTTCCGGGGTAGAATTTAAATCCCACAGAGGCTGCCGTGTGGGATGCAGGTTAAAGGACAAGTCACTGAGAGTAGTAGCCTTATATGTCTCTAGTGCAGAAAGCAGGCAAATAACAATCAGGCAGGGAAGAAGAGCGTTAGCGTTGAGAGAAATATAAAACACAGTTCCACCCGGGAAAATGGGCCTACCTCTTAGGGGGAGGGGAAGTTCATATGGCAAGATTTCCTGAAACACAAAGCAGATCAGGAAGATAAGAAATGAAAAGGGAAGAGGCCTTCTGAATGTGGGTGGGGCTGGCAATCTAGGATTGTGATTGGGGAAAGAAGCATTACAGTACTTGTTCTCAGCAATAATAGTGATTTTATACATAAGTGCACTCCTGCTGGGATGCTGCACAAACTCTTATTATTTCTTTATGACACCACAGGTGTACATGGTACTTTACAACAAGTAAAATATACTGCACAAATGCTCTTAAGTAAAATGTGTGGTCTCAAAAAGCTTTTAGTGTCAGAATTGTACCAACAAGTACAATAGTGTGTGAATAGGGAAAAAATATGAGAACACAGGTACATATCCTAACTAATAACATACTGTGAAAGACCTTAGTTGAAAAATTGTTTCTTCAACATGATAAAGTGATATTCTTACAATTACTTAAACTGCTATCTTGTAGAAGGAAACCAATGGAGGGCAGGGGAATAGGTTTAAAAAACTGTTTTCTATAGGGCAACATAAAATATCCCACTTCATAATCATAATAAATTACAATTTACCACTGTGCAAAATATAACAGTCAATTTAACTATTAGCAGCAACAAAAGATAAAGATATGGTATGTTCTTGGTAAATTAGTAACATTTTTAGAGATTAGGAAAATAGTCCCTTTCATAAATTACTTGGGTTTGGGTTTTGTCTTATTTTTAACAAATCAAACAAACAGTTCTTTAAAGGATGTGACTATACATCAGAATAAAACCTATCTGGAAATGAATCTCAGTTTTACAGGCCAAGATTAATGTATAAGTAATGTCTACTAAACCAAAAGAGGGACATATCAGTCTAAATATACATTTAATTATCCTGATGACAACAGTTCCTATCACTATCGGGCTGATCCCGATTGGGCTTATGGGCACTACTGCAATACAAATAAATAGTAAATAATAAATAACTTGCTTTCCCTGTTAATAATAGCACATGTCAGGCCTGGAATAACTAGAATAGGGTTTCCACAACCAGATGCAGCTGGAAAAGGGTTTTCCTGACTTGTACAGACCTAAAAGTAACTAATGCCAGTAGCAAATTAGTTCTTCTTACTGTTGTCTTTTCTTTTGGACAGACTTAGAGTAGTCAAAACATTTCTTCATTAAAGTAGACTGTAACGAGGCTTTGTTTAACCAAGGCAACATGTAAAACAAGGCCCTACATGACTATGGGCTTGTCTACATGAGGAAAAGTACCAGCATTACTATACCAATATGATTCTATTGTTACAATTATTCTTCCCCAGAAGGACACTGTTATTCAGAATAACTGGCCTTTTTTCAGTTTAGCTTTATTTGCAAAGTAAGCTAAACTGGAAAAGGCCATGGTGGGACTTATACCAGTGTAACTACTGTGGTATAATTATGCTGGTGTAGTAATGCTGGTAAATTTCCTCATGTAGACAAGGGTTCATATGGGCATATAACTGACTTAAACAATAAAATGAAACATTCCATGAGCCAATAAGACAAAGGCAAAGCTTTTTTACAGTGATGGCTTTGAATCAGGGTAATCCTGTCCATCTCTCAATTTATGTTTTACATCTAGCAGAGTGCTCAAGAGCTATCAGAACCTAGAAAGTCGACTCTGTCTCCATCTACATTTTGAGAGACTTGTTAATCTGGCACAATATATAATCAGTTATACCACGTTTTGTCATAATCCATATCCTCTAAGATTAATTTACAGTTGGTTCTATCATATAGGCCCTGTCCATCTCAGCAAAAAAGGGGCTTTTTTCCAATTGAGTTAGCTCAGTCAAGTTAGCTTAACTAGGCTGTACTTCTGCTCCCGCTTCCCACCATAACAGCCACATAGACACAATGGCCCAGACCTTCAAAGGTATGTAGGTGCCTAATTCCCATTGAAATCAGAGAGCTGGGCGCCTAAATACCTTTGAGGATTTAGTCCAATTTAGTCCAGTAAGATAGTTTGAGCTGTGTCTACCTGAATGTTGGGGTGGGGGACAAGTCAGTCAAGGGCCTGGTCTACACTGGGGGGGGATCGATCTAAGTTACGCAACTTCAGCTACATGAATAACGTAGCTGAAGTCGACGTACTTAGATCGACTTACCGTGGTGTCTTCACCGTGGTGAGTCAACTGTTGCGGCTCCCTCGTCGACGACTCCTGCGCCTCTCCCGAGCTGGAGTACGGGAGTCGACGAGAGAGCGCTCGGGGATCGATTTATCACATCTAGACTAGACACGATAAATCGACCCCCGCTGGATCGATCGCTGCCCGCCGGTCGGGCGGGTAGTCTAGACATACCCAAGGTAAACTAACTCAATTGAGCTAACTGTGTGACCAGTCGCTTTAAATGGGGTTTTTCCAATGACCCACAATTCAGCTGCCGTCAACTTTAGACTATACCGCATATCCTTGACGAGTGCCCACTGACTAATTTCAATGACAGGCTACTGCCTCTCCACCTGGCTGATGACAATGCCATCAAATGGCTTGGCACATTGTGCCAACACTGATATATAACTGAAAATACAGCTTTTTTGCACAGAGAGACAGGGCCATAGTTAGAAGAAGCAATTGACTAGGGCCTTGTCTATACACAAACTTGCACAGGTTTCAGTTTATCTTAAACCTGTTAAACTAAACTGAAATAACCCTAATGTAAACCAAAATAAGAGTGTTCACACAACTTTTTGCACCAGTTTAATTCAATTTAAAGTTGCACCTTAAACTAAACCAGTGCAGTTTTTCCTGTAGATGAGCCCTAAGGCAGGAAAATGTACAGTAACAGTGACAGTGGTTGAGGGTTGTCAGAGGGCATATGTTTCCAATTTAATTGTAGTTGAAAATACCTTAAAAGTCAGGGCTTCAATCCATCTGTTATATTATTGTTCTTTCTTTATATATTTATATATATTTATTGTCAAAACAAAATGTATTGTACTGTAATCAATTATACACGATTCTGTTAAAGTCTATATTTTATAATCTTATTTTACACAAGTAGCATCCCCTAATTGTATTAACATGGAGAGTGGGATTGAACAACTGATTTGTTTAGAAGTGATGCCATATAGTTGTGCTTTTATTAGTTCTGTAGTTCAAGTGGAAGACCTATTAAAAGGGCTAATGGCCAGATGTAGCACAGGGCTTTGGAAGTTGCTGTGGTTTTAGAGAAATTGGTGGAATAGTTGCTCTAGCTTATGGCTTTTGGACAATTATGACAAACCTCTTTCTCAGGCTCCTTCAGTATTAGTCTTTACATTATCTTCTTTCCTCTGTCCTCCCCTTCTTTCTATCCTCACCCTATTCCTCCCCCTTGTTCTGCCACCTCAATGTCTTCCTAGTTTTCTTCTTTTTTTATCTTCTATCCTCCTCTCACTCTCTTTAGATCTCATGTGGGCCCCTGTGATGGGGCTACACTAGGACTGAAACAGGGGAAGAGTTGGAGAACGGCAGGATAATTGGAGAATTGGCTGGGAACGGTGAACCGCGGCCACTGGGAACTGCGGGCGGCCGTGTCTGCGGACGGTCAATGTAAACAAACTGTCTCGTGGCCTGCCAGTGGATTACCCTGATGGGCCGTGCGTGGGCCGCAGGTTGCCCACCACTGATCTAAGCCAAAGAAAATCTCACTCACCCATTCCTTGCACGCCCTTACCCATCAAGGTCAAGTATTCTCTCTCAACCTCTTGAAACACATGCACACATAAGTTATGTAGGCTTTTCCTTGTTATCATTGATACATATTTACTCTTACTTTTGTAGTAAGAGGGGTTGTGAAATTTTTTTACTTCATGTAAGGGGCCTCCGGCCTCAAAAAGTTGAGAATCACTGCACTAAACTAAACTTCAAATTGCTGTTGGTCTTTGAAGCTGAAATAAATGCTACATATTAGCATAAAGGGTAATGAATCCTTTTGTTCATGGGTTTCCAAAAGAGTATGTGTTCACTTTTTGCAGATGCCATTTCCCATAAGCTAAGGGAACAGTACAGCATTGCTTAATAATCAGAGTGTGGAACAGAGTCATCTAAAGTTAACTAGACTGTGTAACGGGGTGGACACCCGCTCCTGCCCTGAAGGGCTTGAAATCAGCCCTGAAAGAGGGCTGCAGCTCTAAAAGCTGGGCTGATTGGGGAAGCGGCCGCAGCTGGGCCACACCCCAATCAGGCCACAGCTGGCCCTATATAAGAGGCTGGGAGCCAGGAGCTTAACAGTCTCTCTCTGAAGAGGGAAATGGGCCTGGCTGCAGGGAGCTAGAGACAGGGTACCTGAGTGGAGCAGGGCTGGGGAAAGGCAGAGNCAGGTGGATCACCGGCCTGCAGAGGGTGCTCCAGAGCTGGAACGAGCTAATTCCCGGAAGTCACCAGCAGGAGGCGCCGCAGGGGTGAGTCTGCTCCTCTACAGACTGGTGGAAAAATTATAGGCCAAGGGTCTGATCCAGCAAAGCACTTAATTATGTCCTTAATTTTAAGCACACAAGTCGTCTCACTGAAGTCCCTGAGCAGACTTGTGCAGCTGGGTAAGGTGCCCAGATGCAGTGAAAACCATGGATTTCAGCTATGCTAGCAGGTCAAAGAGTAGAGAACTACAAAGGGTACAGTAACAGCTGAAAAGTACAGTTGAGGAGAGGGGTAGTATCTCATATGCCATCAACCAAACTGTTAACTATGATGCATAAAGGAGAAAATATAACTTTCATACTCAGATCTTAGACTGGATTTGCAGTATTAGTAGTTAGAAAAAAGACTTTGTTAACCAAGCAAAACATTAAGAGACAAACATGAAATTCCACTGTGGTTTACTATCACTTCTGAGAATATAAACACAATTTAAATCAATGACTGGCTGTTAACCAGACATTTCTTCAAACATCCAAACTTTCAGGCAGCCTACATTTTGTTTACTCATATCAAACTCATATTTATTTGTGTGTGCAAATGGGAGAAATGCACATTATTTGTGTGTGCAAATTTACTGTTTATATAAACACATTTTGCATGTAAACACAACAGAGACCTGCTGAAAACTTAGCCCTTTAATAAACCAACTTGTCTACAAGGAGCAAGTAAGAACTGTGGACTTTCATGATTCTGTGTTCTCCTGGTTCTTTTCTTGTCTTTTAGACTGCTCTTTCCATGTGCCCCATCAGGTTTTCCTCCTGTTCACCTCTCCTGTGTTGTTGTGGTTGATGTTTTTATTCTGGTATCCTAGAGGGCTTTGGTTTCAGGATCCTCTTCTCTCTCTACACCCTGTCTGTCCCTGGGGACTTCATGTGCTTCATGGCTACCACTACCATCTCTATGTTAATGACTCCTGAATCCAGGGCCGGTGTAACCACTAGGCAAACTAGGCGGCCGCCTAGGGCGCCAAGATTTGGGGGCACCAAAAAACAGTGCCCACAAATTTTTTTTTTACACTATTGCTCCCGGCAAGGGGACGGGCAGCTCGCAGCCGCGTTAGCACCTACCTCTGCGGGTGTCCTCTGCAACTGCAGGCCCCGCCACCTCCCTCTGCCATGCCCCACATCACTGCATGCCCGTGCCCCCCCTGCCAGTCCAGAGCCACCTCCTGCCCGAGCCCCTGGGCTGCTGCATCGCTCCCTCCAGCTCTGGCAGTCCCAGACCCCCTGCCACAGCAGCGGCTGCTGCCCAAGGGCTGCTGGCTGCAGATCAGAGCGGGTGACATCAGCCTGCCTGCAGCTGGCCCTATTGATAGCAATGCAGTGGCAGGAGGGGGGGTGGGGGAAAGGAAGAGGAGACTGTGGCCACCGGTCCACCTGTGGGGGTGGATCATGGCCCTGCCAGAGGATACAGGGTTAAAGAGCTGCAAAAGTGTAACCGTCCTCATCACGTGCTACCTTCCAAGGCTTCAGCCCAGTGGAGCAGGGTGAGTACCCGCTCCAGCCGGAAGGGGTTGGAAAAGCCCTGCAGGGGGCTGGGGAAGGGAGCAAAACCCCGGCTGATTGGGGGAAGTGGCTGCAGCTGGAGCCACGCCCCAAACAGACTAACCAGGCCTTATAAGAAGGCCAGGGCAGCTAGAAGTTCAGCAGTCTCTCCTCTAGCTGTGGAGGGAGACAGGCTTGGCTGCTGGAAGGTTGAGAGGTACCTGGGAGTGAGGCAGGGTGGGGGAAAAGTCAGGGGAGCTCCAGGCTGGCGACTCCCCAGGCTGTAGGGCCTGGTTCCAGGCCCATAGAGGTACTGGGTGGTAGAAGAAGGCAACGGGTCAAACCCCCCTTGCCAGTGATGAGTGGCATACACTGCAGTCTGCTCCAAGGAATGGGGGCTAGTTGGTGACTGGCAGTAGCCTTATACTGAGGCAAGGTGGGGATAGGGGGTGGGGGTTCCCCTGGGTGGGGAGACCCTGAGACAGGGGTTACTGCCAGAGGGGTAGCACCCCAGGCACCGGGGTCCTGGGGGAGACGCGGGGCCCCAGCGGTAGCGGATCACCGGCTGACAGAGGGCGCTCCAGAGGGCTGGTGAGCTAATTCCCGAGGACAACCAGCAGGAGGCGCCGCAGGGGTGAGTCCACTCGCTTACAAGCAGGTAAATAGAGCCCCATTTTGGGGGAAACTGAGGCAGAGAACAGGAACGTGACTTGCCCAAGGTCATCTGGGGAGTCGTTGTCGGAGTCCTGCTTTGAACACAGGAGACCGAGGCTCCTAATTCTGCACTGGCTCAGACCATTAGACCAGAGGCCTTCAAGCCCTGAGCTCTGCACCGGCCCACACAAGATATTAACCTGGGATTCAAGGGCAGCACGCTGCAAGTTTTCAGTGAAGAAACATGGCTGTCTCAAGCCCTTATGGCTACAAGGAAAATCTTCCAAAGGTGGTGGGTGTCTAGACAACACAGTTCTGTCTGCCTGAGTCTGCAGCCAGCCTGGGACAACAGCTCTAGGAAATGTGGCAGGAACTGTTAAGTCTAATTATGACACCGTCAGAGCCAGATTTTCATGTAACATGGGTGACCAGTTGCGTGGTGCACAACCACTGCAAGTGTGCGAGCAACTCGGGTTAAGTGCAGCTGAACCCTGGGCAGGCTGCAGCACCCAAGAGATTTTTGTTCTCCCACTGAATGACAGCAGATGCACCAGTAACTTTACTAGGTAGAAGTTTAGTGACCACATTAGGGCCATATCCTCCCCACTCCCAGCATTGGGCCAACTGCCCCTCATCATTCTCCTGATTGCTTGTATTGTTATTGATGGGAGGTCTGCTGTGGATTGAGGGGTGTATATGGACCTGCCTTTGCCGGCTCAGTCCCGGCCCAGCATTCGAAATAAATTGTCCTGAGTTTCAGAAGTACTGAGAACCCTGGAGTTCCCACCGACATCGGGGGAACCGCAGGTACTCAGCATCTCTGAAAATCAGGCCCAGAATGACACTGATGCCTCTGCCCTAGGCCAGAGCTCTTTGAGTAAGGGGCTTCAGCAGCGATTGGCGTGGGGCAGAGTAAAGCAACCAGGATGGTCATGACGGAGGCTGGAACTCTGTCCTCGCCTCACACCTGTGGGGAAGACAGGCCTTCAGACACCCCCTCCCACCTGCATTGCACTTTCCAGCCCAGGAGCAAGGAACCATTTCACACCTTAGCGCTGCGGGGAGCTGAAGCCCAGTAATTTGCCTGAAGTCATCCAGTGAGTTGGTGCCAGGGTGGAGAATAGAAGCCAGATCCTGACTCCCAGCTCTGTGCTCTGATCCCCAAAACAGCCCTTTCCAGATCCATTGGGGGGGGGGGGAGCAGGAGGGACTCTAGCCACGTGCAGGAGACCCAAGGCCATTTATTTTCATTAAATATGTAGACTAAATAATGAAATTAATAAATTTTCAAGCGGAACATATATTAATTCTAATGAACAATGCCACATTATGTAGTATTCATTTTTTGAAAGTTTATAATAAGCGATGCTCTGGGGGGAGGGGAGGGAAGGGGGGGGGGCACAAGGTGGAAGTTTCGCCTACGGCGCAAAAAATCCTTGCACCGGCCCTGCCTGAATCTACCTCTCCACCTCTGATCTATCCCTCCCTGTTCAGTCCCACATCTATGCGTGCCTCTGACATCCCATACAGCATATTTCACTCTCCGGTCTTGGCTACACTGGCAGATGTACAGCGCTGTGAGTTAAACCTGCCTTCGTACAGCTGAATAGGGAGAGCGCTGCAGTCTGTCCACACTGACAGCTGACAGCGCACTGTCGTGGCCACATTGGCGGCACTTGCAGCGGCATTGGGAGCAGCGCACTATGGACAGCTATCCCACAGAGCACCTCTTCCCATTTTCGCGCCAGTTTGGCGCGTTGGCTTGTGGGAAGGGGACGGTGGGCGCGGGGCATTCTGGGTCCTGTCCCAACGCCCCGTGATGCATCGCTTCACATCCCAGCAATCCCTGTTTCCGTCCACATTGGCGCCATCTTTTAACGGCTTTTGTGCAGCGCGATCTGTGTGCTCCGTTTCGGTCTGCGGGAAATGGAGCCCGAACTGCTGAGGAGTATGCTGACGAGTCTCGCCTTCACGTCACGTTTAGCAGTCGAGCTGTTCCTTAAGATCCGAAGTGACAGTGAGGAGTCCGACGAGGATTCCGACGATGATAGCGAGTCACGTAACGCGTACGACACGAAATTGCTTGTCTCATTCACGGACATGCTCAGCACCGTGGAACGCCGCTTCTGGGCTCGGGAAACAAGCACTGAGTGGTGGGATCACATCGTCCTGCAAGTCTGGGATGACGAGCAGTGGCTGCAGAACTTTCGGATGAGAAAAGCCACTTTCATGGGACTGTGTGAGGAGCTCGCCCCCACCCTGCGGCGCAAGGACACGAGATTGAGAGCCGCCATGCCGGTGGAGAAGCGGGTGGCTATTGCAATCTGGAAGCTGGCAACTCCAGACAGCTACCGATCGGTCGCGAACCAGTTTGGAGTGGGGAAGTCGACCGTTGGAATCGTGCTGATGCAAGTTTGCAGGGCCATTAATAAAATCCTGCTCAGAAGAACCGTGATTCCGGGTAACGTGCAGGACATTGTGGATGGCTTTGCACAAATGGGTTTCCCTAACTGTGGAGGGGCAATAGATGGGACGCATATTCCTATTCTGGCCCCGGAGCACCTAGCCTCCGAGTACGTTAATCGGAAGGGGTATTTCTCTATGGTACTCCAGGCGGTAGTGGATCACCGTGGGCGTTTCATTGACATTAATACAGGGTGGCCCGGAAAGGTGCATGATGCACGCATCTTTCGGAACACTGGCGTGTTCAGGAAGCTGGAGGCCGGGACTTTTTTCCCCGATAGGAAGATCACAGTAGGGGAAGTCGAAATGCCCATTGTGATCCTTGGAGACCCCGCTTACCCGCTAATGCCGTGGCTCATGAAACCCTACACAGGGTGCCTTGACAGTAGCAAGGAACGGTTCAACTACAGGCTGAGCCGGTGCCGAATGACTGTGGAGTGTGCTTTTGGCCGTTTAAAGGGCCGCTGGCGATCTCTGTATGGGAAGCTGGACTTGGCAGAAAACAGCATCCCCGCGGTTATATCCGCGTGCTGTACCCTCCATAATATTTGTGAAGGGAGGGGTGAAATATTCAGGCAGGCATGGACCTCCGATGTTCAACACCTGGAGGCTGAATTTGCACAGCCAGAGAGCAGGGCTACTAGACGGGACCAGCACGGGGCTGCTAGGATTAGGGATGCCTTGAGGGAGCAATTTGAGGCTGAAAGCCAGCAGTAATGTCTGGTGCCCTGTGGTTACAATGTTGGTAGGAATCTGTGTTTGCTTCACTGATTTGCAGTGCCTGGTTCCTGGCCTAATGGATCTTTTACTTTATGCAATAATAAAGAATGTTTTCAAAACCAAAATATCCATTTATTGAAAAGAAAATAAATTTATTGAAAGAAACAACTGTTTGGGAATCAAGAAAGGGCAATGGGGTGGGGTGGGGTTGGGATGGGGAATGGTACAATCAGAGATCTGCGTATGTCCTGTCTCCACTGCTTTGCATTGAGTGCTGCACTTCATGATGTCTATACTGCATGGTGATGGGGGTTGAGTGCAGGGGGTAAGGCTCGTAGTTTTCAGAGCTGGGTGGTGAAGATACCGGTGTTGGAGGCAGCAGTTGGCGGTAAGAACCCGCACGTTGGGGAAAGTGGGTTGGAGGGGACATGGGGGCACAAGGTAACGAGTTTTGGGGCAAGGGCTGCATGGGGGGGCGGGCGCGGTAGTGCTCCGCCTGCATGGCTACGAGCTCCTGGATAGAGTCTGCTTGGCGCTCCATGATGGTTATCAGCCTATCCGTGCTTTGCTGCCGGTGCTGTGTGGCCTGCCGCCGGTGCGATGAGTTTTCCTGGCGGATCCTGCTTTCTGTCTCCCTCCACTCCTGCGCTCTCTCCCTCCACTCCTGGGCTTTTTGATTTTCTTTAACAGACTGCTGCATGACTTGGTGCAGCATGTCTTCCTTGCTTTTCCGCGGTCTCCTCCGGAGTCTTTGCAGTCTTTGAGCAGGTGTAAACACGGACGGCTGAGGTCTCAAGGTTGCATCTGCAAAGGCAAAATGCAACACTTAACAGAGGCAGCATTGTTTAAACCAGACAGAGTAATCATTCCCCCGCACTTGAGGAGGGCACACACAGTGTACACAATAGCATAATTTTCCTGTCCCAAAGAGAGCGGACATAACCCACGGGAGCCCCAAAATGGTGAGTAAGGGGGACTGATTGTTTCTGGGCTGTACTGTCTTCTGGGTTTCTGTGCCTTGGGGAGAGCCAACAGCTGCAGGGGGCACCTACACTGAACACTGTCCCAAAATTTTCCACAGGAGTTCGTCCTGGAAGATATCTCACTGCTGAGGGTGACCTGGGAAGCAAGGGAGGGTCTTCTATTGCAATGCGGCTTCCGCCCTGGCCCATATGCAGCTTCACTGTGTGCAGCAATGGTCCCCCCACCCCTCGTGGCACAGTGGCGCGGACACGTTAGCCTCACTGGGACAAGGACCACGGCGGCTCTCCCAAGAAACCTGCGCAAGCGCATTGCCCACATTCTGGATGAGACTTTCGAAGAGATTACCGCGGCCGATTACCGCGAAGTGATAGACCACATCAATGCGCTATTCCACATCTAGGCATGCATGCAGCCCTAACCCTCCTCTCCCGAAAAACTTCCTTCCCAAAAGAAATAAAGCGCTTACCGGGAACACGCTCTTCAGTTTGTCCTCCACCAGTTTGTCCTCCACCAAGTGCCGGCTGCTGTGACTGGCTAGCTTCCTCCGGGCTCGAGAAGAGCTCCTGGCTGCATGGACCCAGGTAGTCCGGGGTGTCTCCAACCTCCCCAGCACCCTGACTCCCGGTTTCCTCCTCGTCCTCCTCCTCCTCCACCACCCGCTCTGAAGTGTCCATGGTGGTGCTCGGCATGGAGGAGGGGTCACCCCCAAGTATCTCATCCAGCTCTTTATAGAATCTGCAGGTCGTGGGGGGAGCACCCGAGCGGCTGTTTGCCTCGCGGGCTTTGCGGTAGGCATTCCGCAGCTCCTTCACCTTAATCCTGCACTGCAGAGCGTCCCGGTCATGGCCCCTTTCAATCATGGCCCTTGATATCTGCCCGTAGGTATCGTAATTCCTACGGCTGGAGCGCAGCTGGGACTGGACAGCTTCCTCCCCCCAAACACTGATGAGGTCCAGCAACTCGCCATTGCTCCATGCTGGGGCTCGCCTGGCGCGTGGAGGCATGGTCACCTGGAAAGATTCGCTGATAGCACTCCACACCTGGCTGGCTGAGCAAACAGGAAGGGGATTTTTAAAATTCCCGGGGAATTTAAAGGGTGGGTCTGACGGTTGGTCACCTGAGGCCAGGGCAGTAGAGTTCGAACTGATGACCAGAGTGGCTAGAACAGGCATTGTGGGATACTGCCGAATAGTTCTGGAGGCCAATCAGTGCGCATTGGGCGGCTACACTGGCGCCGCAGCGCTGCAGTAGCAGCGCAATTCTCCTTATTCCTCTGGCGGAGGAGGAGTACAAGCAGCGCTGTATCTCCGGAGATACAGCGCTGTACGTGCCTTGCCAGTGTGGACGGGTAGTGAGTTACAGCGCTGTGCGCGGCTTTAGTGCGCTGTAACTTGCCAGTGTAGCCAAGCCCTCCGTTTGCCCTACTGTCTTTGTTTTTAAGAAAATCCTAATTTTCATCTGAAAAAATCCCTTTCTCCTCCCTTCTTTATCACTGATGATTCTGTCCTTTTCCTCCCCATCACAAAGCTGTACAACTGTGGTGTCACATCTGACTCTTTTTCTCCCACTATATATAAGCTGTTGCCAAACCTGTCAATTCTTCCTTATAACATTTTACACACGCCCATTCCTCTCAACCCTTACTACCAAAGCACTGATCCAAGCGTGGGTCATCTCTTGCCTCAGTTACTATGCTATGCTTTTATAGATTCTTGTATTAGAGTATCTCAAAGCACTATATCTATGAAGCATGTAATCTCTTCCCCCAACTTCTGATTCTCATTTTGCCCCGCCCTCATCCATCAACCATTCATTTGTTAAAATGGTTTTTGTTGGCCACCACTGAGACCATATCACTGTGCTGTTTGAATCCTTTCATTGGGACCCATTGCCTTCTGCATCAGATAAAACCTTCTGTCCTCATCTTCAGGCACAGCTTTGTTCCTTTCTTTCTGCCTGCCTATTCTGTCTTTGCTCCCACACAAGTTGTTCAACCCAAGCCTTCCCTTTCCTATCTCTCATCTTAGGGTATGTCTACACACAAGATGGCGAGAGTGACACAGCTACAGTGCTGCAGTTGTGCCACTGTAGTGCAATAGTGTAGATCAGGGGTCGGCAACCTTTCAGAAGTGCTGTGCCGAGTCTTCATTTATTCACTCTGATTTAAGGTTTCGTGTGCCAGTAATACATTTTAACGTTTTTAGAAGGTCTCTTTCTATAAGTCTATAATATATAACTAAACTATTGTTGTATGTAAAGTAAATAAGGTTTTAAAAATGTTTAAGAAGCTTCATTTAAAATTAAATTAAAATGCAGAGCCCCCCAGACCGGTGGCCAGGACCCGGGCAGTGTGAGTGCCACTGAAAATCAGCTTGCGTGCCGCCTTTGGCACTCGTGCCATAGGTTGCCTACCCCTGGTGTAGATACTTGCTACAGTGACGGAAGGGTTTTTTCCATTGCTGTAGTTAATGCCCACCCCACCCTCAAGAGGCAGTAGCTAGGTTGATGAAATAATTTTGTCAATCTAGCAGTGTCTATTCTGGGGCCTAGGCTAGTATAGCTATGTGTTTCAGGAATATGAATGTAGCAATGTAGCTAGGTTGACCTAAGTTTTGCGTTTAGATCAGGCCTTAGTGACTTCTTTCCTACTGCGCCTTGTTTCTGGAACAATTGCCCTGATCTTGTAAAACAAATCCACCCTTTTCTCTTTTAGAGCTTTCCATAAAATGTACTTCTTCCACAAAGCCGAGTGCCTTTCCCATCACTTTTTCTTGTCATAAAAATGAAAATAATAATACACCCACACTAGTTACAAAACAATGAGACTAGCTATTTCTGACTTTAGATGTTCTCAAATGGAATCTGACTTCCAGCATTCCATCCCTTCATGTGTTCGTACAATGCCTAGTTTACACAATGGTCCCCAGCCAATCCTGATTGGAATCTGTGCATTGCTGTAATATTTATTATAGCCATGATTATAATTAAGTAGCCACATAAAACATATTGATTGCTGTTTAAAGAACAGAAAATAAGTTTTCTTTTAAGATTATTGAAGTCAATGACAGAACTTCAGTTAGCTTCAGGGGGAGCAGCAGCAGGTTCTCCAGCCATAAGTTAAGCATAAAGTGCTTTGCTGGTTTAGGACTTAAGTATGTGAGGAAGCACATCAATTTCCTCTGCTAGGTAGATCCAAAGCAGCTGAAGGATGGCATCCAATACAGCAGTCAACCCCAGTTTCAAAAGAAGTGACAGAAATATTGGCGTTCAGCTGTGGGGCTACTTGAAAGTTGGATCCTTATAAGTCACTCCCAAGTAAAATACAATCACAGCTTCTCTTGCCCATAAGCAAGATAACATAGCAATATAGAAAATGATGCTGAATATTTGCTTATCTTCAGCATGTAATTTTAGGTGGCTATCTGAAATGAATGACCAGCAATGATGCTATTAACAAGAGAACAGATGGGCTACATAATTTTATTTCTGTACTTGATCATAAGTTTAAGACATTTCAGAATAAGTATTATAATGACTAAAAGAAATATTCTGTCCTTGAAGCAAACTCAGAGGAGTCCAACTTGTTCAAAGAGATTTTGAAAGTAAACAAAAGAGTTTAAGGCCAGAACTGACTCCTTTGAAATTCAGCTATGAAATGAGAAATGATCCACAATGCTAAAGATACTTTGGGGTTGAGTATCAAAGATATGTGAATTATGTAATTAATTAGATTAAGTAAAGAGACAGAAAAATCTTGAACTTTTTTTAAAGTAGAGCTCTGATATGTTGGGAGCATAAAAACAATTCTCAGAGGGTCTTGCTTGGAGCCTAGAATCAGCATGACTTCTTCCCTTGAAGAGAGTGAAAACTAGAGGAGGGTAGAGTACATACAGTCTTATCCCTTTTCATTGTGGATCAAAGAAATACAATCCTCAGGATCCGCCAGGCTTTTGATTTCTTGCAGTGGATCTGGAGTGCAGATTTCTCTGGACTGCATTCTAACAGTTCTTGGTTTATTACTGTTGGATATACTGTACCTCCCCAATACTCTGAAATATCAATTCCTACAGGGGACTTCTTATATGCTCTGTATCTTATTTACTGGATTATCTGTGGTATAAATGATTGAAATTGGGTATAATATGAGTGAACCCCTCTTGCCATTGACAGAAGCTATGTTTTAAGTGTTTGTTCCCCCCCCCCTTTTTTTGTAGTCTTTCTTTGCATCTGAATTGAATTTTCTTTATCCCAGCCCTATCATATCCACAGGCTCTACCTATATTATATACTAAAAGCCACAGAGTAGTTAATTTGTATTTACTTTTTTATTTCTGTACAGTTCTATGAAACTTGGATGATCAATGCTATTCAAAATCAATACAGTATGTATACATACAGAAGTATCACAGATAATTAGGTGTGTGTGTGTGTGTGTGTATATATATATGTGTGTGTGTGTGTGTGTGTGTGTGTATATATATATACATACACACAAATATGAATGAACTGCTTTATGTAGGTTTTAATATATAGGTAGCGCACATAGATGTATAACACAACTAACTACAAAATGCCAGTGCAAAAAAGCAGATCAGTTTTGAGGTGTTTGTGCTTATTCAAAAGTGTCTGATTATAGAATACTGATGCTGGAATGGCAGAAATGTGTTAAATCTACAGTAGATATTAAATGTGCACAAAGTACCAAAAACTGTATTAGTAAGTGATATTCTGAAGAGAGAGAGCAAGTATCAGAATGGTAAGGGCTGCCTTATAAGGGAACTTGTTGCTACTTAAGACCAGGGTGGATTTGATTTAAATCAAATTGATTTAAATCACTAGTCAGGATGACTCGATTTAATCATGGATTTCTACATAAAAGTGCATTCTTGTTGGTTGTTATAGCCTTAATACCTATTCTTCACAACTCAGAGATGTAGGTTTCATTTTTAGAAGGTACACACTATGCGTTTTTAAGTGATTTATTTTGAAAACTTTTCAGATTAGTTTTACAGCTATATCAGAAAACGAATGATTATTTGGTTATTTCATTTACCAAAGGTAATTGAAGCAGATATTTATGAAGTCATTGGGAGGTGAACTATCTCCAGTTCAATAGGTTAATCATTAATATTTGGAGGATTTTCTTGCCATGCTGTATTAGGAGGAGAACATCACCAGACAGACATTTAAATTGTTTTATTTAACTTAAAGAACGTTATGTTTTCTGGATTTTTTTTCTTCAACAGCAAACATTTAATATTTTAACAAAACAAGGATATGAATTTTTGAATTTAGTTGAACCATTCAAGTTTTTTAAAATCAGGTTTGTTTTGTTAAAATTATTTTAACTAAAATAGTTAAATGAAATATTTAAAAAAACAAAAATTAAATCGAATGTCAGTCAGGTCAACATGAGAAACTTAAAATATTGGCAACTGCAGCTAACTCAGTCGTCTTCACCTTCATTTTCCTGTTTGTTCATAATCTGGAAAAGAAAAACAAGCTTTCCTGCTTTTTCAGGTCCCAAACTATTTCTCAATTTGGAATAAACTAGTCCAAAGGAAGAAAATATTCTTTCTACACTGACAGAAGAAGCTACTGCTGTTAAAAGTAAGATTATCACTTCAACAGTCTCTGAATCCAAGTGCTTAAGTGACTTCCACCAGTTCACTGGTGTGGCTTTCTTTAAAACATCATCAGCAAACATATATTTCTTGACTGGTTTACCCTTAGCTCTGAAGTTTATTATAGTTGGCATTATGGAGGGATGATTGCTGGATGTCCATGTCATAGCCAACTTCTCTTCTTCAGCAGTTAAGGTTTGACCCTGGTACTGAGTATTGAGAATATTTGCAAGAAAATGAGCTGGAGATAGTGCTTGTCCCATTTGTTTTTTTAATACTTGTAATTTAACTCTGTCATTGCATATTTCTCTTTTTAAGATCTCACTCAGTTCCTTCCAAATTTCAACAGCATCAGCAATAAAACAGCTATTTCCCTGCATTTTGTTCAAGGCTACAGAAATAGGCTTCAGGATACTCAGCATGTGTTCAACATTTCTCTTAAGCCCAATGTTGAGAACTTTGGCTGTGACAGTGCCATCTATTTTTTTTCACGATTTTGTTCACAAACTGTCATCAGATTAGGCCAGTTCTTGATATAGTGCTCAAACCAGTCCCCTACTGAGTTCCATCGCACATCTTGTGGGAGAGTTAGCTTGGTTCCTCCTACTTTTTTCAGAGTAGCTGCTGCAAAGTGGTTGTTATGGAAGTATTTTGCAATTTCAACAACATTAGTCTTTATTTCTGGAACACTGAAGTCTTTCACTAGGAGGTGCATCAAATGAGCACTGCAATCGTATTTTATTAGCTTGGGACTCTCTTCTAAATTTCTTCTCATCTTGGATACATTTGCAGCATTGTCTGTGACCAAGCTGCGTATTAGACATTAGAATTTTTTTTCACAGTTTGTTATAGCTTTTACTGCTACTTCTATGTAAGTATTCTGCTGTGTGTGCATTTCCTGATGTATCAATTATTTCTGTAAGGAAGACATTCCCTTCTTCTGTTGTCATATAAGCACATACAACAGGATCCGTGTGGACATTGCTCCACCCATCAAGACTCAGGTTAACAATTTCACCCACTAGACCGGCGTTCCCAAACTTGGTTCATGGCTTGTTCAGGGCAAGCCCCGGCGGGCTGCAAGATGCTTTGTTTACCTGAGCATCTGCAGGTATGGCCGCTCGCAGCTCCCAGTAGCCGCGGTTTGCCGTTCTTGGCCAATGGGCGCTGCGGGAAGTGGCGTGGGCCCCAAATCTGAAATAGTTGTGGGTGAGGACAGTCACAAAGCTCAGCCACCAGGTTTGTTGTGACATTATTGGGGATACTGATCCTGACAGCTTGTAGTCCATCCTGCTGTCGGGGTTCTACAACTATTTCAGATTTGGGGACGATTTATACCTTCAAGTCAGCAGCAGTGTTATGGGTACCCGCATGGCCCCACAGTATGCTAACATTTTTAGAACAACGCTTCCTCAGCTCTCGTCCCCTAGCGCCCCTACTTTACTTGCGCTACATTGATGACATCTTCATCATCTGGACCCGTGGNCCTACTGAGTTCCATCGCACATCTTGTGGGAGAGTTAGCTTGGTTCCTCCTACTTTTTTCAGAGTAGCTGCTGCAAAGTGGTTGTTATGGAAGTATTTTGCAATTTCAACAACATTAGTCTTTATTTCTGGAACACTGAAGTCTTTCACTAGGAGGTGCATCAAATGAGCACTGCAATCGTATTTTATTAGCTTGGGACTCTCTTCTAAATTTCTTCTCATCTTGGATACATTTGCAGCATTGTCTGTGACCAAGCTGCGTATTAGACATTAGAATTTTTTTTCACAGTTTGTTATAGCTTTTACTGCTACTTCTATGTAAGTATTCTGCTGTGTGTGCATTTCCTGATGTATCAATTATTTCTGTAAGGAAGACATTCCCTTCTTCTGTTGTCATATAAGCACATACAACAGGATCCGTGTGGACATTGCTCCACCCATCAAGACTCAGGTTAACAATTTCACCCACTAGACCGGCGTTCCCAAACTTGGTTCATGGCTTGTTCAGGGCAAGCCCCGGCGGGCTGCAAGATGCTTTGTTTACCTGAGCATCTGCAGGTATGGCCGCTCGCAGCTCCCAGTAGCCGCGGTTTGCCGTTCTTGGCCAATGGGCGCTGCGGGAAGTGGCGTGGGCCCCAAATCTGAAATAGTTGTGGGTGAGGACAGTCACAAAGCTCAGCCACCAGGTTTGTTGTGACATTATTGGGGATACTGATCCTGACAGCTTGTAGTCCATCCTGCTGTCGGGGTTCTACAACTATTTCAGATTTGGGGACGATTTATACCTTCAAGTCAGCAGCAGTGTTATGGGTACCCGCATGGCCCCACAGTATGCTAACATTTTTAGAACAACGCTTCCTCAGCTCTCGTCCCCTAGCGCCCCTACTTTACTTGCGCTACATTGATGACATCTTCATCATCTGGACCCGTGGAAAGGATTCCCTTGAGGAATTCCACCTGGATTTCAACAATTTCCACCCCATCAACCTCAGCCTGGACCAGTCCACACAAGAGATCCACTTTCTGGACACTACAGTACAAATAAGCGATGGTCACATAAATACCACCTTATGCCGGAAACCTACTCATTGCTATACTTACCTACATGCCTCCAGCTTTTATCCAGACCACATCACACAATTCATTGTCTATAGCCGAGCCCTCAGATACAACCGCATTTGCTCCAATCCCTCAGACAGAGACAAACATCTACAGGATCTCTTTCAGGCGTTCTTAAAACTACAGTACCCACCTGGGGAAGTGAAGAAACAGATTGACAGAGCTAGAAGGGTACCCAGAAGTCTACAGGACAGGCCCAACAAAGAAAGTAACAGAACGCCACTAGCCATCACCTACAGCCCCCAACTAAACCCTCTCCAGCGCATCAAGGATCTACAACCTATCCTGAAGGACGATCCCTCACTCTCAAAGACCTTGGCAGACAGGCCAGTCCTTGCTTACTGACAGCCCCGCAACCTGAAGCAAATACTTACCAGCAACTACACACCACACAACAGAAACACTAACCCAGAAACCAATCCCTGCAACAAACCCTGTTGCCAACTCTGTCCGCATTTCTATTCAAGGGACACCATCATAGGACCCAACCACATCAGCCACACCATTAAGTACTCGTTCACCTGCACATCTACCAATGTGATATATGCCATCATGTGCCAGCAATGCCCCTCTGCCATGTACATTGGCCAAACCGGACAGTCTCTATGCAAAAGAATAAATGGACACAAATCAGGCATCAATTGTAACATTCAAAAACCAGTAGAAGAGCACTTAGTCTCCCTAGACACTCAATAACTGACTTGAAAGTCTCCATTCTTCAACAAAAAAACTTCAAAAACAGACTTCAACGAGAAACTGCAGAATTTGAATTATTTTGCAAACCATCAAATTAGGCCTGAATAAAGACTGGGAGTGGCTGGGTCACTACAAAAAATAATTTCCCCTCTGTTTATAACACACACCTTCTTGTCAACTGCTGGGAATGGGCCACATCCACTTTGAATTGGCCTCATTAGCACTGATCCCTCACTTGGTATGGCAACTCCCATCTTTTCACGTGCTGTATATTTACACCTGCTTATTGTATTTTCCACTCCATGCATCTGATGAAGTGGGTTATATCCCACGGAAGCTTATGCTCAAATAAATGTGTTCGTCTCTAAGGTGGCACAAGGACTCCTCGTTGTTTTTACTGAAATAAAAAAGCTTACCAACCTGAACATCCTGCATGTTCAGACATGTTCCTTTCATCATCTTCAAGGCAGCTTCCTCCTGAGAAGGAACACTTCTCATAATGTTTCATTTGGGCAACCAGGCCTTGCATTTCTTTGTTGCACCCTTTGCATTTTACACGCATGCCTGTCTTACCCACAGGTAGAAGAACTTCATTAAAATATTCCCAAACTGGGTCTCTTTTACGTCCTGCTGCCATTATAGGTTTTCCCTTCTAGTGAGAGAATGGTATGGTAGATCTCAAACAATGAAGGCTACACTCAGAAAGACCTCAGACTTCTGGAATGTGCTGCTCAAACAATTTCACTTTTCTTGCTACTGCCTGTCCCTCACATTTATCTCCAGACTTCTTCTCCTTGTCCAGATCTATTCTGCCCCCAAAAATCTTCTATTCACTGAACTTTTTGAAACTTTGCACTTTTAGAGAGAGGTAAGGGATTGACTCGGTGTACACAAATTTGCAGAGGGACAATAGGATTGAGGTCTGTTATTTCTCACCTCTATATTTATTTAAAAACATTTTTGCTGTTAACAAGCATGTTATTTCTGGAGACAATCCACAGTTTGAGAACTGCAAAACTAAGCATCTCTGATGGTATCTTCTAGACTGAGCACCAAGTCCCGTTGGGTAGATAAAGATTAACCTAAGTCAGCGGCGGCACCAGCACTCCAAGCGCGTGCTTGGGGCAGCAAGCCGCGGGGGGCGCCCTGCCGGTCCCTGCGAGGGCGGCAGCCTTCGGCAGCTTGCCTGTGGGAGATCCGCGGATTCGGCGGCAATTCGGTGGCGGGTACGCCGAAGCCGCGGGACTGGCGGACCTCCCGCAGCCATGCTGCCAAAGGCAGCCTGCCTGCCATGCTTGGGGTGGCAAAAAAGCTAGAGCCACCCCTGACCTAAATAATCTGTACAGAAACCCTTGGAATCCCATAAGATTGGGTCCCTAGTCCATGAACTATTGGAACTCATTTACAAAACTTTTCTTAAATGAATATGAATATATTGTCCCATACTATAGAATTATAATTTATAATCCCTATTCCATGATGAGATACATTATAGCTCAAAGATATCTTAATTAAAACTATCTTTAGATAGGGTTTTCCTCAAAAAGCATTTTATCAAAAAAATCTGATTTAAATAAAAAAAAATCTAAATTTAAAAAAAAACAACATTGATTTTTATCCACCCTGCTTAAGACTTTATGTAAATCTTGCTGTCAAACAGATTAATGCTGCTTTGTAGTCTTTATGAGAGAGCTATTAAGTGTGGAGATAGTTTTTAAAAAACCAAAATGGAAACATACAGAAAAGAGGGTGGATGCTTTGTAGCTGGCATTTATTTTTTGATTTCGAAGTAAAACTTTCTTCTATAAACTGCGGAGGCATAAAACATAAGGAGAAAAGGGTATCTGTTTGAATATGGCATAATGGTAGTCTGAAGGTATACTGAATTACTGCCTTTTTTGTGTCAGAATCAAGACTTCCTGAGGATGTACCTGAAGTATGGTGTTTGTTTTTTTTAAAAGCTTTCTGGGGGATTTTATGTAAACTTTTAATGCTGCACATGGCGGGGCAGGGTGAGAGTGGGGATAGGAGGAAATTTATAAATACCCAGGATGTTTATTCAGGGAAGTGGCAAGGCAAAGCTCTTGTTTGTTCATGAATGACTGACAATCCTTTGGTGCTTTAACCTTTTGGTGGTAAATGTGCATTCTGAATGGATCTGGGGAATATTTCTCACATGAACTATAAGATCAAATTCAGCCCTGGTGTAAATTTAATGAAGTCTTGATACCAATGGAAGTTGCACCTCTTTATGCTATGGCCATAATCTCTATAAATAATGCCATATAACTAGTGATTGATATGTTGTGAGAGAGGCGGTTGTGTTTTGTGGCCAGGGAAAAGTAAGTTGCCTCCATATTTGTCTTTCTTTAGAGCTCAGTCCAAGAGCTTTATCTGTGGAAAATCAGAAGGAGCCAATGCCTTCAAAGGGACATATGTATAATGCGGCAGACCAGTTGTCTCGTTGAAGAAATCTGGGATGAGATTGTTGGGAGTCCAAAAATGAAAGCCTACCCTGGTGGCCGAGAGCTTCCTGTACATCGTTCCTGAAGGATTTTTCTCCTGGCAACCCATTTGAAGGAAAAGATTCCACATCCCTTTGCATTTTGGAAGCCTCTCTAATTTTGATAATCTGAGGGGGAAGGAAAAGGCTTAGTGTCTGTTGGGCTGCTCCAACCAACAACAATTAATTTGTGGGTGAGGGACTGTTAGGCGCATGTCAGACTCAGAACAATATTTCTGGTTTTTATGCACTGACTCATCGGTGTTTATAGGCTTCCAACATGTCAATTGCCCTGAGGTAACCTGGTAAAGAAGGATATGACTAGACCAATTACATTGGCTGAGAGCCTAAGAAACACCCTGCTTCAAGGATAAGATCACATTTCTGTCATACTGCCAGTAGTTTTGGTAAAGGAAACCAGAATTATTGACTTTGGAATTCTTTTTTAAACGAACCTGAAGGTTTTGGATGAGTCTAGTTGTCCCCTTTGTGTATGTGTGAGCTCTAGTGACTGAGATGATGTAGTAAATAATTTATTCTATATACATAATCTTTGTTTTGAGACACGGAAGGATGTCATTCAGGTAGAAGAGGGTGTGGAAAACTAGTTGCCTCATGTCTGATATTTATTTCGTATTAGGTTGCATGATATGAGTACACAAAAGGGTGGACTGCCCTTTATCTTTTCTAAGTACTCTTTTTTTTTTTTTTTTTTAAGGAATGGCAGCACAATTTGTCCACTGTGAGGCCTTCCCACCCTACTCAACAATTCCTAGCATGCTCTTAGGAGCTATATAAATAAATAGTTATCATTATTTTATTTATCTGGCTTCTTCCTGTCACTTGCCAAACCACATGCCCTTATAAACATCATGTGATGAAAAGAAAGGAGAGACCAGTGTTTATATTTAGATTGTAAACTCTTTGGGGCAGAGATTGTCTCTTTGCTCTGTTTGTACAGTGCCTAGCACAATGGGGTCCTGGTCCATGACTAGGGTTTCTAGTGCTATGGTAACACAGATAATAAATAATATTTAGAAGTTTTGTGCAGAATGAGGAAAAGGGGGTTATCCCTTTTTACTACTTTATGATGTATAAAGAAGTGTCTTGAAAGGGGTTAGTGGTAGGATATGTTTGTTTTTTAACTTGGGAATATCAGTCTGATCTTCCCTAGTTTTGCTCGAAGGCTTGCTGGAGCTACTAAATGTGAGTTTTCTGATCTCCTAACCCCAATGAAGGGGCTGGATTATCAATTTGTTAACAAAGTGCACCTTTCTCCTAAATGTTTTAGATATTGGCATTAAATGTCAAAACAGATCTCAAAAAGTTAAACAGTCTCACTGTGTGTCCTTCCCCGCCTCAAATGCTGAGCTTTCAATCTCGAGAGATCATAATCCTATCAGTTCTCCATAGATATCAAGGGATAGACATAATCTGTATTTCTAAATTAAAATGGAAGCCAACATCCTCCCCCACCTTTCCCCTCTTTTCTTTATTAAAAAAAGGGGGAAATAACCTTTCAGGTTGCCTACGTACATCATAAAGGCAAAAAAAAGGTACAAACTCAATTTGTTTCCATTGCAGTGTCACACTAGAAGTCTTGGAGTGTTATAGTTGTGGTCTTAGATGAAGGGAAGCAGTCATTCAGGTGTTTCTCGCTTCCCAATGAAAAAAGCCAGAAAAGGAACAGCACCCTGGGGTTCCTACAGCAACTACATAACACTAACCCCATCACCATCTCTGAAAGCCCTGGAGGTAGCCTCAGGAGCAAGGATCCTCAATACAAGCAGGGCCCTGCAAAAAGCCAACTAAACATAGTCACTTAAATAAATAATTTGCTTTACTTTTTATTTTGACCTATAAGGTGAGCTCCACTGTTAGAAATTGTGGCTTTCCTATCTACAGATGGGGTCTGCACTGGTGATGCTATACCAGTGGCTAGCCATCAATTGCTGAAATCTGAGAAAATTCCCACGGTAGACAAGTGTGTGTTTGTGGGTGTAATTTTGTACTAAGGGTTAATTTCATTTTTAAGGATCCCTTTTGCTCTGAACTGGAAAGAGGTTGACTAATCACTGCAGGGGTGAAAGTAACACAGATTGAAGAGTTATTGGTACAGGGGCCCAGCTCTGGGCCCCTGAAAGGGGTGGGGTCTTGGTAGGGTGACCATATGTCCCGATTTTACAGGGACAGTCCCGATTTTTGGGTCTTTTTCTTATATAGGCTCCTATTACGCCCCACCCCCTCCCAATTTTTCACACTTGCTGTCTGGTCACCCTAGGTCTTGGGTGGAAGGGGTGGGGCTGGGGGAGGTCAGCCTCCCCCAGCCAGCCCATCAGTGCTGCCTGGCCCGTGCTGCCTGGGGCTCTGGTGGTGGTTTAACGTTGGCTGCGTACGGGCCGGTCCCGGCAGCCACTTCTTACCAGTATGACATATCGACCCGTACCGGCCTACTTTCACCCCTGTCACTAGGAGATATTGAGTATCAGAGGGGTAGCCGTGTTAGTCTGGATCTGTAAAAAGCAACAGAGTCCTGTGGCACTTACAGACTAACAGATGTATTGGAGCATAAGCTTTTGTGGGTGAAAGCATCTGACGAAGTGGGTATTCACCCACGAAAGCTTATGCTCCAATACATTTGTTAGTCTACAAGGTGCCACAGGACTCTTTGTTGCTTTTTAGGAGATATCAGTGTCCCTTGTACAATTTCAGACATGCTGCACAGAGCAGTGAAGTGAAACAGAAATAGTCACTCTCACTTCCCTGTGTATGTCCTGTCCATGTAGAGAAACAGGAACCAAACTAAGATTAAAGGGGGTTTAAAGGAACAAGACATTGGTTTGTACAAGGGAGAAAAGCTACCTACACTAGTCATGTAGTTGACTTTAGAACAATGTGCACAAATTGTTACCATGTCACTGGGAAAGCAAGAGAGTCAGAGAGACTAGGATCCATGAAACAGAGAATTTCACATATTCTATTCTGCGTAGGTTCTCCTACAGTTCTCATCATTGTATATCTTTGTGCCTTCTGGAAGTGCATTAAGTAATGTGACTACACATCTGTCATATGTTACTTGGTCTCTCATCCTCTCCCGAAGAGGAGAGACACAGGCAGTGGAGTGTCTTGCTGTATGTATTAGTGAAGGGAAGGTCAAAGGAATGCCCCTTCCACTTGGAGTGGAAGGTGGTGAGGTTTGTGATGGTGCTTAATTTCTTTGGGAGTTTGTCTGGGCTTGCCTCGGAGGAAGTTCTCTCTTGCACAGACAAGCTTTACCCTTACTCTTGAAAGTTCCATTCTGCCAGGGAAGCAGAGTTGTCAACCACAGTCTTCATCCTGGAGCTTTAGGTGGTCTTTTAGGTATCCTGGACCCAGGTGATGGAGCACCTTGAAGATCGGACCAAGACCTTGAACTAGATTCGATACTCTATGAGAAACCAGTGTGGAGAGCAGAGGACAGGTTTGATGTACTTGTGGTAGCCTGTGCTGTTGAGGAGACATGCTGCACTATTTTGTACTAGTTGGAGTTTCTTAAGTGCAGAAGGCTTCATGCCCAGGTATTCCACATTCCTGTAGTCTAGCCAAGACGTGACAAGGGTATGAATAACTGAGGTTGGGTCTGCATCCTATAACTGGAGATGATAGAAAGCATTACTTGTGGATGCTGCTATGTGGGAGATTAGCATCTGCGACAAATCCAACAGTACTCCTAAACTTCAGACTGAATTGACCAATTGTGGGTGAGTGCCTTCAACCAAAAGAGACTGTGCAGTGGCTGCAAACTCTTCAAAATGCTTTCCTCTGCCCACCAGGATAATTTCTGTTTTTGCTGAGGTTTAGCATCACCCAGCTGTTCATCCATGTGCTGATCTCATCCAAGCACTGGGCCATATTGATGGTAGTGGTGTGGTTACATGTGGTGAAGGACAGGTAGAGCTGAGTGTCATCTGCATATTGCTGGCACTTGATCCATGTCATCTGACCAGTTCACCTAGAGGTTGCATGTAGTTGTCGAAAAGGACTGGAGAAAGAACTGAACCTTGTGGGAGGTGTCTAGTGATGGAGGTGCAGTTTTCTATCACTATTCGTTGGATTCATCCCTCCAGGAAGAAGTCAAACCGTTTTAATGCATTACCCTGGACCTCTGCCACCCCTCTCAGGCTGAGAATGCAGTATCTCAGTCAAACGTTGAATGCTGCAGAGAGGTCCAGGAGGATGAGAATGGATGTCTATCCTCTATCCATTGACAGCAAGAGATCATTCATCACTGCCACTAACGTGGGTTAAGTTGCATGGCCTGGCCTGGCATCCAGATTGTACCAGGTCTAGAATATTAGCTTCAATTAGATGAGTTTGCAGTTAGCCTTTTTCTAGGAGCTTGCTCAGAAATAGCTTTGACACAGTAATTGACTAGGACTGAAGTATCCAGGGTGGGTTCCTTCATTGTTGGTCAGAGTATTGCATGTTTCAAGGAGAAAGGAAAGATTCCTCCTCTGAGTGATGCACTGGCTATTTCAGTCAGGAGTGACATCAGTGGTTCATGACTGTCTTTCCCAAGTCAGGAAGGGCCTGGGTCAGATTCACAGGTCTTGGGTTGAAAATCCGTTAGCGTGTCCAGAACTTCTTGATGATTGTATGGCTTGAACTCCAGGAAGGCAGGTGGGCTGGTGGATGTAGGCAGAATGGATCCATGCTGTTTGAGGAGGCTTTCTGAATGTATGTGATCTTTTTAGTGAAGTAGGGTGATGATTTCTTTGTTGCACTTGCTGCTCACTTCTGATGCAGGTTGTAGGCACTCAGAGTTGATGAAGCGGCTTACCACCCTGGATAGCTTTTTGGGGGTGAGGTTTTGCAGCTTCAGTGGAGGCTGAGGAAAAGGCCATTTTGGGGCCAGTGTGTTAATGGTTGAAATTATTGTACAATGGTAATGATTCAACAAGATCCTCGGTTCCCTATCTTATGGGTGGAGTGCTGCGGTACTTAAGCAGGTTTGGGAATTTGCTGGGGAACCTTTGTTTTAAATGATAGGGCTCTTGAAATAATGTGACCTCAGTGTTTCCCTTGTTAGGCTAAAGTATTTAGTGCAGCTGTAAGGAGTAGTTCATCATTTTTTATCAAGGGTACAAATGGTACTTCATGGGGGTGGAGGAGTGTTCTGAATGCAATGTACATTTTCATGTTTTAACTTGCTAATTTGTACACAGTTAGGGGTTGAGAGAGAGAACACTTTGTCATCTTATGAAAATGATGAGCAACCCCTTATTATAATCTCGTGAGAGGTTTAAAGTGTGTTCACAAATAGGAGTATGATTAAAATGACATCTCAGTTTCATACATTGTCTCATTCAGTGGGATCCATATACATTTTTCTGAATGTTCATTCCAAAACAAGATGTTTCTAACCTTCAGTGGTGCTGTAAACCCCATCCTTTCTGTCTTGGTGGCCCAGATGCTAGGAAACTCAGCAGCACTCCTATCAGAAGTGGAGCAATAACAAAGAAAGCTAGTCTCCTGCTCTGGGCTCACTGTCTGAGTTCCAATCTCACCCATTCCTAGTCTCTCCCATTCCCCACACCCAGTTCCAGTATCCTTGCCCAGGTAGTCACAGTTCTACCACTCCTCACACCCTAGTTCCTTGTCAGATCTCTTCCCACCCACTCATTTCCCCCCATTGGTTCCTAGTCCCTGTCTCCTTGTCCAGCAAACTGCAGTCTAGCTCTCTTCCCCCAGTTCCTTGTCTGATTTCAGGGTCCCCCAACCCCTACGCCAGCCAACTGGCTCCTAGACCCTCCTGTTTCCCTCACTGGTTCCCAGTCCCACTCTACCCACCTGGCTCCTGATTCCAGGCTCCTTGCCCAACCAGTTCCAGCCTGCCCTCCCCACCTCCAGTTCCCAGCCCCATGTTTAGTGGCTCTGTGAGGATGGTGCTTGTGCAGTCTGCTCAGTGCTAGGAGCTGGGACTAGGCTTGAGCATGCTCAGTGAAGACGGAATCTTCATGACTTCTAGCTACTAAAATTAAATGTCTCAACTGAGCATATGCCAACTACAATGTTTCACAGATTTATAACCTGGCCAAATTTGGGCAGATTTTCATGGATGGCAAAAGGCATAGCCTTGACACAAAGGTCACTCCTCCACTGCATGCCAAATTTCAAGTCTGGGTTCCCAAGCCTAGGGGCCATAGTACTGTTCAAAGAAGAGGTCACCAGAATATTTCTCTCGCACACGGCATGGAAACATTTAGTTCAAATAGTTAACGTTTGGTAAAGTTGTAAGCAACTGAAAACAAGGACTTATAATGGGACATGTCAGGTAACCTTAACAGGCAGCACCACTAGTCCCACCTATAATATATAGGTAAGGCCTGTGAAGATTGCAGGTTGCACATGTTTGCTGCTAAATTAACTAGAGGGCTATTAAGATAAGGATGGAGAATTGCATGCCATGGCATGCAGCCACTGTGGGCCGCAACCCTTTTTTTGAAGGTGCGGGTTGCTGTAACAATCTCCATTTCATGGGAGTTATACTTCTGGCAAGCTGCCAATGCAGCCTGCAGTTGGGAAAAGTTTGGGTGCTCCTGCATTCAGGGCCATACAGAGTTTTTGGGGGACCAAAAACAGACACACACCCCCAACGTCCTTCCCCAAAAAATTTACCGCTGAGGGGACGTCTGGTGGTGGTTAAGAGCAGTCAGCACTGCACTATCCCACAGCAGTAGCTTTTGTCCCACAGGGTGTAGGGATATTAAAGAAGGTACTAACAGTGATTCCCCCAAGTGACAGTGACCCCCCACAATTTGTCCCTCACACTTTAAAATCCAACAGTTTCACCTAGTACAAAAATCTCTTGGGTCTTCTGTTAAAACTTGTAAGCTACTGTCAGTAGAAACCATTGATTGTATCTGTCCTGGGTATTACTATGTAAAACTTACAAACAAGTTAATTGACTTTGTTCTTGAAGTGAACACTATGTTACCACCCCTGCTGTGAGCTATAAGCCGTTAAGTGACCTTCACTTCATTGTCACAGCAACGGCTCCTAGGAACAGACCCCCACCTTCTGTGATTAAAGGGCCGGGAGTCTCAAATGAATTAGCACACACCCCGAAAGTGGTGGAGACAGCAAATTAAGATATGGAATGTATGTTGATGAATGCTTGATGTACATTAATGGTTAGGGCGGTGCCAGCCTAGAAAGGGAATATCCATCGGCCGAAGAATGTGTCAGTGGACCACCAGACAACACCCCCCACCCCCCAGAGGGTAAACTGGGATCCACCCCATCACCTGGAAGGATGAGAAACAAACTTTGGACAGTGTGGAGCCACCAGGAATGTGCCATCTGCTGATTGAGTCAGCAACAGCAGGATGAAACCGCTCCCATAGACTAACATAGGAATTAATTCCTATAAGAATGGTCTCTCAAGACTGAGGACTTTGAGTCTCTGGTTCTGCTGCCAACCTCCAGGAGCATCAGGTGCGCACCTGATATGGACTCGGTCCACTCTTGTGTACAGGATACCTGGCCAGTATTCTGTCACAAGCAATTTCTGTGTGTGTGTGTGATGTCTTGTCCCCTTTAATTAGATCCTGCTGGTTTTTATTGTTCTAATATAATTGGTATAACAAGGGCTGGGCCTGGCTTCCCGCTCTGGGCACTGTGACTTGTACATGGGGTCACAGCATTCAAGTTTGGCCCACCCCTCCCCCGCAGCATGACAGAGGGGCAGCCAGGCCTGAGCGACACTGTGACCCGCATGCCAGTTTGGAACACCAGTTGGTTTGGGGCCTCTCTCTGAGGGGCCCAGGGCAAACTGCCTGTTTAGTCCCCCACTTGGGTGATCCTGCCGCCATTACAAGATTGACTTACCCTGAAGGGGAAACATCACCATCCTCCTTTCCTTCCTCCACTATCTAGCAAGGGGTGTGACAATTCCCCACAGTGCAACTGATATGTGCACATCTGATAGTTTTGCCTGATTCATATTTGTACAGCCCAAACTAGCAAAATGTCTGAATAGTATTTAACATGGCAACAGCCATGTAACTATGTAAATACAGCCTGGTCCTCTTTGTTCCTTCTTGCTACTCCGCCTGCTTCCCCTCTTTCACTAGCTCCTAAATCAGAATTCTCCACTCAAAGAGATGGCAGCATTTTACATCTACTTTATCTAAGTGTATATGATTATGGTAGGGGCAAGTGGATAATCAGGCTCCTCTTCGATTCTTCCTCATCCTACCCAGCATGCCTCTCTAAGCCCTCCTGCATACTGCCTCCCACCACTCACATAAAAGCACTGAGAGGATCGACAAAAAGCACCTCAAAACACAGACCTGGAATGAAATAGTTCTATTTGAGAAAAACAGATTTAATGAAGGAAGAATAAACCTGTAGCTGCTTTATACTGGGTCCTAAAAAAAATAAGGAAAATAGTGTCAGGATTTCCAAAAGCACCTAGTGATGTTTGGGTACAGCTGGTTGGGAATTTTTTGATGAAAGTTTTTTGTTATTGTTGGAAAATGTTGATTTGTCAAAGGTTTCTCAGGCCCAGAATGAAATTTCTGATCAAAATGTGGGAGCCCTGCCCAGAATAGCCAAAAGTCCAGTGGTTAGGGCACTCAGCTAGGCCATAGGGAAACCCAGGTTCCCCTCCCCAGCTCTGTATCAGGCAGAGCAGGGATGTCAACCTATTTCAAAATGTGAAAGGTCTCCGGTTTGTCCTGATGCAGAGTGGGAATGTTTTTGTGGGATAGAAAACTGTTTTCCACCTAGCTCCAATTTTGGGTTCCCAAAATGAAACATTTTAAAGCGGTCTGATTTTGAGAGCACTTTCTGAAAATCTGAAGGTGTCTCAAATTAGGCCCCCAAGTTACTCTTGTGAAAACCTTGACCATCCATTCTAATCTTCACCCTGATCCTGCAAACAGTTACATGTGTGAGTAACTCTAGGCATGGGGGTAGCCCCTATTGCATGTGTAAAATTACGTTCGTAAGGGTTTGCAGAATTGGGCTGAAAGCTTTACACAAACAGACCTTTATAATTAAAAACACTTCCTATTCCGCTGGCTGTTGCTCTCAATGTTTCCTCTCTTTCCTTGAATGAAAGAAAAAAACAAAGTTAATTAGGTACAAAAAATGCCCACACAGCTGCTAAAATTGACAGTGTAAAGATACACTTTTCTCTTGTGATTTTTATGTTATCAACTTACTCTGATGTGGTGCATTATGGCCCTGAATGTCCTGTCACAGTCCTTGAACTGCCTCCTCCCTGCACAGCTGCTGTCATATCAGCGTGGCTTTGATGGGGAAAGGTTGCTGGCCACAACAATCTCTTAGTCATCGGAACATGGGGCTTGCCATGCTGGACCAGACCCATCTAGTCCAGTGTCCTGTCTCAGACAGGAGCCAATGCTTGCTGCTTCCGAGGACAATGTGAGAAGAACTGTGGTGGACAACTAAGAAACCGTGGAAATTTCTTTTAAGCCTATGAACTATTTGTTAGTGGCTGTCTTAAACTTGGAAACATGAGGGTTTTATAATTTTGCTAATTCAGCTTCTGGCCTCCTAATTCCCTTTATTGGGCAAAATAAAAACAGGAAAAGAAATGAAATCCTGCTCCTTCTGAAGGCAATAGCCAGACTCCTATTGTTTTTGATCGTGCAGGATCAAGCCCTTAATTATCTAGTACACAGGGTGATAAATATAATGACAAAGAATGACAGCAAGTCAATATCAATCGTTTCTAAGCAACCAACTTCCTCTGTGGATCCTATTTTCGTTTGAGGCATATTGGGGACAGCCTCACCCACTGGTGATCTTAGAGCTGCCCTGCATCAACATTTTCTGCCATGCAGTCAGGTGCCTAGTACAGAAAAAACACATGTGAACAATATTTTACATATACACGCAGTAGGGTAGATCACATTACAATAGACTAGGGGTCGGCAACCTTTCAGGAGTGTTGTGCCGAGTCTTCACTTATTCACTCTGATTTAAGGTTTCGCGTGCCAGTCATACATTTTAACGTTTTTAGAAGGTCTCTTTCTATAAGTCAATAATATATAACTAAACTATTGTTGTATGTAAAGTAAATAAGGTTTTTAAAATGTTTAAGAAGCTTATTTAAAATTAAATTAAAATGCAGAGCCTCCCCCCCCGGACCGTTGGCCAGGATCAGAGCAGTATGTGCGCCACTGAAAATCAGCTTGCGTGCCGCAGGTTGCCTACCCCTGCAATAGACTATAGGAATAAATAAGACATTATTTTCAGGCAGCTGTGTGATGTCCCTACTACCCAGACTTCTGATTGATGTTATTGAAGAATCCATTTTTATTAGATTAATTACATCCCTAATTCATAATTGTCAGAGAGACAGCTCAGCAGCACAAGTACAATGTACTATTATTAGAAATTTCCTGACTTGAACCTTACACTTTGTGAATGTTTGTGAATGTTTGAATTCCACTGCACGCAAACTCTAACACTGAAATCATGCTTGTTGGCAAATGGGATTAACGGAAGCTGAACGAGTGACCTGGATCATAACCTACTGTGTCGGTCCAAAAATGGATAGGCGGACGTGGCATTGGTTACAGTCTAACCAATATGTGGCATGGATAGTGTGATGAGATTTTCAAAGTGAAGAATTGAGATGTTTGTTGCTACAGGTGGGGAAAAAAGTGAAGATTGGAGCACACACGGGAGATGGTTTTAACGGGCAGCGGGGAGATGTCCAGAGAAAAGTGAGCGAAAATGGGGCCTCTTTTCCCTTTCCTCAGCCAAGCAATCGCCTATTCTTTCCCTGTGGATTTAACTGCATGGGTTGGGGAGGGCTGGCTTCAGGACTCATATAGAGCAGAATCTCACGGGAAGGTTTAGAGGGAGAAGAAATTGTCAGTAAGTAACAGACCCAATGGGGTGAGATCTTTGAGGGCACATGTCTTCAGTCTGGGTCTCATCAATTTACCAGCTCAGCTGAGGTTCCATCAGGCAGCTTATCTGCCAACGTCTGCTAAAATCAGGACAAAACACTTTTTTTTTTTTTTTATAAAACTGGTAGTGACACAAGGACAGGCCCTGAAAACTGGGCCAATACTGATGTTCAGGGAGGTATGATTACTGAAGACATGAGTTACTCACAGATCATTTTCAGACAATCAGCCAAGACTTTCAAATATGCATGCCTAAAGCAAGTTAGGGTCCTAAGTCCATCTGTAGGCACCTAAGTAAGTGGACTGATTTTTCAAAAGTGCTGAGCAGCTAAAAACTTCCTTCATCCTGCTGTCCTCCTTTTCTCTTGTGTGCATATATATAATAGATCAGGGAGGGCTGCGTCCCGAGTAAGGACCTCCCATAGAGTGAAATCTGCAAAAGGGTTACTGGGTTATGTGCTCTGTCTGAATTGGCAGGAAAGTAGAACAAACTATCATTAACCGGTTCCTACAAGGATGAAGGATCAGATACCCTTCCTGCCTTTCACTTGAAGTTCTTAAAACAAACAAAAAACCCATCCACACACATTTGAACCTCCAAGGTACAAGTAGGCCTAAACTGAGTATCCATATAAGCATAAATCTGTTAGATGTATCTTTCCTCATGGCTCCAACTTCCTAGTGGACATTGTCCCTACTTGTCACATTAAGGCCCCATTAGACCCTGGACTGACAAACATATGGGCAGATCCCTGCACCCACACAAAACCCCATGAGTAAGGCTCTGCACAGATACAGGGATCTGCCCAAGTGGTTCTCAAAAAGGTTCAGAGCCATAGATTTTACCCTATCTGTGTGGCAGACCTGATGTTGGCAGGTAAGATTTTCCAACAAAGACTCTTTCAGTGGGAGAAAAGGGTCTTCCTGCTAAGTTTGAAAGTTTTCCCATGTTGTAGTGTTTTTAGCTGTGTTGGTCTGAAGAAGAGCTCTGTGTAGCTCAAAAGCTTGTCTCTCTCATCAACAGAAGTTGGTCCAATAAAAGACATTACCTTACACACTTGTCTTTGTTGCTGACATGTATGAGAGTGTAGGTGGAATCAGGGAACCAGCTTGCTGAAGCAGTCTCCGCTGTAATGGCCTTATCTCCAACTTCTGTGCATAGCATTTTTAAGAGAGGAGAGGAGGCAACGAATACAAAAGTGCCCTAATCTTCATTCATTTTTCCCAGCGTGTGAAACGAAAATGACACCACTGTCTTTTTACCTTAATTTTTCATGAACAGAGTGATGTTAATTACCTGGATCTAAATTTAATTCACATTAAGTTAACTGGTCCTAAATGTTTTATAAATCAAGAGTTAATAAAATAATTTTCATCTCATTATTGGCCTCATTTTCCCTACTGATTCTCAATCCCAGCTCAACAGACAATGCTTTTTGTTTGATGATTGTTCTTTATTGCAGCTATATAGAAGCACAGAGCTGAGCTAGTTTTCTCATAGTAAAATGGTTTCTGGCAGCCAATATTCTAGCAAACCGATATAATACAATTTCCAGCATAGATCCTGACAATAATGCAAAATCATCCATGTTGGAAGACCACCAGGAGACCTGGTTACAACACAGCTGTCCCCAGGCACTATTAAAACATAGTTCAATTTTGTAATCCAGATGAGACTCAACTGTGTCTTCTTAACTGCATCCCCAAATCATGCTAAAGACTTGTGAGATTTAATATGATTTGGGGTCATGGCTAAAACATGATTAGGTATCATCTGCACTCCTAGAGGAACTCTGGTACAATTGATTTTCTGTTGTAAACAGGACCATTGACTCCTCAACCAAAATAACCAAGTATAAAATGTTGAACCAAACTATGGCTGCTCTATCATGGGTGGACTGGGGTAGGAGAGAGGGGATTAAGGGATCTCCTTCCCCTCCCCACCAACACTTCCATGCAAGAAGCAGATGTAATTTGGTTGCTGGCACTGCAGGAGCTCAAGGGAGGAAGTTATTGTCATGCTGGCTGGAGTGGTTCACCACTGAGAGTGCCAGTCTCAGGGCAGACTTTCAGAAGCAGGGCAGACACCCCAAACTGGCTCTGTTTTATAATTAGATTTCACCAACCCAGTAACAAATGTGAACTCCTGGATCAGTGTAATACTCTTACCATGGGGTCACAGACAGTCCCTGAGGCTCTCCAGTCTATCTTGCCACACAGGCAAGCAGGACTTAGTGATAAATGGTCATTTACACCAAAGACCATAAAATATTCAGGTTGCTTCCAGTCCCAAGAGACCAATCACTTACCTCAGATCTATTTGTACTTTCGATTTCATACCAAAGACAATGCTGGTAGCCAGTCCTATAGTAAACTAATCAAAGATTTATTAACTAGGAAAAAGAAATGAGTTATTTACAAGTTAAAGCAGGCAACATATGCACAAATGAGTTCAGACTATGATTCCAAAAGGTGACAGAGAAGTAGTAATAATGTCAGCATTAAATGTCTTCTCAGGGCTTAACTCAGGGCGACCCTGGGGATCTCTGCTTTTTCTTAGCTCCAGCCCTTGTAAGAGTCCAAACAGCAAAGAGATGAAAAATCTTGATGTCAACGATCTTTATTTACTTCTTCCAGCACTCCAACCGATGGGATGAGGCCTTCACAATCAATAAAGCTTTTGTCCTACGATGAGCCACTTCATTTTGATAGTTCTCCTGGATGGGCGGGGGGAGCCATTCTTCCCATCTGAGTTCACAAACTCAAAGCAGGCATTTTTAAAATTATAAAACAAACATATTTTACCTTGTAGCATGGAATATAAACATTACAAGTAAGATTAATGCATGCAGTAATTTACATGCCTTTTATGGAGTCTAAACACATCCTTACAAGTCTAATACCTCTCTTGAACAATATTAACAGGTAGGCAAGCTGGTTTCCAACCAGGGCCGGCTCCAGGGTTTTTGCCGCCCCAAGCAGCAAAAAGAAAAAAAAAAGAAGCCGCGATCGCAATCTGCGGCAGCTCCACCGCCGCCGCTTCAGTCTTCGGCGGCAATTCGGCAGCTGGTCTTTCGCTCCGCGAGGGACCTGCCGCCGAAGAGCCGGACGTGCCACCCCCCTCCGTTGGCTGCCCCAAGCACCTGCTTGCTGGGCTGGTGCCTGGAGCTGGCCCTGTTTCCAACTAAGAATTTGTCAGTGCTCAGCTGACGCCTACAGACTTGGCAAGAGCTGGCCCCTGGTTTACCAGCATCACAGTTATCCAGCACTTCTGTCAGTGCTGAATTGTTGAAAGGGGATATGTCTGGGTGGCATGAGGGTACGGCCACTGTTTCCTGGCTAGTGACTGGGGGCCTACACTGAGAAGAGTGCATGATATAGCTGTTCTGCAGGTGTGTTAAATGTCATTCATGAGCATGCTTGCTGCAGTGCCCCTGAAGGCATTATACCTGCCTCCACTTGAGTGCTATAGTGATGAGACTCGAGAGTGATATAAATGCCTAGAAAGACAGATGCTGCACTTTCTGAGTAACTTCAAAAAAGCCTTCTTGGCTGTATTCTCAGTGCTGTGGACTTTCCTTTTCCCATAAAACTGCCTTGCCTGAATAAGCAGCAGCAATTAAGTTAAAGGAAATGATAGATTTTTAAACTGAGACAATTGAAGCAATCATTACTTTGATCTCTAGCAAAGCCCAGGGGCTTGATTATTTTCTAATGGAAGGAGCTGAGACAAATGAGATTTCAGCAGTATGGAACCAGAGAGTGTTCAGGGTTTGTGGTGGATTAGAATGAAAAGCTCTGGTAAATCTCTTTTCCTAAGGTAGGAAGGGCAGCCCTCAATGGGCCACATGGCCTTCTCATAGTCCTGCAGTTTGCAGTGTGTGCCTGCATTTTTTAGGAGAATGTTTCTTTGCTTAAATTGCAGCCACCAACTTGGAGCCTGATCAAACCAGTTTTATTAAAACCCACCATTTGGCTTCTAATGTTTTTACTCTGATTAAGAACATTGACTTGGCGAAATGAACAAGGGAACGGATTGTTGCTTAGTCTCTCAATGCCGGAAAAGCTTTTGATCAGGCTGAGTGGGAGTTTGTTTATGGTACCATATAAAATTAAATTTGGAGATAAGCTTATGAATTGATTTTGAACCAATGAACAACAATAAACAGATCAATTTATATTTTAAAAGGACTATTTATATAAAATAGTCCTTTTAACCCTTAATTATTTTACTTAGAGATCAAACTCTTTTCTAAACTATTTGTGATGATCTATCCATGTTAGCTATTTGGATTGAAAATAGCTTTTATGAGTGGCTGACTATAATAAGGGAATTTGATGTTTTACTTTTGTTGGAGAAGTTGAATGAATTACACTGTGGCCAAATAACCCCTAGTTCTTTTGTATAATACACAGGAATATGGGTGGTCTCCCTGATCCCTGTATGATATTAGTACAGTAGCAGCTTCCTACCCTCCTTACAGTCATAAACAGAAGACATTACAATTAGAAAACAAGATAATAGAAATGTGGGGCTGGAAGGGACCTGGAGAAGTCATCAAGTCCAGCCTCCTGTGCTGAGGCAGGACCAAGTAAACCTAGACCATCCCTGACAGGTGTTTGTCCAACCTGTTGTTTAAAACTTCCATGGGAGGCTGTGGAATCCCCATCATTGGAAGCCTATTCCAGAGCTTAACTACCCTTATAGTTTGAAAATTTTTCCTAATATCTAACCTATATCTCCCCTGCTGCAGATTAAGCCAGTTACTTCTCTCTTACCTTCAGTGGACGTGGTAAACAATTGAGCACCGTCCTCTTTATAACAGCCCTTAACATATTTGAAGACTGCTATCAGGTCTCCCCTCAGTCTTCTTTTGTCAAGACTAAACAGATCCAATTTTTTAAACCTTTCTTCATAAGTCAGGTTTTCTGACCCTTTTCTCATTTTTGTTGCTCATCTCTGGACTGTCTCCAATCTATCCACATCTTTCCTAAAGTGTGGTGCCCAGAATAAGATGCATTACTCCAGATGAGGCCTCACCAGTGCTGAGAAGAGCAGGACAGTTACCTCTCGTGTCTTGGATACAGCACTGCAGTTAATACACCCCAGAATATTAGCCATTTTTGTAACTGAATCACATTTAGATTCATATTCAATCTGTGATCCACGATAACCCCCAGATCATTTTCAGCAGTACTACCATCTAGCCAGTTATTCCCCATTGTGGAGTTGTGAATTTGATTTTTTCCTTCCTAAGTGAAGTACTTTGCACTTCTCTCTATTGAATTTCATCATGCTGATTTCAAACCAATTCTCCAATTTGTCAAGATTGCTTTGAATTCTAATCCTGTCCTCCAAAGTGCTGGCAACCCCTCCCAGCATGGTGTCATCTGCAGATTTTATAATCATACTCTCCACTCCATTATCCTAGTCATTAATGAAAATATTTAATAGTACCTTTGGGACCCCACTAGATACATCCTCCCTGTTTGACAGCAAACCCTTGATAATTACTCTTTGAGTATGGTGTTTCAACAAATTGTGCACCTACCTTAGAGTAACTTCGTCTAGACCGCATTTCCTTAGTTTGCTTATGAGAATGTCTGGCATAGAATACTACAGAGCAACAAGAGCTCAGTGCTATTCCCACTGAAGTCAATGACAAAAAAAGTCCATTTAATTTAGCGGGAGCAAGATCAAGTGATTGGTGTGTAAAAAAACCCCAAATAAATATGTGCATTTATATAGGACTTGAACTGTATATTATAAAGATATATGGATAATGTATATTATTTATTATTGGTTAATAAAGTGATTTACACAGTGCAGACACATATATACTGTGAATGCATATAGACTGTGGCTTGGCTACAAGCCCTGTGCTTAGGGTGAGGAATAGCTATGTCACCCCTGGATCAGTGCAGGAAGGAGCTGTGTCTCTGAGAGGATCTCCTTTGAAAGTGGGGCTGTAATATATGTGTGTATATGTCTAAATTTTTCATCAGAGAAGGAATCCAGCTGCTGTTTGTCTCACATCTGGAGGCGGGGAGAGATGGTTTTGAGTTTTAAGCACAGGACTAGGAATGAGGAAATCTGGGTTGTATTTCTGGCTCTGCACAGGCTTCCTGCATAACTCTGGGCAAGTCACTTCGTCTTGATGCAACTCCCATTAAAGTCAGTGAAAAGACTCCCATTGACTTCAAAGTGTAAATCTAGTCTGAAAAGTGACTGTATACAATAAATGACATCATGAGGTTCCATACCTAGTGTTCCTCAATGACTCATGATCAAATCTGCTCAGTTTACAAGTAATAAGATGTACTTTTCTCTAACTCTCAGTTCTATGAACCCAACCTGGAGTCTGAAAGCCAAGTTGGATGGGAAACAATTTTCCCATCCTGTGAACAATGAGATTTCTCCTGTTCCATACTGGGGGGAAAGTGAGACCTTTCAAAACTTTGAGAGAGAAGCAAGCCCACTCCTCAGAATTACCAATAGCCTGGTGGTTAGGGCATTCACTGCAGATGTGGGAGCCTGGGCTTACGTCCCTGCTCTGCCTGATTTGGGGCAGGGAATTGAACCCAGCTCTCCTATGTCACAGGTGATTGGCTGAGGCTATTGGCAGTTCTGGGGTGTAAGCTCTCTTGCTCTCTCTGGTTTAGACCAGAAATTTCATCCTGGACCTGATGAAACTTTAGTTGAACTTTGGTATGTTCCCACAAACAGTTTGGTTTCAGTGAAAAATGGTTTTGTCAAAAAGTACCTGACCAGATCTACTTTCTAGCTTGCACATCACCAATAAGAAGTTCCTGCAATCAGAACTTAGTCAATCTACTCATGGTGCCTAAGCTAGAATCCAGCTCACTCTCACATAGCTGTATTGGAGAGACAAGATGGGTGAAGTAATATCTTTTATTGGATCAGCTTCTGTTGGTGAGAGAGAGAGACGCTTTCAAGCTTACATAAAGCTCTTCTTCAGGTCTAGCTTGAAAGCTTCTCTCTTTCACCAACAAAAGTTGGTCCAATAAAAGGTATTACCTCACCCAGCTTGTCTCTCTAATATCCTGGGACCGACACAGCTACAACACTTCCTATAGCTGTATTGGTTCTGCTGTGCTGAGTAAAATGTAAGCAGGCTTAGCCCTGGTCTACAGTACGATGAACTTATATCGATATAACTACGTTGCTCTGGATTTTCCACACCCCTGAGCGACGCAGTTATACCAACTGAACTCCTGGTGTAGACAGCGCTGTGTCAATGGGAGTGCTCCTCCCGTCAACATAGCTACTGCCTCTTGAGGAGGTGGAATACCTACGCTGATGGGAGAAGCTTTCCCGTTGGCACAGGTAGTGTCTTCACTAAGTGCTACAGCAATGCTTGCAGCTGCACTGGTGCAGCTGCTCCACTACAGTGCTGTGAGTGTAGACAAGCCCATAACCTTAACTAGAGTGGAGCAGTGTAAGGCGGTCATGGTTCTCTCCCCGTCCGTCAGGGAGGGAGACCACGCCCTCTCGCTGCAATGCTCCTAGAGCGACTACGTTCAGAGGGGAATTAGCTGACAGTTGATAGGCCCAAGCCTGCAGTCCAGGCCAGGCAGCAGTTGGGTCTATGAGCCTCAGCCAGAACAGGGCAGCACACAGTTAATGCTTCTATAGGCCCCAGGGCCCTCAAACAGGGTGGGAGCGTAATCAGTTAATGGCTCTGGCCTGCAATCAGGCAGAGCAGTAGGCAATCTATATGTCCAAGGCTCTCAATCAGGGCGGGGCAGCAATCAGGTAATGGCTCTGGCCTGCAGTCAGGTAGAGCAATACAGCAATATAGGGGGGATTAGCTCTCTGGAGAGAGAGCCAGCAAAACCATCTGGTGTCCTATCTTGGGTGGGCACCAGACTAATGCAGACCTCCTGGGCAAAAGGTAGGGAGGCTGCCACCCCTGACGGTGAGGTGGCAGGGGGACGCAGGCCCACTTGCTCCACTGTGTCGCGTCCCACCCCAGAGCCCTAACAGTGGCGGAGTGGTCCACCACTGGGTCAGCGGGGAAATCCGGCCGCAACATGCTGGCTGGCTTGCAGTTAGTAACACAGCCGAACCCTATTCGGCTTCCCAGGGCTCCTTCCTACACTCTCAGTCAGGGGGTATCTGGGTTCCAGGGTTGTCGTTCGCCTTGTGGGGTAAACGGCAAGTGGCAGCCCCAACAGCTCCTCGGTGTCCCCGGCATCTGGCAGCTCCGGCAGTCCCTCTGGGTCTCTGGCACTGTAAAGGCCTCTGTCGGATCTGGGCTCCAGCAGCAGGGGGGAGATGGCCTGCTCCTCTGGCAGCTCTCCATCCACTGAGCTGGAGGGCCTGACTTTTATATTTCTGATTCCTGTCCCGCCCCTCTGCTTCCGGCGGGGCTGCCGCGGGTGTCCCGGTTCTGCATACCAGGGGGTGGTCGCAGTTCTCTCCCTGTCCGTCAGGGAGGGAGACCACGCCCCCTCGCTACAAGCGGCACTATGACTCTGAATACACACAGGGAACAAGTCTATTGAGAACAAAGGTGCTAGTTTTACACAGTCACTAGAAGAAATGCAACTTAATGGTAGTTGGATCAGGCCTAGTCATGCCTCAGTTTCCCCATTCTATAAAGCTAAAATAGTAATATATAGCTATCTCCCTGGAGGGGGTGGGTTAAAAGAAGAGGAGGGCTGTGAGTATTAATTCATTAACCTGACTACAGGTTTTTTAAACTAACGTCTTAAATTAAGCCTATCCCCAATAATTATATCTGTACACCAATAATTCTGGCAAATATATCATAGATGATCAAATCTTCTGAGGACATTATTAACTTCTTCAAACACTCCTATTCAAGAATCATAGACTACAGGCATAGCAGGCTTCCATTTAAATAACTTTTCTCTTGACGTACTCCCTTTATCACACATTATTTAGTTTTAGTCTGCATTGAAATAACATTTAATTGGAAATCCATCTTGCATTTACCAATATCTGCCTATGTATGGAAAGATACCTCAGATTCTATGCAGTCATTCTCAATCAATGTCATCTAGGAATTAACTCAGCGTTATTACATTATTGATTCTATTTGTCCCAGAAGCTACATCAATTTATCATGGAATTTTTGCCTCTTTATCAAGAAACACAAATCAAGAGCATTCATTATGTTGCTATTAGAGACTGGAAGGTTTTTGGAATCTAATTTGCCTTCCAATTTTTATTTAGATTTCCAGTTAATTTAAATTCCCATCTAGCCCCTTTGCACTTCCTACCAATTGTAAATAGTTCTGACAAGTTCTCTTGAGGCTTGCCTTATATCATTAGGGTTTGCTAAGATGTTGCAATATTATGGTATAAAAAACAACAAAACTGTGTTGTATTGGTATAAAAGTTTGGGGGAATAAATGATGAGGATGGTTTATGTTACCAAGTGGTTACATGTAAATTACGCAAAGAGCTTTCTAGCCTTAGTCATACCATATATACAGTTCCACCATGTATTGCATGACCATTTATAGTTTTGGCTAGGGTGACCAGCTGTCCCTTTTTTAAAGGGACAGTCCCGTTTTTGGGAACTTTTTCTTATATAGGCGCCTATTACCCCCCACCCTCTGTCCCATTTTTTCACAGTTGCTATCTGGCAACCCTAGCTTTGATTCATCGGTCTTAAAGGTGACCTGCAAATGGGGGAGGCGGGGGAGAGAAGGAAAATGTTGTGGGGGGATCTTTTTTATTTTTTTATTTCTTTAAAATGTAGGTATGAAAAGTCTTGGTTTTTTTTCTTTTTCTTTTTCTTTTTACATTTCTGCTTGTATTTTACATTAGAAATTGAGGTCCTGATAGACTCTGCGATGACTGGAGAACTAGTGATATCAGAAAATCAAGCATGACAGCTGAGGAGATGGGATTTCTGTCAGTGTGTTAAAAATTCTGGTTTTTGTTAACATGTATTTAACTTAAATTACTAATTAACATTTTGGAGAAAGAACATCTTAGTTAAATGTTAAGCACCCACCCCTTCAATTAAGGTGTGAGAGTTCACAAAATACATCTCCTGAGATCCCCACCCCCACCCCCCAAGAGGTCCTCCAACAAAAATCAGGGAAGACCAGAGTTGACATGCCTGATATTTCTATGATAAAAAACAAGGAGGTTAAAACAACCCACAACAAACCATGAGAGACAAGGATGATTTGTAAAATTCTTTTATGTAAAAAGACCCTTGGAACCTTTACTCCTAAAAGATATTCTGTAGGTTGGAGGGGATGATTTTGAGGTCTAGCCATTTGGTTTGAGTCAAGTATATATACTTTTATTGCATTCAAACATCACAATTGCACCACTCAACAAGGAGTCTTTTGTAGGGTAGCAGCAGAAGGAGAAGTGAAGGAAGGAAAGAAGGGAAGGGGGATGAGTGTTGGGGAAAAGAGAAGGAAGGAATTGTAACTAGCTCTGCTATCACAATTATACCAACCTGTGTATTTTCCACAGCTGCCCACCAGTTTATTTATAACTCTCTCAAATTATTAGGCACACAAATGTCATTATAATCATATCTGTAAAGTTCTTTGGCATCCTCAGACAAAAGGTATTATAGAAGTGCAAGATATTGTTATAACTTTCACTGTATAACAACTTCATCACTGCTCTCTGTATACAGGCCATATTACTCTTGGGTGCAACAGCAATATAATTTGAAGGAAATCTTGTGTTAGAAGTAAGTGTATTTAGAAGGCCATAAGCTAAGTAGAAAAATTAGAACAGACTTGGAGAGTAAAAGACTAATTCAGCTGAGTTTAATTGAAACTACATGAGCAAGCTAGAAATGGAGATTTCCAGTTCTGTCTGTTTCCATGGAACCTCCACCCACCAGAGTTACCTAGCACAATATCATATTATCTAGGTTACTTCACCACAGCAAACTCTCACTGGCTAACCACACTCTGGTATATTAAGCTTTCTAGTTTCCTGTAGAAGCAATTCCCTCATACAAATTTACCCTCTCCAGGGCCGCCCAGAGGGGGGGCAAGTGGGGCAGTTTGCCCCGGGCCCCGCAGGGACCCCACGAGCCCTGGCCCAGCGGCGGTCCGGGTCTTCGGCGGTATTTCGGCGGTGGGGGGCCCTTCAGTGCTGCTGAAGACGCGGAGCGACTGAAGGGCCCCCTGCCGCCGAAATGCTGCCGAAGACCCGGACCGCCACCGAGTGAGTACAAGCGCCACAGCTCCCCTGCTTTGCCCCAGACCCCCTGAATCCTCTGGGCGGCCCTGCAGAAAACTCTGCATAGTGACATAGAACAAACAGTATTTTTATTACTAATTATTTATATTATCATAGTACCTTGGAGCTCCAGTCATGGACTAGGCCCCCCAATGTGCTAGGTGCTGTACTAACACAGACCAAAAAGACAGTCCCTGCCCCAGTTATAAATCCCACCTTGGGAGAGAAGCCCTTCATCAGTATGTATACCAAATGAAAAATTCAGGAGAAAATGTACTTTGAATGGCTTTTTCCTGAGATTTCAAGGCATTAAACTAGGGTTACCATATGTCTGGGTTTTCCCGGACATAACCTCTTTTGGGGTTCTCGGAGCTCTGTCCGGGCGGATTTTTGAAATATGAACAAATGTCCGTGATTTTTCCTTGCTCATCCTTTTTCCAACATTGATTCTCGTAGAACTGCAATTCCCAGCGTGCCCTAATAGCGGCGTGCATATTTGCTGGATTTGCCACCCTTACTTCAGCGCTGCTGCTGGCGGCAGCGCCCCCTTTGGAGCTGGGCAGCTGTAGAGCAGTAGCTGCTGGCCAGGTGCCCAGCTCTGAAGGCAGCACTGCCGCCAGCAGCAGTGCAGAAGTAAGGGTGGCATGGTGTGGTATTGCCATAGAAACTGCACCCCCCGCACCTCCTCCAGCTCCCACTCTCCCTGGTAGTGGGTGTGGTAACCCTATATTAAACATACATCTTCTTAACCACATTCCTCAGGAGAGTTTTGGAAACATGGTGCACCCATTGATTTCTAATTTTGTTTTGTACTCAGTCATCTCTATATGACAGTGACAGCAACCCCGACCCAGATCCTTGAGTCCTTCAAATCTGTACTCAGTGCAGGATGTATGAGAAATAAGAGAGAGGACAAAGGTAGCTGTGTGCCACTTCTGCACTGGCCTGATCCCTTGGGCTGCCAGGTGCTTCCATTTCCCCAGCTGTAAAATCAACAGGATAATATTGACCTTGCATTCATTCATTAATGTTCCTATGTAATTTCATATTTTGGGCTGATAGTGGCTGTGCTGTAAGCATTTGCATAGGTGCACCAGAACAACATCTTGTGCTTCTGAGAGGCGTGGTAACAATTCCCTCCTTTCTTCCCCCTTGTTCCAAGACAGAGTGAGAAGAAATTTGCTCCTGGACTATGCCAGCAGTAAATGATGATGCCCCCAACACTAGCACAGTTATGCTGGCTAGTGCATTGTGAGAGGTGTCAGAAGCAAGAGTCCAACCTCCTGCCTTCAGGGGGCAGTAAAGGATGTGCAGAATCCCCTTACTCCCACACACAGCTGGGTAGTCTGTACAAAGGGTTGGTGCAGGGGGGAGCAAAGCTCTTCCCCCACCTCACCCCACCCCTGCCATTTGGGTACACAGCCCAAATCAGAATCTATCCATTAATGCTCTGATCACACTTGGAACTTGTGAAGCACTAAGCATTATTATTAACAGAATGGTTAGATTAAGAAGAGTTTTCTGACTCAAAAAGCATCTGTATTTGTTTCTTGGGACTCAGCTGATGTTAGATTTTTTTATTTTAAATTTCACTAGGTTTGTAACAAGATTATTTCTGTTTCAGAAGAAGTAGCCCATATTAATGAAGGTCCCCAAAGCCAAATTTCTGTGCTTAAGGAACACTTCAGAGCTGTACTTCTCATACACTGTAACCATGGTGATTTGTTTTCTTTTAAATTCCTTCCCCTTGGGTTCAATGCTATCTCTAGATGTCATCCTGTTTGACAAATGTGTATGTAGTTCCTGATACTATCAGGCTGCTGTGGCATGACAAGGACTGACTTGAGCAACAACTGCATAGCTGTGTCAAGAGTGAATCATGCAGTTAGGGCCCCTTCCTGGAAATGCTTTGCTTTTCGTTGACTTTTGTTCTGATCCCCCTCCTGCCCTCCAAACCCCTCGGTCCCAGCCCAGAGCACCCTCCTGCACCCCAAACCCCTCCCTGACGTTTGTGGAGTTTTGGGTTGAGGTTTTGGCTTGGCATATCTCTAGTTGTAAAGATTGTGTATGTATCTATTACATGCCAACACTGTGCTTGGGGCTATACAAGATATAAAGTAAGTCCCTGCCGTGGCAAGATTCCAGTTTATAATTATAGGGATTTTTTTTTAAACTTTGAAGTATGGACCTAGTGCTCCTTGAAATAATTTTGTAGTGAAAATCTCTTTGGCTGGTGGTTTTAGCATGTGCATGCACAACAAGATCGGTTCAGTCTGGTATGAGTTCTTCTGGACTGTATCCTTGTGTTTTGCACGTGGCTCTTGGGCTATCCTTCCTTTGTTGATGAAGACCTTAGAATTAGCAGCCTTCTTCCCTCCTTTTTTCTATCCTATATATTTGCTGGAGCAGGGGAGGGAATTCCTAGATGACCCAGAAGCAAAGGTCATGATCGCTGGAAAGTGAAATGAAAATGCATGCTTGAAAATAATCACAGATCCCAGAATTTTATAGCCACTCAGAGATTTTTGCTGCTTTCCGTAAAATTTAAATTTCCATTTAAAAACTAGTTAGATTTTCTAGCCCATTCATTACAGATGCAATGTAAAATGAACAGGAGTACTTGTGGCACCTTAGAGACTAACAAATTTATTGTAGCATAAGCTTTCGTGGGCTACAGCCGAAAGCTTATGCTACAATAAATTTGTTAGTCTCTAAGGTGCCACAAGTACTCCTGTTCCTTTTTGCGGATACAGACTAACACGGCTATTACTCTGAAATGTAAAATGATACACTGTTATCTTGTTAATCTGGCTATGCAGAACACTGTCTCCAACCAGGTAACAGCTGAGCAAAGACCTAAACCTTTGTAAAGTACTACCCATCCCGCCTCATTCCTCTCACTGAAGTGTTATCTTTAAAGCTGAATTGGGACCATTTAAATGCTAACAATTTCAAGCAACAGAAATAGAAGGCACAATGTTAAGGCTTTGACTAAAACATTGTTCTTTTGTTTCCCAATTGCTGCAACAGTGACAATTGCTTTACAATGAATGATGGGTGTAAAACTCTCTTTCCCACCAACTGTTGCTACATAGTGCTTGGCTAAAGAGTGCTGTGCAGCCAGACCTGTAGCATAACACTGGAGACTCAACAGGTACCACTTCAGTGCCCTGTCTGCCTGCACTTCCAGTAGAACTATGCTAGGGAACCCTCTTAAAACATGGCTGGCTCCCAACATGTGTACAGCACTGTTTGGTCTTGCAGAGTAGATGAGACTGAACCATACTTTAACTGCGTCCCCTAACCATGCCACAGTCCATGTCTTAAGGACACTGTTAAAACATAATTTGGTACCATCTAAACTTCCCTTCCAAATGGTGCTTCGGCTATCCCAGGAGACAAATGTGTTATAGCCGGGTCCCTCGTCACAACTGGTTTTATAGTAGATAAATCCTTGGGGGGCATCGACACTAAGCAAGGAAATCAACTGCATGAAATAGTTGGTTGTCTTGCTTGTCCTTGCAACAGTTTACCATGTGCATACAGCATCACAATTTCCAAAAGATCAATTTTAGTGTGTCCACACACAGCCTGTCTTACAACTGCAGTTTGTATTTGCAGCCTGGGACACCTGAAACAACTATCCGCAAGCCTTCTCTACATTGGGTAATTACATCATGTGTTAACTAACCTGTTTTAACTAACATGATGTTTATCACTCTGACTAGACAAGGATTGTGTTTAACATGTCATCTGATCCTGGTTAATGCTTGGCTATAGTCTTTGCCTACACTATGGAAATTTGGCATGGTAACCACTGTTTGGCATTTTGGTTTGGCATCTCAGGCAGGTGGAGCTTGCTCTATGGGTGGATTATCACTATGCTTTATTGCAGGGGTCGGCAACCTATGGCACGCATGCCAAAGACGGCCTGCAAGCCGATTTTTAATGGCATGCTGCTGCCTGCCAGAGTCCTGGCAGGCAGCAGCGTGCCATTAAAAATCCTGCCCAGCCCAACCCGGGCTGCTCTTCTCCACCCTCTGCCCCCCCCCCCCGCGGGGGCAGGGGGCAAGGGGCAGGGGGCAGAAGCTTGGTCCTGCTGGCTCCCCTGCCTCTTCCCGTAGTGTGCTGGGTTCCTGCCCCTCCTCCGCCTCTCCGTCCCTCCCTCCCTGCCGGCCAATCAGCTGATGGCCCTTGCGAGGGTGGGGGTTGGGAAGGAGCAGAGTCAGCCTGCTCGCTGCTCCCTGCGGAGGCAGAGAAGAAGCGGGGGCAGGGCCTTGGGGAAGGGGGGTGGTGGAATAGGGGCATATCCCCTCCAGCCCCCAGCCCTCTGCCCTGTGCCCCGCACACGCCCCTGCCCCTGAGCCCTGTACCCCCCGCATACACACCCAGCCCTCTGCTTGACTTCTTCCCCCCCCCATGACCCCAGCCCTGACTCTGGCACCCCCACACATACCCAGCCCCCCCGACACCTGCACCCCCCACATCTAACTCTTGCACCCCCCACATCCCCACCCCCACCCTGAGCACCAAAAGGGAGCTCCTTTTCCCCCCCCCCATTCCCACCTGCACCCCTCGCACCGAATGTGAGCTGCCCAGGTAAGTGCCCCACACCCAAACCTCCTGTCCCAACCCTGAGCCCCCTCCCTCATTCTAGCTCCTGGCCAGAGCCTTCACCCCCAGCCCTGTGCTCAGTGCACTCCCACCCTCAGCTCAGTGCAGAGAGAGGAAGAGAATGGGCCAGAACCAGGGGGAAGGTAGGTACCCACTGTATATGGGCAGGGCTGGGACCCCAGAACGGCAGCGGGCTGAGCGGGTCTGGCAGCCGGGATCCCGGCTGGCAGGAGCTGGCGGATGGAACCCCTGAGCGGCAGCGGGCTGAGCCACTCAGCCCACTGCCGGTCTGGGGTCCCGGCTGCTGGCCCCGCACAGCCCACTGCCGGTCTGGGGTTCTGGCTGCCGGACCCTGGCCAGCCAGGGTCCCGGCCACAGGCCCCACTCAGCCCGCTGCTGGCCTAGGTGAACAGAACCCCAGACCAGCAGCGGGCTGAGTGGGCCGGCGGCATAAGATCAACATTTTAATTTAATTTTAAATGAAGCTTCTTAAACATTTTGAAAACCTTGTTTATTTTACAATACAACAATAGTTTAGTTATATAATATATAGACTTATAGAGAGAGACCTTCTAAAAAACATTAAAATGTATTACCGTCACGCGAAACCTTAAATTAAAGTGAATAAATGAAGACTTGGCACACCACTTCTGAAAGGTTGCTGACCCCTGCTTTATTGTCTAACTAATCAACCCCTAAAGCATACTGTCAGAACAGAATGTTAACATCTGACTGTTCAAGCTTATAGGTCAAATACAAGAGGTTATAGTTCAAATCAAGATGTTATTGGAAATTTACGGGAAATTAAATGGCACACGGTATGACATGACCTTCAACTCCTAATAGTCTAAGAGAAATTCACTTCCATCTGCTCAAACATTCAGAATTAGCAAATTATAAGATGACATTTGCTTAACATTAGGGACTATGTACTCATAATTTTAAAAGGGCTAGAAAAATTATCCTGTCATTAAATAGTAGAGTAAATGCCACCGAATAGTCAGAGTTCCAGAGCTGACTTTTAGCATCACACATGAACTTTGTTTCCTTAATTAACAAAATAGAATGACTTCTCTTCAATATTAACACCCCATCCTTTCATTGACTGGACAAGTGAAAGTTGCAGGGAGAATACTGATTTAAGAGAAAGGAAAATGTGTAATAATTTCAGTTTCTATTCTGAATATTGCAAAACATTAACCTTTTTAATGGTTAAATAATATATATCCAAGATAGTTCCACTGTACTTACCATAATTCAATAATTCCTAAGCATACACAGTCAAGCTCAGAATCAACCCTAGTGGATTCCGCAGGCCAAATTTGGCTCCAGCAGTTGTCACTGAGGGCTTGTCTACATGATATAGGTGTACCAGTTTAATTTAGATGGGTTTAAAAAATGATTTGTTAAACTACTGCGAGACCTTTCATAGCCACTCATCTCAGTTTGAGTGATTTATTTTGATTTAGTTTGTCAGATGGTAATCAATTTAAGCTAAATCAATATAAGGCACTTTTAAACCAAAATAAGAGTGGCTACACTGGATTTTGCACTATTTTAACTAAATGTGTTTAAAAACATACCTTGAATTACCTTGGTGCAGGCCTAAGGGGAATTTGGTTAAAACATGGGAACACTTCTTTTGAAAAGAAGAGGAAAGTACAGAAAGTTCTATTTGGTTGTTAAAGTGCCAAGTTCCTCTTGGCTTTTCATCATCTGGTTTATCATTTCCCGTTTGAGGCTCTGATTCTGCAAACACTTGCTACCAGACGTAGTGCTTACAACATGAGTAGTCCCCCTGATAGCAGTGGACCTACGCAGGCAGTAAGCATAAAGAGTGAAATCCTGGCCGCACTGCAATCAGTGAAAAAACTCCCCTTAACTTCCATGGGACCAATATTTCACCCTAAGTGTTTGCAGTATCAGGAGCTTGTTAAATTAAAAAGCTTACAGGCCAAGCATGCCCACATGCTCCAAAACATGTACTAGACTGAAAAATATTTTTAGCTACATTGTTTAAATATATTTCAATATAGTTCTTGATGAGGTCTTCCCCACTATAATATGACCCTGACAGAGGGAAATATAAATGTTTAATAAAGCGGGGGGAAAGGAGACAGATATATATGAAAAGCATGTGTGGTTCTCCGTTCCTTCTCCCCCCTTCACATTCTTTGGCCTTGTCTACATTAGGGTTTTAGCCACCAGTATGATTACATCAGTGTAGCTGCATCGGTGCAAACTCCCAGCACTAGTGCTGAACTGATTTGAAATCATGCCTTACACTGATGCTTTCCAGCATAAATCACTGTTACACCAGTGCAGCATGTCTACATTAGAGGGTTAGTACTGGCATACAGCTCCATTAGTGTAGCTGCACCAGTGGCTGAGCATCCTAGTGTAGACCAGCCCCTTCTCTCATTTTTTCTTTTTCACCCTTTCTAAATCCCTCTTCTGTGTCTCTCTCCCTCCATTCCCTCCCCCTTTTCCATTATTTTATTTGTATCTTTTACAGCCTCCCCCACCTCCTGAGAGATAACTGGACACTTTGCAGATAATTGTTTTGTCAGTGGGTGGGTTCTTCAAAGGGGTGATTCCATTCCCGGGAGGTCCTTTTTGGGTAGGTGGCACACTAGCTGTAGTCAATATCTAAAGCCACCGTCCTAGAAGCACAATTAGAAGAACGGAATCATTATTTAATGTTTGTTTGTTTTGTTTTGTTTGTTTGTGGGGCAGGGGAAGACGGGCAGAAGAATACTATCCACAATTACAGCATTTTAATAAAAAAGGCAGCATATATCTTAGGTAGTTATATGGCCCTCCATTGCCAGGGTATCTGAACACCTCAGTCTTTAACAGACTTATCTTCTGTGCGCTAAGGAAGCACTATTATCCCAAGGTCACAGAGTCTATACAGAGCAGGAAATTGAGCGCAGCTCACTTGAGTTCCAGGCTAGCATCCTAACCACTGGCCTATATTCAACTCAACCAGGAGAGTGAGGGAGCTGGACCCACACAGCTAATCCATCATACCCACAGTCCTAACCAGGGTTCAGATATTCAGTGCCTTACACACACTAATGTATTTCCCCTTATTTTTCCATACTCTCTCTCTGCAAATGTGTCTCAAGCTTGATGTGGAAGAACCACCTCTAAGGGTGAGAATGGTGAGTCTCCAAGGCCGACTTGCCCTTGGCCTTTCTGCTGAGACTGCCAACCAGGATGCCAATCAGAGCCTATGGTGTCTGTGATGTCCACCGGGGACTGGATAGAGAACACTAAACGTGCTACATAAAGACCACTGAATGCCCATCAAATGGCAGCATCTTTCAGTCACTACTGACTTGGGCTGAATTCTAATGCATGACCTAGAGTTGAGAGGCTCTGTATCCCATTACCCAGCCTGCTCCATTAACATTCATTTTCATTTCAAAGTGTTGCTTATTATGTTTTGGAAGGTTCCACCCTTCTATCTCCCCCCTTTATTATTTCCAAGAGGCACTCGAAGACAAAGACAAATTGGGATAAGTATGCACAGCATATGGGCAGAAAGATGGTTTCCTTAGCAACCCTTACAGTAAGAAAGAATATCTTCATCAAGAGCAATGTTTAAATTGGTGTTTAGTCATTCACAGTAATAAAGTCAGGCATTCTTCTGAATATCCACTTTGGCTGCTAGATGGGAAAAAAGGAGATCAAATGCAGTGTCACCTACACACTGTACTAAGCCACTAGCTACTACCAGGCATATATATTTGAAACCTCCAGTCATCTCTTCAGTATGATCTGATGACACGCAGCATGACCTAGAAAAGTTCAGTAATCTTACTTTTAATATATTTAATCTGCTTTCTTATGCATCTTGATCAACTGATGACTTAGGTCTATTACTCCTGAGGGAATTCTGCACCAAAAAGTAAAAATTCTGCGAACAATATTTTAAAATTCTGCAAATTTTATTTGTCAAATAAATGTGGAGGATCCAGCATGGCATTGGGGAGCACAGGCCACTGGCTGCACAGAGGTGGGAGATCACTATGCAGCTCCCCCCTGACGGGACACGAACTTAGAGGTGAGGTTGCACCCAACCGTGACACAGCGCAGGGTCCAGGCCTGCCCCAGAAACACCCCAGGGCCCTGCCCCTCCATGCCAGGTGTGGGCAGGCAGGCTCAGCAAGGCAGGATCCAAGTGTGGAGGGGCTTAGTGTGGGGGGATCCAGGTGTGGGTTGAGAGGGTTCTATGTGGGGCAATCTGCATGCGGGCAGCTCAGTGGAGGATCTGGGTGCAGGGGGGGATCTGGATGCACAGGGGCTTGTTGGGGGCTTCTGTGTGCAACGGTAATGGGACTCTGCAGGAGGGTCCAGGTGAAGGTGGTTGGGGCTCAGCGGGGGGGAGGGTCTGGGCGTGGGGGGGGGGCTCAGAGGGGGTCCAGATGCTGGGAGGATGGGGCTCAGTGGGGTCGGGATCCAGGTGCAGCTGGTTGGAGCTTGGTGGGGTGGGGATCCGGGTGCGTGTGGTTCGTCAGGGTGGTCCAGGTGTAGAAGAAGTGAGGCTCATCGGGGAGGGGTGTTCTGAGTGCAGGGGGGTGAGGTTCAGTGGGAGCATCTGAGTATGAGGGGGTCTGGGTGGATGGGGGAGCAGCTCCCTGTAAAGGGATCTCTCTCCCTCCAGCTGAGGAGTGATGGGTGCAGGAAGCAGGTGGGGGGAGTTTTCAGAGCTTCCTGCAGCTGGGGGAGAAATCTGGGGGTGGGGATGACCCAGCCCCGGATGCCGTGCAGGGGAAGTGGAAGTCCCGTCCTCCCTAGCCTAGCTGGGACTAGCAGCTGAGGTTGGCACAGGGTAGGAGCCACGAGCCGGGTCTTCCTCAGTCCCATCTCCTGCCCCACAGTGATTTACCTCTCTGCCGGCTGCCCTGGGCACTCAAAACATATTGCTGGGTAGGATCACATGACCGCTCTTGTGGCTTTCTTTTGCGTCTTCATCAGAAAGTCATTTTTCTGTGGGGAAGCAAAGAAATTTGTGGGGGACATAAATTCTGTGCATGCGCAGTGGCACAGAATTCTGTGAGGAGTAGTGTATAGAAAGCTACAGCTGTAAATCTGAAGGGAATAAGGGTGTCAGTCCACAAGCAATATTCGCAATAAAACATGAAAATTTACTTAAAAAAAACCCTCTGAAGAAATATGCCTGTGTAAATAGGGCCAACTCCTATTCTCTGTACACCACTGACGGCAATGGTGTGAGTGAGAGAAAAATTTGGCCCCTACTTTTTTTTCATGGGCTCTGCTGTTCCTTGGATTACTGGGAGCCTTTAATGTGTTAAATCAGACCCAACAGAGGTAAATAATTAGCAGCTTTATTGAATATATCTAGTTATGCTGCAGGTGTAAGCTTCCAATGTGTCCCATTCAGCATTCACTACCTCTTGTGTAAAACCTGGGATGGATTGTCCCTGGGCAGCATTTCATTCAGTTGCTTAGACGTCCTGGACAGGAAATAGGAGAGGATTTTTCCAGCACATTTTAGGGACTTCAGGCATCAAAGCTTGGTCTTAGATGTTTTCCACCTCTGCCTCCTTTTTCTCTCTGACTCTCTCACACATGCATGCACACACTGTTCTTCTTACTATGTCTGCCAACCTTCTTAAGAAATTAAAGATATATGAAAGACATTTCATCACCTTGGATGCTTCATGTTTCATCAGCAGGTTCTGTGACGTTGCACTCTATATGATTTTATTAAAATATGCTAATGAGTGAATATAATGTAACTGGAATATCCCTCATACAAAAGGTCTCTTGTAAGGTATCATTACCAATCTTATAATCTACTGAGTGTGGTCATCCTATTTGTATAAATGTATCACTCTTGTGTTTGAAACTAGAAATATGAAATATAACATTGAGGGCCTATTGTAATTATGCGAAGTGTGGGCCATTAATGGTGGTTTGGAATCTTGATGGCTCCCATCAACCAGGACAATTGACTGTGGATGGCTCTGTTTGCAGGCAAGCCTTCCTGTGAGTCAGGCTGGGAGGAATGAAGGCTTGGGGTCTTACAGTGACATGTGATCATGTCACCTGAACTGGAATCCATCTTTAACCTGGTGCTCTTCCATTGAGAAGGGGGCGGGTGGGAACCCAGAGGAACAACGGATTCCTGCCTTATGCAAAAGATATATAAATGGGTGGAAGAGAACAAAGAGGGAGCCATCATGAAGAATCCCCTAGCTACCACCTGAGCTGGAACAAGAGCTGTACCAGGGGGAAGAATTGTGCCCAGGCCTGGAAGGTGTCCAGTCTGAGGAAAAAACTTACTGAAGCATCTCTGAGGGTGAGATTATCTGTATTCAGTTTGATTAGACATAGATTTGCGTGTTTTATTTTATTTTGCTTGGTGACTTACTTTGTTCTGTCTGTCACTACTTGGAACCACTTAAATCCTACTTTCTGTATTTAATAAAATAATTTTTTACTTATTAATTAACCCAGAGTATGTATTAATACCTGGGGGCGGGGCAAACAGCTGTGCATATCTTTCTATCAGTGTTATAGAGGGTGAACAGTTTATGAGTTTACCCTGTATAAGCTTTATACAGGGTAAAACGGATTTATTTGGGTTTAGACCCCATTGGGAGTTGGGCATCTGAGTGTTAAAGACAAGAACACCTCTGTAAGCTGCTTTCAGGTAAACCTGCAGCTGTTAGGGGATGTGGTTCAGACCTGGGTCTGGGTTTGCAGCAGGCTAGCGAGTCTGGCTCGAACCAGGCAGGAGACTGAAGTCCTAAGCTGACAGGGCAGGAAAGCAGGGGCAGAAGTAGTCTTGGCACATCAGGTGGCAGCTCCCAAAGGGAGTTCTGTGATCCAACCCGTCACAGGTTCTTTGAGGCTTATGAGGGGAACTCTCCTGAGACTGCATTACTCTGTTCAAGGTTTGCCTTCAAAACATTTGTGGGACAGGGAGACTGTCACTGAGAGACAGCAAGTAGTCTCAAGTTTATAAAGGGCTCAGTGCTGCTGACTCTGGCTTTAGGGCTAGGTTCTCTCTGTATGAGGGCAAGAATTGTCCTTTCTCCTCACTGGTGAGGGGTCAGACTGGCTCTTTGTGGTTCCAGCCAGTCTGTCTCTGAGACATTATAGGTCTCAAAATGTAATTTGTAAATGGGGAATCATCATTGAGCAAGTGTTTCTAGTGGGGTCCCAAAGGGATCAGTTCTTGGCCCTATGCTATTTAACACGTTTATCTATGACGTGGGAGAAAACATAAAACCATCACTGAGAAAGTTTGCAAATGCTACAAAGATTGGGGGAGTGGTAAATAAGGAAGAGGACAGGTCACTGAGGCCTGGTTTACACTTGGGGGTGGGGAGGTCGACCTAAGATACGCAACTTCAGCTACAAGAATAGCGACAAAGAGTCCTGTGGCACCTTATAGACTAACAGACGTATTGGAGCATAAGCTTTCATGGGGGAATACCCACATGCGTCTGACGAAGTGGGTATTCACCCACGAAAGCTTATGCTCCAATACTTCTGTTAGTCTATAAGGTGCCACAGGACTCTTTGTCGCTTTTTACAGATCCAGACTAACACGGCTACCCCTCTGATACAAGAATAGCGTAGCTGAAGTCAACGTATCTCAGGTCGACTTACCTTGCGTCCTCACGGTGCAGGGTCGACTGCCGCTGCTCCCCCATTGACTCCGCTTCTGCCTCTCGCCGCGGTGGAGTACAGGAGTCGACGGCAGAGCAATCGGGGATCGATTTATCGCGTCGATCCCCGATAGATCGATCACTACCTGCCGAGTCGGTGGGTAATGTAGATGTACCCTGAGAGTGAGCGACCTGGATCATGGGTAAACTGGGTGCAAGCAAACAATACATGTTTAAATAAGGCCAAATATAAAGTTATACATCTAAGAGCATATAAACAGTAACCCTTCCACAAGATGTAGAGAGACCTGAGGTTTCTGGGATGTGCTGATGGTCTTTTGGGAGGAATGTGGGCAGGTAAAACTCCTTCCTTTATCAACTTGCTTTGTAATCTTTTTTTTTAAATAATGATTTGGGGGTGGGCGCCTCTCAGGAGGGTCTGAAACAATCAGTGAGACTGAGAGTAAATTTTCTTTTCTTTTGAGGCTGTTTGAAATAAATACCCTCACAGAAGGAGAACTTTCAGGTTTACAATGCTAGTGATGCCTCTTGTTTGTTTGGTCTGAGACACTATTCCAGATGCCATCATCAGTAATATCCCCACCTCCTGCCAGAAGAATGAATTACTGGCTTCTTCTGGGGCTGAGCTAAGGGTGTTCTTCTTAGAACTAGCCAGTAATGGACAACAATGGGTGCTAAAGACAGTCACAGACAGTAACTGTGTCACTTCCTCATCTCCAGTAGGCTGCTTAAACAACCGCCCAGAAATAGTTTCCAAAGCTGCTTCTTCATTTCCCAGTAACTGTACTGTCAACCTCAAACATTTAAAAAAATGAGCCAGACAACATCCTCAAAAATTAATAATGGTACAGTCTCACTTTTGAGCTGTGGATGGTCCCCTCATCTGCCCAAATTTGGGTGTGATTTGTTTCAGGATGAAAATTCAACCTTAAATTTGGATGTTTCCTCTGGGTGCAAAGAAGACCCCGCGTACCGTCTTCTGGCCGCAGGGGTGGAGGAGCTGATACTCTTTCCTTCTCCTTTTTCCTTATCACTCTTCTGCCTCTCGCCTCTTCTCCCTCCCCCACAGGACTTAGTCCCTCTGTCAGGAGATTGTGAGAAACTAAAAACACCTAAAATCATGAGGCTTATGATACTGTGGGAGTTGGCAACAATGATTAGTACACTGCAGCAAAAGCAGATCATAGTGAAAATAAGCCAAAATATAGGATCTCTCTGGTTCACTGCTCAGGAAGTGCCAACTCAGGGCAGCATGAGAACTGGGCAGCCTGCTAGCAATAGGAGCAGTAAAGATGAGTGAGTGCTGAAGTGGTGAAATGTTGCCTGCACCTATGGTGATTCATAATGACATACACTAGGGCCCAGATTTTCCAAAATATTTAGGTGCCTAACTTCCATTGAAATCACTGGGAATTAGGTGCCTGAATACCTTTGAGGAGCTTGGTTTTGCTGTCAATGAACTAATCCTTAAGGGCCAGATTGTGGTACTGGTGATAGTGCCATTAAGGACTCAGCTTCCCAGACAGAGTCTGGGCAGGGTGCTGTGAAGGTCTTGTTATGCAGGGCTAGGTAGAACCAGACACAGAATAAAGCAGAGCTCTTGCAGGCAATTTAAGTACTGAGTGATCACTGAACTAGGGTTACCATGTTTCAGTTCCCAAAAAGAGGACACTGCTGGGGGAGGGAGGAGGTGTTGGAGGGGTGTGTGTGTACTGGGGAGTACCGGGGATGGGGGGTGCTGGAGGGGGAATTTGGGGATGCTGAAGGAGTGTGAGTGTGTACTTGGCAGGGGTACCTGGGGTCTCACTCATGAGGTGGGGGGGGGCAGTGTTGCTCCCTGTCACGGTGGCAGGGCAGCTGGCGCAGACCCAGGACGCAGCGACAGCCATCAGTCAGTGCCTCCCTGTGCGGCACTTCCCCTCCCCAGGGCTCGGAGCTGGATCCTGGGTGGGAGGGATCCGGGAGCTGCAAGGGACAAATCAGATAGGCATGCAGGGGAGGGACCAATCGGAGCTCTGAGCTGCAGTGTCTGCTCCACAAAAATCCCCGACGTTTCCTGTTGTTTGAAAAATCCACCCAGACAGAGGGCAGAGGCTCAAAAAAGACGCAGTGTCTGGGAAAACCCGGACGTATGGTAACCCTACACTGAACCCCACAGAGATTATGCCTGGACCTGACACGGGGTGTGCAGTGTGCGGGGTAAAGTTGTTATGAGCCAACCTCACCTTGTGCAGCCCATGTATGGGCAAAGCAGAACTGCAGCTCCCATGCTGACAGGAGTGCAGGGGCTGCACTATCGCTACAGGCATGTCTACGTTCTGCATGGGCGGCAGGTGAACCCCCCCTTCGGGAAGGCCAGCCCCCACCCCCGCTGGAGCCTTGAGCCCCCTCCACTCCCCATGGCCAGAGGAGCCCCGGCCCCCCCGCCCCAGCTGCCCTGAGCTGCCAGTCATCCCGCCCTGGCCACGCCATCCAGACCAACCCCCGGGCTGGCCTGACCCTCAGGCCACCGACTGGTCTGAGTACCGGCCCGACCGGCCCTGGGCCACCGGCTGGCTAGAGCTGCCCCTGGCCACCCCAGCCCCTGGCCACCAGCCTGACCCCTGGGCCGCCAGCTGGCCTGAACCCCGAGCTTCAGGCTGCTGGCTGGAGCTGAGTCCCTGCTGGCTTCAGGGGAGCATGGGAGGGAGGCAGGACCTTGGGGCGGAGCATGGGTGGGGCCATGGCCTGGGTTTGGGGGGGGCTAAGCCTCCCCTAGCTTATGATACCCGCCGCCCATGACACTATGGGTATTCTTCCATTGACTTAGCTGCGTCTACCCTGGGCGTTAGGTTGGCTTAACTATGGCACACCCCTGAGCAACGTTGCTTGGTCTATCTACATTTTCAGTGACTACTCCTCTGGGGTGCACAGCACTCCAAAGGGAGCGAGAGAGGCGTGGAAAAGAGTCTCAGTGGAGTTACGCCAGATTTACACTAGCATGAGAGCAGATTTTGGCTCAAAGATCATTATTTAATGCTCCTGCTGGGTTTATTCCTACCCTGTCTTAGATAAATGGCAAAGCGCTCATTGATATCAGTGTGTGCTGGCTGGACCCCTCTATCAGTGCCATTCTGCCTCACCTTAGTGCACAAGGATTTAACTAATACAGCAGTTTAATTATAAAGGAGTTTGTTGCTGAATGGCAATTATATGTGGGACTAGACCTTCGGAGTGGGTGAGCCTTGGAGATTTTGCTGGCTGATAAAGAATAAGAAAAACTTGCAGGCTTTCCCATTAAAAAATGTGGGAAAATCCATGACATTGGACTTGTTTGGGAGTTTGTTTGTTCTTTCTCAGTAATTGTTAATACTAACTGTCTGATTTTTTTCTGCTCCTTGGCTAACCCTGTCACACTAATGGCTTTGTTTTCAGCTCAACTTGCAATACATGCTCTAACCAAAATAAAACAAGGTGGTAGGAGTCTGGATCACAGTTGACCTCATCTTTAATCTGGAGGTGCTGCCCATGAACACAGCAGGTCCTAACAGCTCAGTTACTCTTGATACAAGGGCCCTATAGCAGTCTGGGGATTTAGTGTTGTTCTTTTTAATTAGAAAAGGGAGAGCCCGAGTGGCTGGGTGGCAGGGGGAGTGGGGAGGATATTGGATCTTCTCACTGTCCTCTTAATTCTGTGTCTGCTTTTCCTCTCACACTGGTGTAATTCCACTTGGTCTGATTCCTTACACCCTGTGTAGATGAACATGCCTGGGCAAAGTGAGCATAACACGCTGCCAGCTCAGAATCGCTTGCACTCGCTTTGTTTAAGTTAAATGACTGAACTGGGCAGAGAGGAATCAGGCCCCACTCCCTTTCAGTACAAATCCCGAACAGTTATTTGGCTGACAGAGAATCCTCCCTCAGATCTTGAGACTGACTAACTAGATTTGAGAGGCATCATCGTCCAGATAGGGCAGGGATGTGGGACTTGGGTCACCTGGGCTTTGTTTCCAGCTCTGTCACCGACCTGCGTGACCTGAAGCAAATCACTTCACCTCTCTGGGACTATTTCCACTCCAAGCCCTTGTCTGTTTTGTTGGGTCTGCTAAGCGCTACTGGAATACAAATAATGAATTATAATAACAGACAAGAGAGCTGTGAAATGTCCTGAGTGATATTAGTGGCAAAGGCTGGTACACACTGAGGTACCTGGTGGTTGGTGCCTGGAACCTAAAAAAGAAGCAAAGAAAAAACGTATATTTTAAAGAAAAATCTTAAAAATTAAGACCTAAAATTGTGAAAATTGTTTCAGGAGCTGGTTCCAATGTTCTAATACAAAGCTGGCCTTATACATACATATTCTCAGGCCATGTGAGAATCCCGTAGTGAGGGCCTAGGCCCCTGTGATCTACCTTGCACCTGTCAATTGGCTCATGCAGCGATTTCTCCAAACACCAGTTAATCCCCCTCCCCTATCACGAACCTCTCCAGGTCCAAATTAATGCCCTTCTCAATATGAACCTTTTGAAGTCCAAAATGACCCCCTTTCCACACAGAAAATCCATCGGACTGTATCTTTAAAACCACATACTTTGCCTGTCCTCAGCACTGATACTGATCACAGGCGGTTGGTTCTTCGACATAAAATAGCAGCTAGGAGCAAATATTTGGGTTTGTATGCGCAAAGGCTTAAGGAATGAAATATAATTTTGACTAAATTTTTTTCTCTCTAAAACAGGCTATGTTATTCCCAGAGCCATTTAAAAAATTCAGCCACTAGAGAGCAAACTTCTTCTGTTTATCAAACTGTACGTTATATATATATATATATATATGTTTAAAAAGCACAATTGTACAATATTTCAGGCTAGAAATCCTAGAAAATAAAACAGAGTTGTTGGTTGACCTGGGAAAAGCTTTATTTTTTAAATTGAATGAACTGAGGGAAAAGTAGACAAGTGTGGTTTGTTATAGTTAGGCTTGGAAGGATTAGCTTTTTATCAGTAAATGTTGATTCCACCGTACACATACAAACTGACGAAAAATATTTCCGTTGATAATAATTCAAATGTACAGATAGGCACAGTAAGAAAAATGCTGCTTGAGGAATAATTAGCGTGTGATTTAAGGATATTTGTACATTTTGGCATGTGATGTTGACCAGTTTGGGTTCAGTGGTTATAAAGCTTTAACTTTTTGAATCTGAGGCCTGGTCTACACTAAAAATTTACGTTGACCGAGCTAAGTTGCTCAGGGGTGTGAAAATTCCACACCCGCTGAGCAATGTAGTTCAGCTGACCTAACCCCTGGAATAGACAGTGCTAGACTGATGGAAGAATTCTGCTGATTTAGCTACCACGTCTCGGGGAGGTGGATTGCCTACACTGACCTGCTACAACGGCACAGCTGCAGTGCTGTGGCTGTGCGGCTTTGGCGTTTTAAGGGTAGACAAGCCCTCAGCATCTCACTGTCGTCATAATTTTGCACAACTGTGAAAATTTAAATGGATGAAAATAAAAATTGCTTACAAATAAAGATCCGTATTATCCCTTGAAATTAGAAAAAAATAAAAATTGAATTCTGCCAAGCTTAATTATAGCGAAGCCTTCTGCTAATGGGAGCTGAAGTCTTATCCTTCATACATGTGTTTGTCCATTGTTAGGTGTGACAAGCCTTGCTGAGTGTTTCTCAAGGGGAGGCCTCAGAATAATGATAGTCCATGTACACCTATGGCATTATATATATATAACAAATAACAGATATGAAGATAATAACAGTTAATGCTATCTGGGATTAAAGAAGAGAGGATGGAGGTCAGCCCTTTCCAGAGAAGGATCTTTGACTCTGGAATTCACTTTCCCATTTGGCTCATCACAGCTCAAATATGCCACCATTCAGTCCTGGTGGGGTGGGGTGTTGAGTGGGTGGGAATGGATGAGGGAGGAGAGTCTTAATTTGGGCGTGTTGGAAGGAGTTTTAATTGGAGAAATTAGTCCTATTGCTATGATGCAAACAAACGGTGTACATGCACTTAGCATGATGGGTGGGCACATCTTAAATAACTTCAAAGCAATAAAAATAGGCAATAAAACTTTAACTGCCTTAATTGACTCAGGAAATAGCCTGTAAGGGGTGCTTGAGGGCAGTGGGGACTCTATGCCAGGGCTCCTTTGAATCATTACACCATTAAGCTACAACAGGGTGTACATTATGAGGCTAATGTTACTTATCTTGGGTGGTGGAAGGTTTTCTTTAAGTGTATTCTACTAACAATAAGTCATGACAAGAGGTTCAAGTACCCTAGAAGTGAAACAAGAGCTTAGGAATGCACATCCTGGTGTTACACTCATCCCTGGGAAAGTTTTTAAATATCAACAGCTTTTGGCTGTATGCAGTGTTGTTGTAACCCTGTTGGTTCCAGGATATTACAGAGACGAGGTGGGTGAGGTAACATATCTTTTTATTGGACCAACTTCTGTTGGTGAGAGAGACAAGCTTTTGATCTTACACAGAGCTCTTCTTCAGAATGAGCTGTGTATGCTCGAAAGCTTGTTTCTCTCACCCACAGAAGTTGGTTCAATTATCTCACCCACCCTGTCTCAGCTTTTGGCTGTGTCTAGCCTAGACTTTAAATTCCTCAGACTTCCCACCATTGGTGCCGCTCCACCAGCAGTAGCAAAGAGTCCAGCAGCTGGTCTCTATTCTCCACCAAGTTGTCTAACCCATAGCAAAAGTGGGGGGGGGGAGATCTACTTCCGGCAAGGTCCTGGAAATCCTCTACATGCTTCTGTTAGAAAACCATAGTTCCTAGAGATGTAGAGATTCTAAGAGGATGGGCAACTTCTGTGTAGTGGGAGCATCAAACCATTGATGGAAGTGAAGCATTGTGTACACAATGGGTTGTCTGTCTGCTCTTCCTTGTGATGCAAAGTGACCCTAATGAAGGTGGTTGTGAGGCACAATGGGGGGGGCCCTCTTGCTGGAAGTTAGGCAAAGTTAATTTACATAACTCTTCAGTGGCTACTAGGTGCATTGCTAGGAGATGGTTCCTGGCTGTGGAATCACTGAAAGGCCCAAAAGGCTAATCAGAATATAGCTCTGGAGTAGACAACCAGTGTCCACAGCAATGCTTCAAGGCTCCATCTACACTGGCCTGAACATGGCTTAAATTATTATTTATTAATTATTTGTATTACTGTAGCACCTAGGAGCCCTAGTCATGGGACTACACAGGCAAAATAATCCAGTTCCTGCTCCAGAGAGCTTACAATCTATGTATAAGACAATTGATGGAGATAGACAGACCAACAGGGAAACAGTTAAAAAAAAAAAAGACAATATTGGTCAGTATGAGAGGCAGTGAACTCAGCACACCAGCAGTCTAACTGCTGTCCAAGTTTTTGTGGGGGGCATGGCAAAGGAGAGTTTTTTAAGGAGGGATTTGAAGGCAGATAATGAGGTAGCTTTGTGGATGTTTATGGGGAGATACTCCCAAGCGTGAGGGGCAGCAAGGAAGAAAGCACACAGGTGCTTGTTTGAAGATATAATAAGTGGGTGATGGAGGCTGGCATCATGGGCTGATCAAACATGGGAGTTGATAGCTAAGTGGGGATAGGTCGTGAACGGAGTTGAAAGTGAAGAAAAGTAGCCTCAGTTTGATGCAAGATTATGGGAGCCTGTGTGAGAGTTTTAGCCGTGTGAATGGATCGGAAAAGCTGTATCTCCAAGATGTTATGCAGAAAGAATATGCAAGAGTTAGACATGGCCTGGATGTGAGGACCTAGAGAGAGGTCTGAGTTGAAAATAACATCCAGGTTTTGGGCCTGAGTGATGGGCAGGATGGTTTGGCCACAGTGATTGAGGAAGGAGACATTAGAGGATTGCTAGGGTGGGGGAAAAGATATAAGAGCTCTGTTTTTACCCATGTTGAGCTTGATCTGACAGCTAGACATCCACAAGGAGATGTCAGACAGGCTGAGATTTTAGTTTGGACAGAAGGAGACTAGTCTGGAGCAGAGAGGTAGATCTGTGATCATCAGCATAGAGATAATAATTGAATTTGTATTTACAGATGAGATCACCCAGAGATAAAGCATGTAGGGCAGAGGTCCCCAAACTGTGGAGCACGCCCCTTATGGGGTTGTGGAGGAATGTTCAGGGGGCCATGGCTGGGGCCCAAGCCAGCCCCCATGGGAGGCAGGAAGGGAGCACCACCCAGCTCCCCTCCTGGCCCCAGCCCTGGCTGCTGGCCCGGCTGCTGGCCCTATGCTCAGGGCCCCAGCTGCGGGCCTTGGCCCCCAGTCGAGTCTCTGCTCCCAGCTCCACCCCAGCTATGGCCCCAGCCTTGGCCCCCTTACTCCTGTCCTTGTTCCCCCGTCCCCTCCCGGAGTTGCAGCCCCGCTCCTGGCCCTGGCACCGGGGTGTGTGTGGACAAGGGTAAGGAGGGACATGAGGTAAAAAGTTTGGGGACCACTGGTATAGGGAGAAGAAAAGGGAGACCAAAGACAGAGTCCTGTGGAACCCACACAGAAAGTTGGATGAGGGATAAGGAGAATCCACTGAAGGACACTCTGAAGGAGCAATTAGATGGGTAGGAGGAGAACCAGGAGAGTCATGGATAACAGGGGAGGCCACGATTTCAAGAAGAGCATGGTTGATAGTGTTGAAGGTAGCTAACAGGTCCCAGGAGGATGAGGCAAGAGTACTGGTTCTGAGCTTTGGCTAAGAAGAGGTCATTCATTAGAGACTTTGGTGAGAGCAGTTCCAGTGGAGTGCAAGAAGTGGAAGCTGGAAAGGAGAAGGTCCAAGATGGAATTGGAGGAGAGGAACTCCAGACAGAGATTGTAAACTGTGCATTCAATAAGTCTAGAGCTGTAAAGGAGATGAGGCAATAGTTAGAGAGGTTAGTGGGGGTCAAGAGTGTGTTTTTGAGATGGGAGAGACTTAAGCATGTTTGTACTGTGAGGGGAAAGAGCCAGAGAAGGGTGAGTGATTAAGCAGAAGAGTAGGGGAGGCAGTCTCAGGCCATGTCTACGCTAGCGAGCTTACAGCGGCACAGCGGTACTGATGCAGTTGCGCTGCTGTGAGATCGCTCCTGTAGCCACCTCCACACTGGCGCTTCTGTCGTAATTTAGGTCGTTTTTTTCAAACCCCTGAGTGACAGAAGTTATACCGACCTAAGTGGTAGTGTAGCCATGGCCTCAGTATTGTTCAAAAATCATGAGTCAGGCTCACTAAAAATCATAAGATTGGCTTCAAAATCATGAGATTATGTAAAAATAATAGATCTGGTGTTCTTTTTATTTGCCTTCTGCTTTTTGAGCCTTTAGGGTGCACTGGGGTCACATTTTGAAGCTTTCTCCACAGCCACGAGGGCCAGAAACTTACTTTTTCTTTAAGAATGAAGGCTGAAATCACCACATCTCCACTTGATGCCAGGAACTGAGGCTTTAAGGAAAACAATTGTGGATTACAAAACCTATGATGTTATGTGACGGTGTTATGACATGACATCATAGTTTCTGACCGTGTTATAACATGATTTGATCAGTTGTTTTACTCACTTTACGGCCCATCACAGATTATGGGGACTAACTATGCAGTTATTCCTGGATAAACACTTCACTCTCTTTTCACCCCATCACGGCTGAAACATGATTCAAATTGGTTATGAAATTATTTAGTCCCATATCACAGGTAAGAACAAACCATGTTATAACACGATCCAGGAACCATTGTTATAACACATGCACCTGGACACTGTAGTTTTGTCAGTATAGAAGGGACCTAACACAGCTTGGACCCATCCACAGGAGGTGGGCAACCCATGTCTTCAGAATCCCATGTGGCTGCAATTAAGTTCAACCTTGGTTTAGGCATCACTTTAAAACTTGGCTGTGAGCCCATTGAAGAGAGGGCCAAATGAAACTATGATGAGATTGTACAATCCCCACACTGGCTAGGGAAGGGTTAGTGAATTTCTGTGGGCTCAGTCAGCCCATCCTGCTTCACGTGCAAGAACTGTCAGGCTTGGAGGGGGTGGCTAAAAGGAGAGAGTCAGTTCAGATCTCTTGTGCTAGCTCCCCGTAGGAAGGCCTGGCTGGGTCCAGGACTGAACTAGAGACTGCAAGATGCCAGAGCCTCCCAGAGGGAAGGTAGGTCTGGCATCGGACTATTGATCCCTGTTTGACCTGGGGTATTTTGTTAATTGTTCTACCCAGGACCTGCTGAATGGGACTACTGCTGTCAACAGCCCCTGAAGGCATGAGCAGTGCGTGAGCCCCCCTTTGGGGAGGCTAGCCCCGCCCCTTCTGCCCAAGGCCTTGCCGCTACCCCATCCACCGGAGCCCTGAGCGCCGGCCCCAGCACTGGGCCATCGGCTGCCCCGGCCTGCTGGCGAAGACCCAGAGCTTCTTCCGCTCTGGGTCTTCGGCAGCAATTCGGCGGCGAGGGCTCCTTCCGCTCCGGGTCTTCGGCGGCAGTTCAGCGGCGGGTCCTTCACTCGCTCTGGGACCCACCGCCGAAGTGCCCTGAAGACCCCAGGCCCCCTGAATCCTCTGTGCGGCCCTGTCCCAGTCCCACTGGTTTGGGCACTGGCTTGGGGAGAGGACAGAGTATGGGTGGGGCCAGGGCTTCCCCTGGCCTATTATACCCACCGCCCATGTTGAAGGGGATGAATTCCTTCAGTAAATCTCTGTTGGCTTGCCCCATCCAGAGTCCATGCAGTGATTTGTCAGGAGCCCTGAAGTGGTCACAACAATTTAGGCAAATCCTGTCCAAACTCAAGCAACAGGTGCAATCATAATTTGGCAAAATCCTTGCAATTCTGGATGGGGCAAGCCAACAGAGATTTACTGAAGGAATTCATCCCCTTCAACATGGGCGGTGGGTATAATAGGCCAGGGGAAGCCCTGGCCCCACCCATACTCTGTCCTCTCCCCAAGCCAGTGCCCAAGCCGGTGGGACTGGGAGCGTCAGCTCCTCTGCCAGCTGGAGGCCAGCAGGCCGGGGCAGCCGATGGCCCAGTGCTGGGGCCGGCGCTCAGGGCTCCGGTGGATGGGGTAGCAGCAAGGCCTTGGACAGAAGGGGCGGGGCTAGCCTCCCCGAAGGGGGGCTCACGCACTGCTCATGCCTTCAGGGGCTGTTGACAGCAGTAGTCCCATTCAGCAGGTCCTGGGTAGAAGCTACCAGTTATTCTGACAGTGTCAGGATGGGGTCAAGGAAATGAGTCTGTTGGGAAAATAAGATACTCTTCTTTCCTCTGAATACAACCCAGGTACAAATAGGGTCCCAAATAGCCATGCCTTTAGAAGTACATACAGGGCCTGTTGAATATATAAGAATAATCTCTTTGAGATAGAATCCTTCATAATATTCTTCTCTTAGTTTTAAACACACTTTGCACTGAAAGAAAATACTTTAGCATGAGGCAAATTTAACCCATGGGCCTCATTGCTACAAGATATCATTGAGACGAAGAGCTTAGTGTCCACAGTTACATTATATAAAATTAAACATGTAAAAGGAATATAAACCCTTACAACTGAGGGCATAAAATGAGCAAGTTATTCCCTAATAATAAATTAGAGTTTCTTACACCTTCTTATTGGCTATTATGAGAGACGGGATACCAGATTAGCTGAAGCACTGGGCAAAGCTGATATGACAATTCCTATGTTTCCCCATCCCAAAATGGTGGTTTTGACATGTAAACACACCTTTAGTCACATGTCTTTCCTGACATAGAAAACAACTGGAAAATCTATATGAAGAGTGGGTTTGGGCTTGCTCACTGACTTCACTTGAGAACTTCTTAGTCCCAGACAGAGCCTAAATAAAACTAGGCACTGGGCAAAGTAAACAGTGCAAAATGTGTCCAGAGCAGCTGCATAGCTAGTGCCTTTGTTCTGTGATTGATTGCACAGTCCAAACTGTGTCAGTGTAAATTCAGCCCCTGCAGCTGGTGAGCAGGTTCCAAACACATCCACATCCACTCTAGCCTGCACTGCCAGCCTTCAAGGTCTTATCAACAGCAATGGCTGCTTACCTGCTCGGCTGATACTGCCTTTCCTTTTCTGCTATAAATGCTGACTGCAAGAAAGAGCAAAAGTAGCTGTCAGGTACATGCACTTGCATAGGAGAAGACTCTTACTGGCGTGCACTTTTCCATGTCAGGGGAATCTTCAGCTGCCTATTGAGAGCATGTTTTGAGGTGCCTTTGTGCTGCTTCTTCACAGGGCCACGGATCTGTCCCATTATGCTTTTCCATCCACTTTTAGCCTGAATGATTTATTTTAATGTGGGTGAAGAATTTGCTTTCTGCAAACACTCGTGCTTGTGAAATTTATCCCATGAACGTTCACAGAAAGTAGTTGCAAAGGGCCGCAAGCTTTGTCCGTGTGACTTCTCCAAAAAGCGTGATTGCATATTTCCAGAATTCTCTTTGCTCCGGAGTATTTGCGAGTCTCTTATTCTCTCTGAGGCAAACCCTGCTCCCACTCACTGTCCTCCAGATGTAGAAGGCCCTGACTACAGCAGAACTGCTCTTACTGACAGGCTGGCATCCGGCACCCCATGTAGGGGATCTGCACCCTCTGTGCTTCATAGGGGCTCCCTGTGCTTTGATATGCAGGCGAACTTAGGGAGTGGAATGAGGGCTGGTGGATCACCAAGGATGGGGATCCACCAATCATGTCTTTCCACAGAAAGGGTTGCAGGGACACTGAGATCTATTTTAGGCCCGAAGCTATAGTAGCAACGAGGGAGGGATTCTGCTTCTCTTCTGTGGCTTGGGGAGAGTTCTGAACCACATGGAAAATCCCGAGCGCAGAACTTGGTTACTTGGGCTGTGCACTAGGAACAGGGTGTGACTTTGGGCTTGTCTACACTACCCGCTGGATCAGCGGGCAGCGATTGATCCAGCGGGGGTCGATTTATTGTGTCTATCGATAAATCGACCGCTGAGCTCTCTCCTGCTGACTCCGGTACTTTACCAGAACAAGGAGCGGAAGCGGAGTCGACTTACCGCAGTTAAGACACCGCGGTAAGTAGATCTAAGTACGTTGACTTCAGCTACGCTATTCACATAGCTGAAGTTGCGTATCTTAGATTGACCCCGCGCGGTAGTGTAGACAAGCCCTTTGTATATCTTAACACAAAAGAAACAGTTCTGTTTTCCTTATCCTTCCCCAACATCTTTCTGCCTATAAAATCCATCAGTTTTCTTAATTCCTCTTTCTATGTATCAGCTTATTTTCCTTATCTGTGTCCTGCTCCATGGTGGTATACTTCTCCGTTTCTTATCTTCTCTTTTTTCCTCTAACTTATTTCTGGAAAATGTGACTTATAGGGTACTTTATACAGTGCTAGAAAGGAAGATAGGAAAGCATAGATAAAAAATGGTTCCAGACCTGCGCTTTTCCTTCAGCTCTTTAGAGGTATGGTCAATCATTTGTCCTCTGGCCTGTATCCTCCCTATACAGATTGCTGCTAAATGCCTTTCAAGGATGCTAATTTTGTTTCTTACATTTGAAACAAAATTAGCACCGTTGGTTGGAATAACAAAATGGTTTGAATAAGAAAAACAACCTTAAACTGCACTCTCAGGTCAGAATCAGGCAACTCTTTGTATCCATATACTCTAATCAGGGCTGATGCTGTTAACGGGGTAGAGGAGATGTGAGACTTGTACATGACCTGGAGTCTTGATTAGTGGTTTCCTTTAACCTCAGGGACAGCTTTAGGTATAGATTGGTTAGGCAGTTGATAGTTCTGTAATCTCTTTCTTCCAGTGCAGAAAGAATCCTTGTTATTGAAGGGATACTTCACTGATGAGACTGCTGCAAATTGGCCTGGCAGGCTCCACATCCAATAAGAAGATTGAAGAGATACCGGCCGTCAACTCAAATCTAGTCCCAACCTTCGATTTTGTTTAAAAAAATAAAAAGACACACAACCACAACCCTCTGTGAAACCTTCACCCAATAGAAATACTTCCATGCTATTTTCCTCTAAATCCAGTGGAAAACTTTGTATTTGAAGCAATAAACATCCTCTGGCATCATTGACAATAGCAACCCAAACATTGGAGCACCAAGAACCTGAAAGTGAAACTAATACCATAAAAGTGAAACTGTCTTTGGTGACTTTTCATTAATCCAAGATGAGAGAAAGACACACACACACACATGTACATAAATTGAATGCAAGCCCCTCTGCTTTATTCATACTATGTTCCAGCCATTCCTTAAATTTAATCTGCAATGGTGCAGCTGAATCTTGTGAGGGAGCTACACATTTTTTTGACTTCATTCAAAACGTGTATGCCTTTTTTTCGGTTTTCATGCATCGGTGGAGTGTGCTACAATCACGCTTGGAGCAGGCAAATGAAAAACATTTGACAGTCAAAACAATTTGTGACACCAGGTGGTCTGCTCGTGCAGATGCTGTTTTGGCTTTGAAAATCAGCTATGATGATATAAAGAAAACCTTATTAGATATAGCCACATCAAATTCTGAAAAACCTCGTACGAGAACTGAAGCAAAATCTTTAGCAGAAAAGTTTGAAAAGTACGATATTGCTGTTTTTACTCTTTTGTGGAACCATTTACTTCAAAGAATTAATGCCGTCAGCAAATCGCTGCAAAAGGTTAATACAAATTTATTGAATGCTGCACAATTGTTAGCCTCGGTTAAAAGTTTTGTCATGCAAGTTTGAAATGACTGTAGCTCGGTGGAAGCAGAGGCACTAACATTAACAGAAAATATAGGTTCCTCTGATATATCTGATGAGAAGTGTAAAAAAATCAGGATGTTATTTTTCAATGAAACTAGAGACAATGAAATCAATTTAAAAGGGAAAGAGAAGATCATCGTTGAGACCGTCAATGCTATTTGTGACACAATTATAGTGCAATTGCAGAGTAGAGGTGAATCTCTAAAGAAAACTGTTGATTTATGTTGCGTGTTTTTTGACAGAAGTATTGACGAAAATGCTAAAAGCCACTACAATAAGAAATTAAGTGAATTCCACCGAGAGGACATAGACACAAATCTTTTTGAAGATGAAGTGAAACATTTAATTCATTTTATCGAAAATGATGAAGTCGGTGCTTTGAGATCACCAGTTGATTTGTATAGACTTGTACGTAATGGTTTGCAGGCAACCTTTCCAAATGTAGAAACCATTCTGAAAATATTTTTAACAATACCTGTCACAAATGCTTCTGGTGAACGTTCTTTTTCTGTATTGAAACAAGTTAAAAATTATTTGAGAAATACGATGAGGCAGGAACATTTGACAAATTTGGCAATATTGACAATTGAAAGCGCCTCTTTACAAAATATTACTTACAATGACTTAGAAAACTAACTCTAAATTCCACCACTGGTGGTTCCCCTGTAGTGCTTTAGTGAAGACGCCACCTATGATGACAGGAGGAGTTCTCCCATCAGCATAGGTAATCCACGTCCCTGAGGGGCAGTAGCTACGTCGATGGCAGAATTCGCCTGTCGACCTAGTGCTGTCTACACCAGGGGTTATGTTGCTTTAACTGAGTCGCTCAGGGGTGTGAATTTTTCACAGCCCCAAATGACATAGTATCAGAGGTGTAGCCGTTAGTCTGGATCTGTAAAAAGCAACAAAGTGTCCTGTGGCACCTTATAGACCAGGGGTAGGCAACCTATGGCACGGGTGCCGAAGGCGGCACGCGAGCTGAGTTTCAGTGGCACTCACATTGCCCAGGTCCTGGCCACCAGTCCAGAGGACTCTGCATTTTAATTTAATTGTAAATGAAGCTTCTTCAACATTCTGAAACCTTATTTACTTTACATACAACAATAGTTTAGTAATATATTATAGACTTATAGAAAGAGACCTTCTAAAAAGGTTAAAATGTATTACTGGCACGCGAAACCTTAAATCAGAGTGAATAAATGAAGACTCGGCACACCACTTCTGAAAGGTTGCCGACCCCTGTTATAGACTAACAGATGACATAGTTATACCAACCTAATTTCCTAGTGTAGACCAGGCCTAAATCAATGTAAACCAGGTTTATACCCATGGAAGAGTGTCCATATGCAGAGTTGCACTGGTTTAACTAAATTAGTGCAACATCACACCTTCAAGTGAAACTGGTAAAACTTTTGTATATAGACAAACCCTAATGTAAGTTAATTAGCTTGCACTAATTGCTTGTCAAAACAAGAGCAAAAACTAGTAGAGACAAGCTCTCCACAAGAAGAGAAGGGAAGAGTTCACCAACACCATTTCCTATAACACAGAGGCTTACCTTGGAGGTCTCCCATTCATGTTCTGACCAGTCCCCACTCTTCTAATAGTTTGCCAGCACTACAAGATTTCATGTTGAAATCCACCACCATTTGCTATTACAGCTTATCCCAGACTGAAGTCCCAACACTGAGAGCTCAACAATAGATTGATGGGGCACTCTCTCAACATTCCCTGGTCATTTTCCAACTAATTTTTCATCCAGCAGTTCACACGAACAGAGTTCTACTGCTGTCCCAATGTTTGTGCGTTACATCACAAATCCTAATCAAGAAACTTACTTTACAGAAAACATTCATGTTAAAAAAGTTGATCCCACATTTAAGCCTTGTCCTCCATTATTCTGTCCTACATTTTAATGCTAGATTTGACTTGAGACAGTTTAGCTAGGTTAAAAACCACACTGCATCATCACCTATTGCCAGGGCCTCGAATGTACATTTATAGAGGCTAGTACATTAGCAGAGGTATCAATATATAGAAGATTTATCTTATTTTCCTTCCAGCCCATGTTTATGCCTTAATTGCCTTATGGAAAATCCTCTTAAAGTTCTCTCCTTTCTTTCATGTAAATATACTCATCTCTGTTAGTAAATATTAATGCAGTTCTCTAGCTCCAGCTGTGAGAATATTTTATTGTTGTGTTAGAGGTTTTGATTAACCTCCAAGAGATTCTTGCAGTGTCTGCTATGTTTATCTGAAACTTGCAGAGCCGCTGCAGGCAAGGGTTGCCACAAAGAACTTTATGCACTTTCTCTCATTATTTTAATTTAGTCTCTGCACGCATAATTATTTCTGCTTATTTAATTATTTAAAACCACTCTATATGAATTCTAAAAACAAGGAAGAAGCTGTCCAGTGCCTCCTAAGTTCACTTCTCTACAGACAGTGGTGAAGTAAAAGAAATATGTGCAGGTTAACATCCTCTCCCCAACTGTCATGGCACATTCCTCATGAGCCTACATGATAGTCCTAGAGTGTCATAGCACAAAGCCAATCTAATAACTCAGTGTTCAAGCAACTTTCAGAGCCAGTTTGAATGGGCACCACCGTGTGGTACTCATGCTTTGTGCCTTATGAACCCTGCCTCCCCACTACCTACATTGACTCTCTCCCCCTGAAATCAACTGATTGGATTGGAGCCCCCCTTAACTCCCTTCACTGTACTGTGGGAGTAATCATGGCCCCAGTGGTGCCATGTATAATTTTGGGTGTGACTTCACTGTAGACAAAGTTAATTTAAATCACTCCTCTCCAGTTAGCCTAACTCAAGTGAGAGTGGCCACTCTGCAAAATAACACTCAAAGCCACTGTGTCCACCGTGGCACTGCATTCACTAGTGTGAGGTGTTAGGACTTCTGGGACAGATCCCATGGTTCTTTGTGCTGCAGTAAGTTGAGCTATAATGAATTTTTTCCCAGTGAATTGTGGGAGAACTTTTCTGCAATTTCTGGGCACACAAGGGGAGTGGTATAAAGGCATTGGAGGACTCTCGGCACGCAAGTGGAGCTAATCTGTGTTGTGTTAGCAGCTGATGAATTGTGCTCACTTGAATTTTAGTCCTTACTCATCTCTCAGGCCAGCTAACTTGAATTAAAAGCTACACTAGATTTAAGGGTGTTTGGGTGGGAATGGGACTTGAGTTAGGGGCAACACTCAAGTTAAAACATGAGTTAACTTTGCAATGAAAACAAGCCCTTTACTCCTCAATTGATGTTAATATGTTAAGCATTTCCATTAGGCATTCAATTTAAAATTGGTGAGATTGGTACTGTGGTGTTGGTACTATGGTTAATTAAACACCAGTTGACTCTCAAAGTATTCTGTCCTGGTGGGAACCGGCTTTAAGGATGAGAGGGTAGTTCCATGCTCATTTAACCCTTGGCCTCTGGTGTGAACACCAACTAGTGCAAATTTTGATGAGGACAGATACCTGACCGAGGCCATCAACTCCTTATATATAGGCCACCAGATGGCAGCTACTTTCATTTACTACTGATCAACCTTAGATTTGAACCAGCTGTCTAGAGGTGAATGGCTCAGTATTGCATTACCAACTCTATACATATTCCAGTCCCCTTTATTCTAGGCCTTCCCATATTTGTATGTGCTGTTATACTTACAATTATTCATAGCTTTTGTCATGCACATGCTTTTTCTTGTGATTTTCAAAGGGTATTGGCATGCTGTCTTAGTAGCACATTCTCTCACTTAGACACTCCTCAAACAGAGGGCACTAGCATATATAAGCACTCAAAACAATCAGTTGCACACATACAAAATGGGAAATGACTGCCGAGGAAGGAGTACTGCGGAAAGGGATCTGGGGGCCATAGTGGATCTCAAACTAAATAGGAGTGAACAGTGTAACACTGTTGCAAAAAAAGCAAACATCATTCTGGGATGTATTAGCAGGAGTGTTGTAAGCAAGACATGAGAAGTAATTCTTCCGCTCTACTCCATTCTGATTAGGTCTTAACTGGAGTATTGTGTCCAGTTCTGGGTGCCACATTTCAGGAAAGATGTGGACAAATTGAAGAAAGTCCAGAGAAGAGCAACAAAAATGGATAAATGTCTAGCAAACATGACCAATGGGGGAAGATTGAGAAAATTGGGTTTGTTTAGTCTGGAGAAGAGACGACTGAGGGAAGACATGATATAACAGTTTTCAAGTACATAAAAGGTTGTTACAAAGAGGAGGAAGAAAAATTGTTCTCATTAACCTCTGAGGATAGGACAAGAAGCAATGGGCTTAAATTGCAGCAAGGGAGGTTTAGGTTGGACCTTAGGAAAAACTTCCTAACTGTCAGGGTGGTTAAGCACTGGAATAAATTGCCTAGGGAGGTTGTGGAGTCTCCGTCATTGGAGATTTTTAAGAACAGGTTAGACAAACACCTGTCAGGGATGGTCTAGATCAGGGATGGCCAAACTGCAGCTTGTAAGCTGCATGCCGCTCTTGTACAGTTAAAGTGCAGCTTGCAGAGCCCACCAAGTTCCCTCCATTCTCCGCCTACCAGACTCGGGGGGCGTGGGGGGTAAGGAGCTAAGGGCTTCTGCCTTGTGGTGGGGCTAGGGACTTCTGCCAGAGACGACTGGTGCCTGCTGAGAGTGAAGTGGCACAATTTAAAGGTTCACCACCCCCCATCAGCTTGAGTCATGCCCTCCCAGGCACACCCCCACTTTTACCCTCAGTGGCCCCTCCCTACAGCTCCCAGGTGTTAGCTCCGCATGGAGAGGCAGTGGCAAACAGCTGGGAACTGCAGGGAGGGGCCACTGCTTTAGCTCCATGGGGATAGGCAGCAGCAAAAGCAGCGGCTCTCCCCGCAGCTCCCAGCTGCCTCTCCCCATGGCCACAGAGCTATGTGCAGGGAGGGGGCCCAGCAACACCATGTCACCGAGCGGGGCCAGCAAACCCTGGCAAAACTTGTATTCAGCTTAGAGGGTCAGTAAGTTTGGCCACCCCTGTCTTAGTACCAGGTTTACAATGGCGCCAGTGGTGCTGTGGCACCGGGCCCACACTCAGAAGGGGCCCTGGTGTCCAGACTGTGGCCATACCCCCCGGCTCCTCCTGTGCTGTGCCCTGAGGCCCCACCCCCGCTTGGCCTCTTCCCCCGATGCCCCGCCCCCAGCTCGCTTCTCTCCGCCCCCTCTTGGCCTTGCCCCCTGCTCGCTCCTCTCCATCCCTTCCCCTCACCCGCTGCTCGCTCCTCTCTGCCCCCTAGCCCCCATGTGAGTGGTGGGCGGGGCCTCTGGGGGAAGAGGCCAAGCAGGGGGGGTCCTTGGGCAGAGCACGGGGGCAGGGCCTCGGGGCGAAGTGGGGGGCGTGGTTACGATCCAGCCACCAGGGCCCACGAAAGGTTAATCCAACCCTGCCTGGTCTAGATAATACTTAGTCCTGCCATGAGTGCAGGGGTCTAGTCTAGATGACCTCTTGAGGTCTCTTCCAGTCCTACGATTCTATGTAAACCACTTTACAGTGTGTGCTTATTATATTGAGTTAGTTAGCTAGGTATATAGCTCTAAATGTAAAGCTACAATTGGCTTGTGTGTATAAAGTTAGCAGTTTAGCTATTTCAGGCAGCATGGCCTTTTTTCTTTTGTATGGTGTTAAATATCCGTGTTTTCAGTGTATCATTAAATGGCTCCTATTTAATACAATTTATTCTGGAGGATTTTGAAAAACATTTTAAAACGTCATCTTTTCATTTTATATTTTTTTGGATTAAAGTGATTTTAATATGTGGACGTAATTTATTATTTTGTGGTATGTAATTTTGAACCAACATTGTTTCAATCTATAGCTCAGAGAATTGAAGGATAATGTCCTGTGAACGCCATACACAGCTTTAGAGAGACAAGATAGGTGAGGTAATATGTTTGATTGGCCCTACTTCTATTGGTGAGAGACAAGCTTTTGAGTTTACACAGAGCTCTTCTTCAGGTCCCTGTCTCTCACCAACAGAAGTTGGTGCAATAAAAGACATGACCTCACCTGCCTTGTCTCTCTAATATCCTGGGGCCAACACGGCTACACCAACATTGAACACATACACACTTTGTCTTGTTTTAATGTTCAGACTAACATGTATGGCCCTGATTCAGTGATGCACTTAAGCATGTGTGCAATTTTAAGTACATGAGCAGTTTAATTGGCTTCAGTGGGACTGGTCACATGCTTAAAGTTATGCATGAGCCTAAAGGCTTTTCTGAATCAGGGCCAGAGCACTCAGCACCTTGCAGGATTGAACTCTGCCAACTTCTCTGTTCTGGGTGACAGGGCAGAGATGCTCAAGGGTGTGCTTGGTTATATTGCCCTCTTGTGGCTGGCCAAGAGAGTCTGCTAGCCTTAATACTGCTACAGCATTTCTGCACATAAAAGCTACAGAAAAGGTCCCTGTCCATACATCCTAGGTGCCCTTGTCATAACTTAAACTATATTGCTTCACTTAGTATATTTATTATTTGTATTGTATTTTTAATATAAACCACCACCAGTGAGCTAGACAATTTAAAAATCTCAAATGCGCCTCCTATTCTGACAATTCCCCACCCTTACAATTTTCTCTGCCCTCACCTCAATTTTCAAATGCCTGGAGGAAAATGCTGAGTTTGGCACTTTGCCTGAAAGTTACCAGACTCAATTATGACTTTTCAAGATTCCCCATTAGCTCAAGTGGGAGGGGCCTGCATTTTTTAGATCAGAATTATTTCCCCACTCTCAATCCTGAAGCCAGTGTGTTCATGATGAAGGGGATAAATGATAGGCTAGAGGTGCTGTGTGTCCATGGAATTACGATGGATTATTTAAGTGTTATCATTCTGCATGGTGCTGTACAGTACTAGAAGATGACATGTTCCTTGCCTTCAGGGGTTTATACTCTAGATTAAACATATTGCTCAGTATAGACATTCAAATATAACAATGTAATCGGATGAAAGTCCAATCTCAAAACTGGGCTAATGTGGAGGAGGGGTTAATAGTATGTTTTTAATGGATTACCTCTGAAGAGTTTTTTGGAAGATGTGTGTATCTCAAGAAGGGATTTGAATGAAGAGAGAGTGGAATGGAAAGGAAATATCAGAAGGAAAACAAATGTTGCTATTGTTAGTTTGTTTCTGGTAACAACTGTGATGGGATAAGGGGAACTGCAGTCAGAGGGCCCATGTTATCTGGAGGGACTGTTATTGATGGGACACCAGGGAATACAGGGAATTAGGCAGGAAGTAAGCAATGTAGTCATGTGAACAGAGCTGTACACAGAGATTAATAAAGTTCCATTGATTCAACCTAATCTGCATTTAGCTTCACTCTTTGTGAATGAACAGCACCCACAAAGTGTTAGCACCTTTCCAGACATTCCTGAAAGCACAAAGTGCCTTGTACATCCTAGATGCTACCATGTATGCATCTTGCTCATTGTTTTCCTTCTGATATTTCCCCACTGGATCTTGCCTAATGTTGGGTACAACAATCAGTGCACTCTTGCACATGTTACATGGATTTAACTTTGCCTGCAGCAGTCAGTGCACAGAAACACAGGCACAATGCCTGGTTTTCACACATGTAAATAGTATATAGCATTTTGAAAATGTACTCCAAGGTTCCTAAAAGGAACCACAACAGAAGTATAACTGGGTTCAAAAGAGAATTAGAAAGGTTCATGGAGGATAAGTTCATCAATAGCTGTGAGTCAAGGTGGTGAGGGATGCAACCCCATGCCCTGGTTGTCCCTAAACTGCTGACTGCCAGAAGCTGGGATGGGACAACAGGATGAATCACTTGAAATTGCCCTGTTTTGTTAATTCCCGCTGAAGTGTCTGACCCTGGCCTCTGTTGAAAGACAGGATACTGGGCTAGATGGACCACTGGTCTGACCCAATATAGTCATTCTTATGTTCTTTTGTTCTAAAAAAAATCAAAGCAGACTTTTGTGTCAGTTAAATCTTCTGAAAAGGAGAGGTAATTTTATTTGTTTCCTACACTGAGGGGGCAATAAATACAAATGTGTTTAATGAGGCCCAACCTTGCCTACATTGTTCTAAATAAAACCTTTTATTCAGCATAGCCTCCACTTAATGGAAATTGTGTTAGCAAACAGCCAGTCCCAGGGTCATAATGTCTATAAAGTAGCTGTCGCTTTCAGACTGATTTTACCCAGTCAGAGTCAAGCAAGGTTAAAAAAATGGAATATTAAAGAGCTGATTGTGTCACACATCGGCCACTCCGTGATAACCATCTGAAGTTTAATGTTTTTAAATTAATCCTCATTCATGCCTCCCTGATAAAGGATATTGTCTCTTCCATCTTTCATAGACGCACACATGTGCGTGTGCACACACACACACAAGGATTATTTGGTATATCATAACAAACACCATTTGCAATTCAAGTAATTTTAGACCCTAGATGATATTTTTCTTAACTGCTTGCCTGCTGCATCATATACTAGGTAAATGGTGAAAATGACACACATAGTATTGATATTAAGCCATAAAATACAGGGGGCTATGAGTCTAATCTTATTTATACCAGTATAAATCAGGAGTAACTCTACTGAAGTCAGCAGAGTGACACAGTGGTATAAAACCATGAGATGACATACGAAAAATCAGGCTGGATTTTACTAGGCTAGAGGTAACATTATGGCTCTGATTGCTAAAATGCGGTCAGGCAAAGCTCATGCTTCATGTAATAAATTCATTACCACAGGGATCAGAAAAGAATTTTCCCCTCCAGAAATATCATTGCACAATTGGCCAAATACATTGCTTTTGGGGATTTTTAAAATGTGCTTTTCTATGAAGCATCAAATGCTGGCAAGTACCAGAGACAGGCAATGGAATTACTGCATCAGTTGTTGGATCTGGTTTATAGCAAATCCTATATATCTGTGCTCTCAAGCAGGGGTGCTGGAACAATTTGTATAGTGGCGGGGTGCTGAGAGCCATTGAACCAAACTGTAAAACCTGCATACGATGGAAACCACTTCAAGCCAGGGGGAGCGGCAGCACTGCTAGTTCCAGCACGTATACTTTCAAGTAGCTTTGAGTTCTTTCATGGTACAGAGACCCCCTTCTTCAGATATTAATAATTGGCTACTTGATTCTGCACATGTATCCCTTACTCTTCTCTCAACCCATCTGATCTCATTGTTTCTAGATAATGTCAAGGTGGGTGAAGTAACATCTTTTATTGGACCAACTTCTGTTGGTGAGAGAGACAAGCTTTTGAGCTTACACAGAGCTCTTCTTCAGGTCTGTGTAAGCTCAAAAGCTTGTCTCTTTCAGCAACAGAAATTGGTCCAATAAAAGATATGTTACTTCACTGACCTTGTCTTTCTAACTGACCTTGTCTTTCCCTTTCCCTTGTCCTGGGACCGACACATCTACAACACCACTGCATAGATAATGTTCGTCACACTAGCCTATCGGAGGGGCTTGAGAGAGCAACAGGTGTCTCAAACTTTCTTGTCTTCTGATATGAATCTAACTTCTCTCTTTTAAACTTTGCATTTTATCACAAACTGATGATGGAGTAACTCAGAACATGCTATAGATTTAATATATTGTCCAGTAAGTTATTTTCCATGCAAAACTAACCAGCCACACACTTCCTGAATCTGGGATCATCTACTTACTCCCATTCTTCAACCCTCCATCTACACTTCTGCCAGCTCAGTTCTGTCTTCCAGCCTTGACCACCTCTTTCTCCTCTGTTTGAGTCTCCAGAGCTCTCTCACTGGTGCCACCTCGTGAGTTTGTACCTTTTCCCTCCTCCTTCGAAACCATTGACTCACTATCTGTAAATCACTCCCTAAAACCTTCCTTTCCTTTCCGCTTGAACCAAATCTCGAAGTTTTTAGTCAGATTTTACTTGGCCTTTACTTGTTCGGATTTTCCTATTGGGTTCAATGGGCTAGATTCAGCTGTGGGTTACACCAGCTCCTTCCAGCATAACTCCAGGCACAGGGTCCACAGTAGCAGAAAGGTGCCAAAAGGGGAAGTTGTGGAGCCACAACATTCTTCCTACTAGGGGCTGCAGGCAGCCAGTGCCACCCAAAAATTGCCTGGGTCTAGCTACGGAGTGGGTTAACCTAGAGCAGGCTGAGAATGCACTGTCAGTGCATCACCTCAACAGCCTTCACTGGCAGGCTTCTAAGGAGCCCTGCAATTGTTAAAGCTGCAGTTCCATGGCAGAACCCCAAAGGGAGGCCAGGTGTCAGTAACATTGCCTTTCCTACCTTTGGTGACTTCCCCATAAGGCACAGCAGACTAGGCTAGGACAAGAGGTTTAACTTCCCAGAAAGAGGAAAACCTGACCCCAGGGGAGTTTTGACTGAGTAAAGACTTCAGGATTTGGCCACTTCTGCCTGTCTGTCTGTCATGCATTTTGTAATTCTCTGCATGAAGAACGATATTATAAAAATGAATAGCATTGTATTATCCAGCATGACTAGTTCCTTTCATAGAATGTTTGATACTTTTGTAGTATTGTATCTGAAAACATGAACAGCATTGCCAAAGGATTGCTGGAAGCAAAAAAAAAACCCCGGATGAGACAAGTTGCCATCTCTTAAAAACCTCGACACAAGACAAACACTTCCTTTGCATGAAAACTCTTCAAATGCACCAAGCAATAGCTGAGCTCTTTACCTTGTTCTCAAAAAGAGGCACTTTCTCTTTACCCTCTAAAGTAAGAATCTTAAAGTTTTAAAAATATCTAGAAGACAAAGTTGAATGGAAAAATTGTATGATAAAATATGTGAAAAAGAGGAACAGGTTTCTTTGCAGAAAAAACATCCTATGATGATGATCTATCAAGCAGCCCTAAGTAAGGCATGAACAGTACCTACACTGTATCATATAGGTTGTCAATAACTCATAATCTATGCTAAGATCTCAGAGCAGGGACTGTCTGTGACACCCCAGGGTGCAATCCAGACCAATGAGGGACTGTATGACCACCTGCCTTGCAACCTGAGGTGTCTCACAATTCTTTGCTGTTGAAGCTCCCAACCTGGGCTGTTCACAGCCAGCCAAACAGTGTGCAGGTCTCATCCTGAGTGTCTGTGTGTAGCCACAGCCCTGCTCTAGCAACTTTGACCCCAGCAACCTGTCAGGAGCCTTGGTTACCAATTGCAGGGTGGCCCCAACCACATTCCCTGACTTGGTCATTCCCCACCCCTCCAAAGTATGTTTTGCACTGTCCATCCCTCTCTGGACAATCCAGATACATTAGGTCTGTTGCCTCTCTAAGAGGATCAACACACAGAAGTCTGCTACTTTAAATGGAATTACCCAAACAATTCACAACACTGGATTAGTTGTAATTAAAGAATAAAACAAGTTTATTTAACTACAAGGAGATAGGTTTTTAATGACCACAAGTATAAGGCATTAAAGTCAGAAATGGTTACAAGAGAAATAAAGATAAATGCTTCCTTGTACTACACTTAACAAACTAGACTTGGTTCAAGGTGAAGTACCTTACCACGTATTGCCAGTAGTATTGCTGACCAAATTCTCAAGCCAGGATCTGTTCCCAAAGTCCAACGACTGTTCCTTTTGTCTTCTTAGGTGAAAAGGACAGAGATGGATAGGGAGAGATAATTTGGGATGTTTGCCCCTCACTTTTATAGTTGTTTCCATTTCGAATGCATTTTCCTGAACTAGGAATGCATTTTCCTTTTCCTAGTTAAAGTTCATTCAAACAGTAGAGAAGGCAACATGGTATCTGGTGGTGAAAGAGGATGCAAGCTTTTCCCTGTCTCCTGTCTTCCCCCTCTCGCTGTCTGAGAACCCTGTTTACAACTTATATGTTTAGGACCTGCTTGATCAGTCCTGCCTAAACGGGGCTATGAGGCTTTGAACATGTGCCACCAACATCATTCAGGGGAAATTCATAACTTTACATATAATATTGCTGCGCACATTTTATCATGACACTATTGACCAGTGAGTTATTAGTTTTTAAATGATACCTCACAAGGCATATTTTGTACAAAGATTATTACAGTAGTGTGTAGGGTCTGAATACAGGGAGGCATTCGGTTATACTGTTTTTATACATGTTTGTACAGCACCAGCACCAATGGGGCCCTGATCGTGACTGAGGCCTGTGGGTGCTATTGCAATACTGTACTGCTGCTAACCCTCTGGATACTTAATTATCTAGGTTAAAAATTAACATGTTTATTTCAAGACATTCAAAATGTTAGATTTTCTGTGGTGCCCAGTGTGGGCCTAACTCTGCTTCCATTGAGGTCAGTGAGAGTTTTATTATTGGCTTCAGTGGGAGCAAAGTTAGGCTGTTGCTGAGTGCTTTTGAAAATCCCACCTGCAGTGTACAAGAATTGGGTAGTGTCACTGTAGAGGGCCTCCCTGTCTTCTACTGCAGATGCCACCAGAATCCTAACTGAGCAGCACCAGATACAGGTAGCTAGGTCTGCATGTTTGAATATAATAAGTAAATTCAGTTATTGGGAACCCAACTGTGTCCATGTATGTTTCCTTATATTCCTAATGCTGTGCAGCATGAAGAGATGACCATACCCATTGCCTTTTTTGTCACATTTGAGACTACACAGCTGAATGAGCTAATAGGAAAGGTGATGCCATGTTGACTGTAGATCTGTGTCAGGATAAAGAAAACATGGAGGCACACAATATCTGGAGCTGTCACTACTCACATGCATATTATGCACCCATGCATCTCTTCAGGTATATGGTACTGCTACAGGGCGCTCAGAACAACATAGGCCAGATTCTCTTGAAGGCACCAGCTTGTATTGGTGCAGAACTGCTTGATCCCAGTGGAGTTTGGGAAGGAGTACGCAGCCCTGCGGCACAGAATTCCCAGGTGTTTAAAGAGACTGTGCCTACTGGACCAATCCCTTAGCTTTTCCTGTCTGGTGTGATGGTGGTCCCACAATGGTCTCACTTTCTCTCCACCCCTCCTTGCCCCTTTGGGCTGACTTATGTCCTGGCAAGTGTTAGGAGAGATAGTGATCATGGGCAGCGCGTGACTCCTCCATCTGGGGAGGCTGCACGTGCCCGGATTGTGCCCCCGCCCGAATGCCCGCCCACCCCCTCAGCAGCCTCCCCCAAAGCCCCGCCCACACTCCATCCCCGGCCCCACTTGGCCCCCTCCCCGAGATCCCTCCAGCCACCGCTCGTGCCTCTTTGCCCCCTCTCCCAGGCCCCCCCTGCCCACCTGCTGGCCAGCTGGCCACTCACTGCTTGCACACCTCTTTGCCCCCTCCCCTGGCTCCCCTCGCCCACCACTTGTACCTCTTCACTCCCTCCCCCAGACCTCTCCCCCCGCCTGCCCGCCAGCTAAACTGGCTGGCTGGTGGGCAGCTCACTGCTTGTGTGCACACTCCTCTTCATGCTCTCTTCCAGTCCCCCTGCCTGCCTGCGGGCCAGAGGTCCAGCTGCCCACTCATTGCTTGTGCGTGCCTCTTCACCCACTGCCGTGAGGCCCCCGTGTGGGCAGAGTAGGGATGGGAAGAGGCGGAACCTTGGGGTAAGAGGACAAGCGGGAGTGGGGCCTCAGGGCAGAGCGTGGGCAGGGCCATGCTGGGCTGCCCACCCTTTCAGCAGTGGTGTGCTCCGAAGGCGGCGGGCCAGCTGTTTGGGGAGGCTTAGCCTCCCTTGGCCTCTTATACCCACTGCCTATGATTGTGATTATGTCTGACCCTTCAGTCCTCTGTGCACCATCTGGCCCATAGAGATTTTGCTTTTAAAATCACTGAGGAGTTAAAAAGAGCGACGTTCAGCTTTAAATCGGAATATCCTTATTTTGCTGGATTTGCTTTACAATATCAATTTTGCAGTTTAATTTGAATCAGCTCATAAATGTACCACTCGCAATTCATGGTGAAATAAGCTTGACGTTCAGTCACTGTAATGATGTTTTATCTCTCCACATTACTTACACATTAAAAGGGCAAACTATCCAACCGGGTATATGTACTGTACTTCTCCAGCCATGAAGGACACATTTGCTATGAACCTCCTTGAGCCATATGGCTTTTTCAGGCCAGATAAGCTTTCAAGTCAAAAAACAGCACTTCCCTCTCCTTTCCCCACTAAAAAGAGCATTTTGGTTAACATGGGCATGAATAATACCTTTTCACTTCCTCTTTATTTGCTTCATCTTTAATCTCTCTGAGATGATTAACAGTTTTAAGAGCTGCATTCCCAAAGCAAAAGAATAACCAGCTTAAAGGAGTCCTAAGAAGGGCAAAATATATTTTTTCTCTGTAATTTTGTTTTCTTTTCCAATAGACTTTATGCTCAGAAGCAGATAACGTTTTCTTTGCATAAGCAATTACTGAGCTCTCTCTTTTTCGACACATCTGAATTAACCATGATCCTATGCCAAGATCAGAGGCATAGGTACTGAGGCTGAGTGGAAGTTCAAAATGTAGAAATCTCAGTGCCGGAGAAGTCTGTGAATTCAATCTTTCTTTATTAAATTTGAAAAATGTCTTGGTATCCCGTGGTCTTCAGAGAAAATGTTTTTAGTCACTTGTTTTTCTATATGTTTTTTCCCCCTATGGCATTACTACAGAGCGAAGCAAGATAAAAAAAATAACCTAATATTATAAAGTGTTGTAGGTAGAGTTATTCCACAGGTAGCTGCTGTGGTAGCAGGATGCGTATTCATTATTTATACCGCAAAGCATTGTTTCCCTGAAGTATTTCTCTTTAGTCCATAAAAACTGGCATTTCCTTCAGCGCGCGTCAATCTAGCTTCGTAAATTTGTTTTATGCCTTCTTTTGTGTTTTCCAGGCACCACCGCATAGAGAGCTGCTATCAAAATGTTATCAAGCTACAAGAAGCCTGATGTAGTGAGATACTCTGCTGGTGCTAGGAAACTGAGCGAGTCATTGATGCAAGAAAGGATCCAGGTCTGGTCCTGCTACATAGTACAACATTCAGATGGTAATAACCTACACAAAGGCCTGCCTACCAAGTTTTGGGATTACAGTAGAACAAGTGCTGAAGTCTAGGAGCTTGTTGTTATGGCTATTTTTGTTCACTAGCCCTTTGAATACCACACAATGCACACATCCAGGATTTCATGCAGGACATATTGTGCTGCACACTGGTGTAGTGAGCTGCCTGGTTCTGCAACAGCAAGACAGTCTCTTGTCCAGAAATTCTCCCCCGCCCCCCAGATGTTTATACTTGGGGTTTAAGGTGCTCAGTTTATAACTAAAGAAACAAAAGGTTTTTCCTTGAACACAAAAAGCCCAGCTCAAGCTACACACCAGCCCTTTAACAACTGGTTAGGGAGCTTGGCTTCTGTGACCACCAGCCAGCTGCCTTTATAGGGTTCCCAGCCTTCAGTCCCCAGCCCTGCTTCGTTAGTCCACCTTGTACGCTTGTGCAAGGTCTAAGCAGGGAGTTAACTCCCTACCACGGGGTATTCAAACAAGGCCTGTGCAAGCCACCATATGGAACTCCAGTGGGACAGGAGGCTGTACTAAGACAGTAGAGCTGTACTGGATGCTACTTCTGTTTATGCGTGTGGGTGATCAATAAGACAGGTGAACTGTGAAAATGTTGTAATGCAGCAAACAAGGTTCATTGGGGGGTTGAAATGCTACTCAAAGTGAATCTACTGTACATATATATGTTAACTTATTAATGAAGTTCTGACGAGATGATCACCAAATATAACCTTAAATTAATATAAACCCCGTCAACTTTAGCAGAGTTTAATGGGAAAATTCTGCCTTCAGACAGCTAAATTCTATGCCAACTTAGCCCGGGGCTACACCACGAAGTTTTGTTGGCATAATTATGTCAGTCAGGGGTGTGAAAATAACACATCCCTGACGAACATGGCTTTGCTGGCAAAAACCACTTTGTAGATGCAGCTATACGAGCAAAGGAGTCCTTTTCCTGGTATAACGTATGTTTTCGAGGAGGTGGTATAATGATACTGTCACAATACCTCCTTTTGCCATTATGAGCTGCATCTCCTCTAGGGGGCTCTGTTGGTATAAGTATGTTTGCTGTAGTGTAGCCTAGCCCTTATGTTCTGTGCAATCCCGGTAAAATCAATAGGGTTGCATGGGGGTATGGACCTGTGGATCTAATTCTCACTGAGAAAGATAGGGAAAATCAGAGTTAGGGCTGTCACTTTCTTCGCTCCCACCTCCTAATGTGCAACAGGGATAATGATATTGACCCATCATTGTAAAGTACTTTGACATCTACTGTTAAAATAGTCTTATTGTGTGGTATCTTGGAATAACAATGGTTAGTATGTGTTACTAGATCTATGGAAAATTTGGTATATAAGACCTATTGCCAAAACGCTTAGCTTTTAAATATTCATATTAGAAAAATGATGGTGCACTAGAATTAGGTCATACGAGCAGTTGTGATGACAGATGAGTGTCCCAATTAATGAGATATCAGTGATAGCACAAGTTGAGATTTTTCTTCTAAAAGGAAGCCTTGGGAAATATTAAGTGGACAACATGAACAAAAATCCATAGGAAATCATATAGATTTATAAATGTTACTGTCTATGCACTTTAATTACAGTGGTGTTTAAAATGAACAGAAATGGTACTTCAATTGTACTGTAACTTCACTTTTATTATTTGTATTTGAATATATTAGAAAACAGTTAAAGCTGCTCTGTGTTGTCTGAGACCAATTCATACACTTAGACATTTAAGAAATTGAATGTAAAGAATAATTTCAGAGCTTCATCATTATCAGCTATGCTGACAATGGCTCTTTAATTCCATATCAGTGTCAGATAAAATTGCAAAAGGAAATCTCCTCTCAGCCATCTCTGTTTTCTGGGACAAATTCTCAAAGATGGTCCAGTAAAATGGACTTCCCAGGCATCTCCCATTTTTAAGCAGACATCTCTATTATGATTATGTGACATGGAGTGTATTTGCAAACCTGACTTGTGCAAAATGCTACCATAATCATATACAATTACTTACTGCTGGGTTCTTACACCTTTCCCTAAAGTATATGATGCTGGCCACTGTCACAGATCTGACACTGGACTAGATGCACCTCAAGTCTGATCTAGTCTGGCAATTCCCAGTTTTACCCCCACCTATTTTTGGTGTGGGGGTAAAACTGGGAATTCCCATTATTTCTCCATTTTCATAGAGGCTTTTAGTCCATCTCATATGGACTACACTGATGTTTGTATAGTGCTAATTTTTTAACAGAATATCAGCTTACAGTGAATGTACAGTAAAATACCTTATCAGAACCACTATCTCTGGATGCCACCAGTGCACCTCCAATATAGACTAATGTATAATAGGTACTTACTCTGGGATAGAACATCAGGCCCTTTTTCAGCAAGGTGCTTAAGAATATGCCTAACTTTAAGCACATGAATGGCTCCATTGAAATCAGTGTGTCTACTCATTTGCTTAAGCATCTTGCTGAATTGGGTCTTTACCTTCTGACCTGATTTATTCAGATATATTTTCAGGAATTGCCTATCTGAAATATTGTTTTCGAGGGGCATAGGTTCAGAATCCCTTTATTTTCAGTACCTTGCAGCCTCTTTTCTCTCAAAATGGCTAAGTCCAAGCATTTTCATCTCGTCTGCCCCATGCATCTAATAAGGGTGTATGTGACCTACCCAGCTTCCCAATAAAACTTTTTTAAAACCTGCTTTCAGCGCTATGGTGCCTTACTTGGTTGAAGCTGTTGCTCCTAAAGTTCTGTGGGAATTGGCTGAGTTGGGTGGGACGGGCCAGGGCTGGGCATGTAGGATCTCTCCTTAAATCTCAGCATACTTACTGGTTCGCTGCTATCCCTGCCACTTTTGGCAATGAGTGACATTTGTTACAGGCCTCCTAGGATCCACTGTCATCTGAGAACGGCTAGGGCCTGACTAATAATGGTCCATTTCATATGCTTCCACCCACCCACGCCCTCTTTCCTTTGGTGGAAAATGAGTATTGTCTAACATGATCGGAGCAGATACCTATCAGATACTCTGTCTTTAATGTCACTGAAGGAACATGATGGGCTGCCATTATTATTATATCAAGTCTACATGTCTTCCAGACCCAATGCAATGTCAGTGGAACTATTGCGGTTACACTATAACAAGTTATCAGCTTCCTCTTGCAGCACAGATACAACCTTTATGGTGCTGCTAATGGACAATGTTGTCATGTTTTTGAAAGTTAAATAACTCATCTGTCTCTCCTCCTCATGAAGGTGTCCTCCATGTGCCAGAAGAGTCTGGAGAATCCTTATCAATTTGTCCAACTTAATTTCTGTCTCCTGAAGCTCTACGTCAAAGGTACCAGACTTCAGCACAGTGGAACTCAATGAGTCTCCCTTTGCAGACCGACGGGGTAAAAATTTCAAAAATGCCTAATGCCATTTTCAAAAGTGACTTAGGAGCATATCTCTCTTACAAAGTTAGTGGGATTTAGGCTCCTAAATTCAAACACCACTTTTGAAAATGGGACTTAGGCCTTGTTTGCACTTAAAATCTTTGCTGGCATAGGTATACAGGCAAAGCCCTCCTAGTGTAGGTATAAGTTATACCAGCAAAAAAGTGCTTTTCCTAGTATAGCTTCTACTGGTTCCGTAAGTGAAATAAATTATACCGACAAAAGCCAAACACACAGAGACACAAAATCACCCCCCTAACCAACATTGCTATGTCAGTAAAACTTTTAAGTGTCAACCATGTGTTAGGCTCCTAAGTGACTCAGGTGCTTCTGAAAAATTTACCATCAGGTTTTTTTGTTTTTGATATCCACCCACAAAGGTCCATACACAGTGTGGGAGAAACCATGGAGAAAACTGTGGATGAAGGTGTGACTTTCTGTACCTTGGAGGAACACCCAGCACCCCCATGTGCATCGTTATAGTATGATTGTGTGGGGGTATCTAATGCAAAGTTTGTCATGTCGGGTGGCTTCGGAAGGCTGATGATGTACTGAGCATTGTTGTTATGGTAATGTTATAGTAATCGTTATAGTAATGTTATAGGTTGTAATTTCATGTATATAGTTATGAGGCTGAAAATATGTCCCCATGGCTTAAAGCAAGTCTAGGCAAAAACTCTCCAGAAGCAGAGGGGCAGTTCATACCTCATCAGAGCATGTATGGGACAAATCCAGTCCAGCCTCACAGGAACAAAGGACATTGGCCTAGGCAACAACAAAGGATCTGTTGGACTCTGGAGTGAGTCACCCCCCTTCCTTTGGTCAGTTTGGGACTGCGATGAGGTAATGCTCACCTGACTCTGAATGGGGAGGGGCAAAGCCAAGAGGGAAGAAAGGACATGATAAAAGGGAGAGACGTTTGCCATGCTCTTCCTCTCTCTTCCACCTACATCTACAGACACCACACCGAGCGACTGAAGCGCTGATAAAAGGGGAGAGCCTGGCTGAAGGGCAACCAGCCAGCCTATGGTGAGAAGCATCTAAGTTTTTAAGGGCATTGAAAGTGTTAAGATCAGCTTAGAATGCATTTTGCTTTTATTTCATTTGACCAAATCCGACTTGTTATGCTTTGACTTATCATCACTTAAAATCTCTCTTTTGTAGTTAATACATTTGTTTATTCTACCCAAAGCAGTGCATTTGGTTTGAAGCCTGTCAGAGACTCCCCTTGGGATAAGAAGCCTGGTGCATATCAATTTCTTTGTTAAATTGACAAACTCATATAAGCTTGCAGTGTCCAGCGAGCATAACTGGACACTGCAAGACGGAGGTTCCTAGGGTTGTGTCTGGGACCAGAGGTATTGGCTAGTGTCATTCAGTTGCACAATTCAAGGAGCAGCTTACATGCCAGAGGCTGTGCGTGAACAGCCCGGGAGTGGGGGTTCTCACAGCAGAGCAGGGTAAGGCTGGCTCCCAGAGTCGAGGATTAGAGTGACCTAGCAGATCACCGGTCCAGATAACACCAGAGGGGAATGTCACAGAAGGGAACAAAGGGAACTGCTGTTTATGGTCTCTTTCTTGTTTGTTTGTTTTTTGCCACAAGAACCTCACCACCTTTCACTCCAAGCGCAAGACACGTTTTTTTGACCTTGCTTTCACGTACCAACATGTATATTAAAAAAAAATCCAACCCTACCAAAACAAGACATTCTGCTGCACACACTTCTCCCTATGGGAAGAGGATGAGAGCACAAACACACGATAGATGCGTAGTCACGTTGCGTAATGTTCTACCTGAATGCGCTCAATACTACGGTGACAAGTGTGGTTTTATTTTGCTTTCTGGAATTACAGTTTTTCAAGTCCCCTGAGCATGTTTGCATTGAGCTGGACGATGATTTTCCCTTAAAGTTGCTTTTCCTGAAACAAATTCCTTCTGCAAGAGAACCATATGCCTGTGATGAAGGATACAGTACATCACTGCTTAACAATTCTTCCCCCCACATCTCTTTTTAAAATGACAAACTTGCATTTAGGAAAAGGAAATTTACTGTGGCTTTTTTGGACAGATGGTGATAAGTGTGAGTTAGCATTTGTAAGCTTATAAGCACATATGGTTTTGTACATATCAATTAAGGCAGTTGGCTAATCACTCTAATATCATTACTGATTCATCTGTATTCCTTCAAATAGACACTTACGCTCAGCTGCTGGTTTTTATAGGTATGGACTGGGTTGTACAATTTAGTCAATAACATTTCCTTGGCACCGAAAGACTTAAAAGGGTACATTTCAGAACTGTGTGGGCAAGCCATTTGGCCAATGCCTTATGTGTAAGGCACGCACATACAATATTTGTGCATGTGGAAAAAAGGTGGTTTCTTTTTAAAGGCTGTGCTAGTCATACAGTGGGCTGAGTGACGATAGCAGTATGTCTATGCACACAGGAAATACATGCCGATTCATGCATGCACTCATCAATCTGTTTTTGAGGCTACTGTATATTGGGATGCTCAAGACAGTGATCCCACATTTGTCTTATTCATTCTCTGTGAAATTAGCCATGGAGCTCATCACTGTATAATCTACAAAATTCTTTACAAATACTAACTGATAAATCCTTACAATATCCCTGTGCTTATGATTGTTCTCCTTTTATAGATGTGGAAACTCAGGCTTGGAAGTCGGGGCCAAAATTGTCATACTTGAGTGGAGATTTTCAGAGGCACAAATGGCAGTTAAGTTTCAACTCCTATTGAAAGTCAATGGCAGTTCAGCACCTATCTGCCATTGCTGCCGTAGAAAATCCCTTGCTGCCTAAAGTTAGGTACCAAAATTCATATTTAGGCACCTAAATAAATGACTGAACTCTCTCTCTCCCCCCCCCCCCCGAGATTGTGAGCACCCACAATTCTGGGAGGTTTGGTGTTTGGAAGATTTGAAAATTGGGTCATGTATTTAGGTGCCTGGATCATTACCACTTATGGTAAAACTTGTTGGAATCTGAGAGACAATTTCTCCACAAGGCTCTCCTTCAAGGAGAAATGATCTCTTCCTGATCATTCTGTCAGGCGAATGGCAGGTTTGCCCCTCCCCACAGAATAGATGGTAGGGCCTGCTAGGTTTAGGCATCCAAGTTTGAAAACTTTGGCTCCAAGGCCACACAGCCAGTTCAATAGCAGAACAGAAAATAGATTCCAGGTTTTCTAGACTTCTGTTCAGACCACCAGATCCAGGGCCGGCGCAACCCATTAGGCAACCTAGGCGGTCGCCTAGGGCTCTAAGATTTGGGGGGCGCCGGCCGCCCCGGTCGTCAGTGGTATTTTGGGGGCGGGACCTTCCGCCGTCTCTGTCGGGAGTGGCATTTCGGGGGCGGGACCTTCCGCCGCCTAGGGCAGCGGAAAAGCTGGCGGCGCTCCTGACCAGATCATATCGCTCTTTGCACACACTCTTTTTTAAAATTAATTTAAACTCAGTGTTCATTGGTATTTAATTTCCTTGCAAGTTATATCACAGATTATCAGAAATAATAGACACATTTAAGAGAACAGTGAGTTTTGTTCTACGTGTCCGAAAAACATTGTCAGCTTTTATCTTCAGTTTACGTCTAAAACTGTGCCTGTATCTTTAGAGTCTACTATTTTGGAATAAAATGAAGGGAATGAAATAGGGTGACCAGACAGCAAGTGTGAAAAATCAGGACAGGGGGTAGGGGGTTGGGGGTACTAGGAGCCTATATAAGAAAAAGACCCAAAAATTGGGACTGTCCCTATAAAATCGAGACATCTGGTAACCCTAGAATGAAATGCCTTTTTTCCCCAAAATGATTTCTAATTTTGAGGTTGAACACAGCTGTCTACATGGTAAAATCTATAGCTCCCAGAAGAGAGAGAAAACTGGCAAGGTCATAAAATTCATGCATGGTTTGCTCTCCCAGCTGTAGATCTAAAAGAAAACAAATATATATTATTTCTCCAAGGAATACCATTTATAGACTATTGCTATTTGAAATATTAAGCCTGCTACTAGCAAGGTATAGGATATTATTTTTAGCATCACAGCATACGTATGAAACCTGTGAGTGACTTTCCGTAATTCCCTAAGAGAACTTCATAATGGTCTCTGCATTACAGCTTTATCTAACCCAGAAGGGATTTGCTACTCCTTTGAAATTGCCTGAAATGGAATGTTGACATCAAATGTCTGCAAAATTTCTTTCTTTCTTAATACAAACCCATCTTAGAAGCACAAAAGTGAATGGCTAAGGTTCCTCCTACTTTTATGTATTCCCCCCAAATCCTGTTGTTTGCTTAATTTAGTCAGCTCTTTAATTTGTCTAAATCTTTGTCTTCAGAATGGGTCCCCGCCCCAGATCTGTACAGTGAACTCCCACTGAACCCCGTGGAAATTGAAGGTAGTGAGTGTGATGGGTTGGATCACAGAAACCCACTTGGGAGCTGCCAGCTGATGTGCAAAGGCCACCCCTGTTTCTATTCTCCCTGCCAGCTCAGTGGTTCCAGCAACCTGTCTTTCTGAAGCCAGACACACCCATCTGCTCCAGCACAGACCCAGAGTCTGAATAACCTGTCCCAAAGCTGCAGGTTTACCTGAGAACAGCTCACAGAAGTCTGCTTGCCCTTAGCACTCAGATGCCCAATTCCCAATGGGGTCTAAACCCAAATAAATCGGTTTTACCCTGTATAACGCTTATACAGGACAAACTCATAAATTGTTTGCCCTCTATAACACTGATAGAGAGATATGCACAGCTGTTTGCTCCCCCAGGTATTAATACATACTCTGAGTTAATTAATAAGTAGAAAGTGATTTTATTAAATACAGATAGTAGGATTTAAGTGATTCCAAGTAGTAACAGACAGAACAAAGTAAGTTACCCAGCAAAATAAAATAAAATGCGCAAATCTATGTCTAATTACACTAAATATAGATAAGATCCTCACCAGTTCCAAAATGTTCCCTTTTACAGGCTAATCTTCTTTTAGCCTGGGTCCAGCAATCACTCACACCCCCTGTAGTTTTCAGTTTCCTTCAAGTGTCCTGGGGGGGTGGAGAGGCTTCTTCTTTAGCCAGCTGAAGACAAAATGGAGGGGTCTCCCACGGGTTTAAATAGACTGTCTCTTGTGGGTGGAGACCCCCTCCTCACCCTCTGTAGAATCCAGTCACAGAATGGAGATTCGGAATCACATGGGCAGGTCACATGCCCATGCATGACTCAGGACTGCAGGTAGCAGCCATTACCCACATGCTGCCTTGAACGTCCTCAGGTAGACTTCTAATGTGGATTGGAGTCTTCCAAGCTCTTTTGTCTGTTAAGTGCCCCCTGACTGAACACCTAATTTGCACATTCCTTTCCCAAGAAGTCATCAAATGTTCTAACTGAGGCCCCTTAGAAATCAAGCAATCATACAGCCAATGTTCATAACTTTGAACACACAAATGGTGCCTGCATACAACTAGGGTGAACATAACCAGTAGATCATAACCTTTACATAGATACATTACATGGCCTATGTAGCAAAACCCTATTCCAGTTATATCATACATACATTTGTGAGCCCCTTTATGGGGTACGCTGTCACAGTGAGCACCTTAGAGTTTGGAACCACTGGAAACAGAGTGCCCAACTTTGCATTGACAATTGCAAATGCACAACCAAAATGAGATCTACTTTCTTTGTGCAAATCACTGCTGGCTTGAAAATGGGGTTCTTTTCTGTGGGAAAAAATTCAATTAAAATGAGAAATTTTGTGTTTTGTCAACATTTTCTACAGCCCACATGCTTTAAACTGGAGTGTTTGACTTTGTTTCTCCTGGGGAGTGGAAGAGAAGCAGTGGGGAGGAGACATGGAGCTGAGTCTGATACTTCATAGCTTCATAGATTCTAGGACTGGAAGGGACCTCGAGAGGTCATCGAGTCCAGCCACCTGCCCTCATGGCAGGACCAAATACTGTCTAGACCATCCCTGATAGACATTTATCTAACCTACTCTTAAATATCTCCAGAGATGGAGATTCTACAACCTCCCTAGGCAATTTATTCCAGTGTCTTTGCACACCTGCAGAAAGCAGGGCAGGGCAATTCAGCTGGAAGGACCCAGAAACATCCAGAATAGGGTATGGCATATACTAGACATGCTCAATAGCTGTTTCTGAGGCTGGGTAGGACGTTTTCATGGTTGGCAATGCACCTGGTAAGTCACACCTTAGTCATCCTCTGAGAGCTGAGCCAGTCAGAGTGCAAAGTGGGTGTCGGGGGGGCAGGGGGAACACTATAAATACAGGAGTTAAAGCCAGCCTTGTGGACTCAGCAGCTGATTGATGCAGGACCATAAGAACATAAGAATATAAGAACAGACATACTGGGTCAGACCAAAGGTTCATCAAGGCCAGTATCCTGTCCTCTGACAGTGGCCAATGGCAGGTGCCCCAAAGGGAATGAACAGACAGGTTATCATCTAGTGATCCATGCCGGGTCACCCTTCTGGCAAACACAGGCTAGGGACACCATTCCTGCCCATCCTGGCTAATAGCCAATGATGGACCTATCTTCCATGAATCTATCTAGCTCCCTTTTGAACCCCGTTATAGTATTGGCCTTCACAACACCCTCTGGTAAGGAGTTCCAGAGGTTGACAGTGCGTTGCGTGAAAAAATACGTTCTTGTATTTGTTTTAAACCTATTAATTTCATTTGGTGGCCTCTTGTTCTTGTATTATGAGAAGGAGTAAATAACACTTCCTTATTTACTTTCTCTATACCACTCATGATTTTATAGACCTCTATCATATCCCCCCTTAGTTGCCTCTTTTCCAAGCTGAAAAGTCCCAGTCTTATTAATCTCTCCTCATACGGAAACCGTTCCATACCCCTAATCATTTTTGTTGCCCCTTTCTGAACCTTTTCCAATTCCAGTATATCTTTTTTGAGATGGGGCGACCACATCTGCACGCAGTATTCAAGGTGTAGGCGTACCATGGATTTATATAGAGGCAATATGATATTTTCTGTCTTATTATCTATCCCTTTCTTGATGATTCCCAGCATTCTGTTCGCTTTTTTGACTGCTGCTGCACATTGAGTGGATGTTTTCAGAGAACTATCCACAATGACTCCAAGATCTCTTTCTTGAGTGGTAACATCTAATTTAGACCCCATCATTGTATATGTATAGTTAGGATTATGTTTTCCAATGTGCATTACTTTGCATTTATCAACATTAAATTTCATCTGACCAAGAGATGTGTCTGCTGTGAAGGCTGGTTCCCAATACCAGTGCCACTTTGGATACAAGTCAGTGCTACTCTAGCTTTATTTACACAGGGCCGCCCAGAGGATTCAGGGGGCCTGGGGAAAAGCGGGGGAGCTTGTACTCACCGGGTGGTGCTCCGAGGCGGCGGCAGCGGCATTTCGGCGGCGGGGGGCCCTTCAGTTGCTCCACATCTTCGGCAGCACTGAAGGGCCCCCCGCCACCAAAATGCTGCCAAAGACCCGGAGCGACTGAAGGGCCCCCCGCTGCTGAAATGCCGCCGCCGCAGACTCGGAGCGCCGCCGGGTGAGGAAAGGGATTCTCAGCCAGGGCTCGCCTCGCGGGGCCCCTGTGGGGCCCGGGGCCTGGGCAAATTGCCCCACTTCCCCCCCCCCCTTTCTGGGCGGCCCTGTATTTACAGGGAAGCCCTCCATGAGAATAATGGTTGGTCCACAGTGGTGTGTTTTATGGACCTAAAGGGAGAGGTAGGGGTGAGGGGAAACATTTGTTACCCCTCCAAGCTACAGAGCCTGTGGTGCTTACCATTAGCTGTCAGCTGGCTGCTGCAAACTGGGATTTCTATCTCAGTGAACGGAGAAAGAATGGGACAACACAATGGAGCACTCTGGGATAACTCCCGGAGGCCAATACCGTCAATTTGCGTCCACACTACCCCAAATTCGACCCAGCAAAGTCGATTTTAGCACTACTCCCCTCGCTGGGGAGGAGTACAGAAGTCAATTTTAAGAGCCCTTTAGGTCGATGGAACGGGGTTGGTTGTGTGGATGCATTCATTTTTAAATCGACCTAACGCAGCTAAATTCGACCTAACCCCATAGTGTAGACCAGGCCTTAGTGATGGGAGAGTTTGTGAATTCTTGCCTGGCTTAGCTGGGTTTATGGGGAGATGACGGTGCCCTATAGACTGAGTGCCAGGAAATGGATATTTAAATGCTGATCCCAATCTGTGTACCACTTTGGATACAGCCTACAGATTTCTGTTTCACTAGCAGCTGAGAAGACCAGTCAACTATTAACCCAAGGATTGGAATGCCGATAGCTGTGGAGATCTCCAGATTGCTTGCTGACAGGGTTGTTAAGTATTTGCAAGGACTGAGATGCTGCCATTTCTCAAGGGCCAATAAGTCATTTATTCAGGTGCCTAAATATGAATTTTGGTGCCTAATTTTAGGTCACAAGTGATTGTTTCACCCTAACAAGTGACCATTTCTCAAGCTCAGAGGAGTTCAGGTGACACACCCTGCAAACTATGGTCACAGTAAAAAGACCGAGTAATCATCTCTGAGAGAGGATCAGAGGAGAATGTGTTCTGATCTGTGCACTGAAGTATAGAAAATGTTACGTTGAAACATTAATATTTGAAAATTGGGTCATGTATTTAGGTACCTGGATCATCACCACTTGGAATCTGGGAGAAGATTTCTCTGCAAGGCTCTCCTTCGAGGAGAAACGATCCCTTCCTGATCATTCTGTCAGGCGAGTGGCAGGTTTGCTCCTCCCCGCAGAATAGATGGTAGGGCCTGCCCTCATGCCTAGCTTTAGGCATCCAAGTCTCCCAAATAATTTGAAATCAGTTCTTCACACTGAAAGGTCCATGAAATGTCATGAAAAACTTCAGAGATAAAATCACTGCATCGGGCATTATGTGACTAATGTATATTTCATGCTAAGGGTGTGCTCTGAGCTCAGGGTTCCACACAAAGCACTTGAGCTTTGTTCTTACTCATGGTTACTGTGATATCTTCAGAATCCCTCAGTAAAATGTTTGCTAGTGTTAATATATTTAAGGTTTGGGAGACTGAACCCTTATAACGTTCCATTTTCAGGAGCCTCCTTTGTCTCTTCTCAGGAAAAAAATTCCTTCCACATTTAGACATGACTCAGAGGGTCTCACACTGGGAGGGAATTTTATCATTTTTGATTAAGACCAGTACAAAGTAAAACCGTTTAGCAGGTTCAGATGTCTTTTGTCCTTGTATAAATTCAAAACCCAAAACCAAGCTTGCTGAGCAGTTGTATCCTTGGTCTGTGTGTGTGTATTTACCTACTTTTTTTTTTTTTAAACCCCAACAAATTAATACAAATACCAAGATTATATAACTTTTAAATTCCATTTCCTTCATGTTCATTATGGGAAAACAATGTTGGGCTGAATTACTTTATTTGAAAAGAAGTCATTGCAATAATATTATTTCTATTATACCAAACTGATAGAGATGATCTCTTTTGCATTCTGGTCATATTTCAGGAAATCACTTAAACATGTCCCTAACCTTAAAAGCAAATTCCAGCCCTGTTCAGCAAAACACTTTCAACATGAGCTTAAATTTCAAATCACTGTATGGGATTTAAGCATATGCTTAAAGTTAAACAAGTATTTTGCTGAATAGGGATGGATTTTAGCATGTGCTTAAGTATTTTGCTGAATTTAAGCCTTGGAGGCTCCAGCCAGTCAGAAACCGTTCTGTCTGTATAAGTAATTCTGTCTCAGCAGCTGATTTAACTTCCATAAATAGGGTGGCTTCTCACGCCTTTTTTTTAAAGTTTTCATCAGAATAAAGGTCAGTCATCCATTGCTCTGATTTCCTTGTACAGATTCCACCTAGTATAATGTCTAATGAAAAGAAATTCAATTTAACCTTTTAAAATTACTTTTTGGATCTCAAAAAATGTCATGCTGCTATTTCTTTGAAGAACTGTCATCTTCAAAACTGCCAATATCCTATCTCTGCTGCATAATCTGTCTTTAAAAGTTGCCTGTAAGAACCTTCTTTCTGCCATGCACTTTGCTGGCATTTCAAAAACATTTATTGAGCTCTAAGTAGATCTTGCTGCTATTTGTGTTATGATGTGGCTAATTTATAACCCATGTACCTCTTTGCCTGTCCATATCACTCATCTGCCTAGTTTGGTGTTGATATATTTTCAGTACAGAGCATATATCTCCAAGGAGAACAGGTGCTACAAATAAATGAAATTGGCTTTCAGGAAAACATTTCACTTCTCCCCTTGGTAATTACACTTTCAGTCCCTTGTGGGTTTTGTGGCTTGAAGTTTTAATGGGACTACGTTCACTTTTTGGTCACTGTAGATTAACAAGTTTATAGCAGGTTGTGTTGATAGAACAAATGAGGTCTGAAATGGAGCATCCAGTTTGCAGACTTTACTGGGAGTGGATGTAGCTGCTACCACTAATCTGATCAGTATTTTTCCTCAGTCTTTCTCCTCCTGGCTGTTTTCTGAGAGGGTCTTTTCATAAACATAACTCTTACAGAAATTGTAGCATCATCTCCAGCTTATGAAAAACTGTAGTGATTACTTTTACAATAATACCTTAGATAGCTAAATAAATATTGACTGAATGGATATGGAGGACCAAATCCTAGTTAATAGAGCTACACTGATTTATGCCAGCTAACAATCTGGTCCTATATCATACATAGTGGTATGTCATAAAGGGTTTTTTTTGCATTGCTTTGGGGTGGTTTCATTTTTCATGGGTATTGAAGCAAAAAATGAGCTATGCAGGTTATTCCGAGCTAGTGTTGGTAAAACCTTAAGTCCAGGCATTCCATGTATTGTGTATTGCCAAGTATGTTGCAGAAAAAAACTATTTTAGAAGGGTGTAGCAGTTACTGCTGTAGTAGGTACCACTTTCATGGTCCCCCAGGCACACTCTGCCTGCCTCAATCCTCCACAGAGAAAGCCTCTCACTATTGCTGTTGGATTGTTAAGTTTCTTACCCCTCTAATGCAGGATCGGCTATAAAAGCCACACTATAGGTTACAAACTCCCTCATCTTTATCTGCTCTTTTATCACAGGAGCTGGCAGTGAGATTATAGCTAGCTGACAAAGTGTTTGCTTTCTAAGCCTCTATTTTCAGGTGCTTCTAACTTTACAAAAAAAAAAAAAAAGGAAAAAAATACTAACTGGTTTCTCTTGTTTGTTCACAGGCCACAGGTGGATTTTGGGGGAAAGTGAGGTGAGAATCCATGTAGTTGTTTCTGAGTTAGAAACAGAATTATCAAACACTTTCAAAGATCCAGCAACACTCTCTGAGTCTGTGTCCTTCTGCAACAATAAATTTCACAGACTGACTACAGGCTGTATGAGGAACAGCTTGCTCAGATGTGCTCTGCATTTTTATGCCATCAATGCCATTGACTGACCCCTAGTTCTTGTATGATGGGGCGGGGTGTGATTTACGTGCGAGTCCTCCTTTGCTCACATAAAACTCTTGAGCATCATCATGAGAACATCTGTGCCTCCTGCAGCTCTGCCAAGCACGGCACATCTCGCACCACATTCACACATTCCCTTTTGGTGCGTCACTCTCCCACGTACCAGCCGTGCTCTTCCACACAGCTGCGGGAAGAAAGGGGCAGCCAAGGGGAATGGGAACAGACCTTGGCATTTGTATGTTGTGTGGTGAGGGGAGAAGAGTGGCCTCTTTTCTCCACGCTGCATATTCACACTGCACGCCTGCTCCTCTCTGTGAAAAGGGAGCAGCAAGTTGAAGCCTGGTGAGGGTGCTCCCCACATTCCCAAACCACTGAGCTGTCCACTGACCCCTACAGCTGCTGCCCCTAATACCCCCTCCCAATTTCCCACTGCTCTGGGACCTTGACCCTGCTCTCCCACCAGAGATCATAGAATATCAGGGTTGGAAGGGACCTCAGGAGGTCATCTAGTCCAACCACCTGCTCAAAGCAGGAGCAATCCCCAACTAAATCATCCCAGCCAGGGCTTTGTCAAGCCGGGCCTTAAAAACCTTTAAAGGAAGTTGTGATGGTGTACACCATAAGGCTTCATGGGAATATGCTTATGAATATATATATGATATAACTGTAATATGTTTTATGCTACTTATGCCATGTAACATATCTATGTAAAGGTTATGATCTACTGAATACATTCCTCCTATTTGTATGCATGTATCATTTTTGTACTTGAAGTTAGGAATATTGGCTGTATATTCGCTTGATTTCTATTGAGAAAGGAATGTGCAAATTAAATACCCAATCAAGAACCACTTAAGCCAACAATTAACTTGAAGACGCCAATCCACATCTGAGCTTTTCCAGGAATGTGGCTTGGCTGGTAAGAAACTCAGTCATGCATGGACATGTGACTTGCCCATGTGACTCCAAAACTCCATCTTGGAGCTGGATTTTGCATAGGAGAGAGGAGGGGTTCTCCCCCCACAAGAGAAAGTCTATTTAAGCCTGTGGGAGACCCCTCCATTTTGTCTTCAGCTGGCTAAAGGGATAGCCTCTCCGCCCCCAAGGATACCTGAAAGAAACTGGAACAAAGGACAGTAACTACAGGGGGTGTGAGTGATTGCTGGACCCAGACTAGAAGGAGACTAGTCTGTAAAAGGAAGCTTACTGTAACTGGTCAGGTTTTATCTGTATGCAGTTTTCTTAGACATAGACTTGTGTGTTCTATTTTATTTTGCTTGGTAATTCACTTTGTTCTGTCTGTTACTGCTTGAAACCATTTAAATCCTACTTTCTGTATTTAATAAAATCACTTTTTACTTATTAATTAACCCTGAGTATGTATTAATACCTGGGGGCAGAGGGCAAACAGCTGTGCATATCTCTCTATCAGTGTTATAGAGGGTGAACAATTTATGAGGATTTATTTGGGGTTTAAACCCCATTGGGAGTTGGGCATCTGAGTGTTAGAGACAGGAACACTTCTGTGAGTTGCTTTCAGTTAAGTTTGCAGCTTTGGGTCATGTGGTTCAGACCCTGGGGATGTGTTGGAGCAGACAGGTGCGTCTGGCTCAACAAGACAGGGTGCTGGATTCCCAGGCTGGCAGGGAAAGCAGGGGCAGAAGTAGTCTTGGCACATCAGTTGGCAGTTCCCAAGGGGGTTTCTGTGATCCAACCCGTCACATAAGGAGATTCCACCACCTCCCTAGGTAACCCATTCCAGTGCTTCACTACCCTCCTAGTGAAAAAGTTTTTCCTAATATCCAACCTAAACCTCCCCCACTGCAACTTGAGACGATTACTCCTTGTTGTGTCATCTGGTACCACTGAGAACAGTCTAGATCCAACCTCTTTGGAACCCCCTTTCAGGTAGTTGAAAGCAGCTATCAAATCCCCCCTCATTCTTCTCTTCTGCAGACTAAACAATCTCAGTTCCCTTAGCCTCTCCTCATAAGTCATGTGCTCCAGCCCCCTAATCATTTTTTTTGCCCTCCACTGGACTCTTTCCAACTTTTCCACATCCTTCTTGTAGTGTGGGGCCCAAAACTGGACACAGTACTCCAGGTGAGGCCTCACCAATATCGAACAGAGGGGATGATCACGTCCCTCGATCTGCTGGCAATGCCCCTACTTATCCAGCCCAAAATGCCGTTCGCCTTCTTGGCAACAAGGGCACACTGTTGACTCATATCCAGCTTCTGATCCACTGTAACCCCTAGGTCCTTTTCTGCAGAACTGCTGCCTATCCACTCGGTCCCTAGTCTGTAACAGTGAATGGGATTCTTCCGTCCTAAGTGCAGGACTCTGCACTTGTCGTTGTTGAACCTCATCAGATTTCTTTTGGCCCAATCCTCTAATTTGTCTAGGTCCCTCTGTATCCTATCCCTACCCTCCAGCGTATCTATCTCTCCCCACAGCTTAGTGTCATCTGCAAACTTGCTGAGGGGGCAATCCTCCAGATCCTTAATGAAGATATTGAACAAAACAGGTCCAATGCTTCTGTCCCCCCTGTTCCTGTTCTTGCCCACCTCTCCACTGCTCCTGTCCCCAAACCCCTTACCAATCACTGCTCATTTCCCCCCTGAAAGCCCCATGCTCCAGTCCCTGAGCCTTTGCCACTCCCACCGCCATCCCATGCTCAGGCTCCCTGAATCCCCTGACTTCTCAGTGCTCCAGCTCCCTTTAAACTTGCCACCCGCAACTGCTCCCAATCCCAGCAGTTCCTGGCTGTCTCCATCCCCACAAACTGCTGCTGTCCCACCCCTGCTCATTAGCCCTGAGGCTGCTCTGGCCCAGACTGGCAGCTGGTAGCCTGAGCATCAGCGGTGCATAGAGCTGTCTTTCAGTCACGTTTGCTGCCTTTTCCCTTAATGACACTGAGCACCAAACTGAAAAATTGGTCCTGAGGACTGGGCCTAATGTGTAACTTAAAGCATCACTTACATCATCATCGCTGAGTTTGTCGCAGAGACTTCCAAAAAGACTGTTGCTGCCTGCTCTGGGCTTCATCTGGCATAAACCGTTCATTTGTGAATGCAATGCTTCTAAATAGTCTTAACTACTAGCATGTAAAAAGGGGATTATAATACTTACACAGTTTTGTAAAGTGCCTTGAGATCATCAGATGGAGGGTCCCATATAAGGGCAAAGGATTAATATTTATTTACTACTGTATTTCTTGAATGGGGCTTTCAGGCTTGATGCGGTCCTTGCCAAATTTAAGGTTCCAATTTTTCTTGGCATATTTATTCCCTATTTTATCTGACCTCTTTGTGGCTGCATCAGTCAGAAATCAGGAGAATTGGGCACTAGAAAAAGAATTTGGCACTTATTATTATATCATATATTAGCTCATTCAGTTTTGCTGTTCTCTTCATTGAATTTCCAGTAGCCTGATGAGGATCATTAGTTTCTGAAATAAAACATTTTAATGAAGCTGATCTGGACTGCCCTTCTAAGTACTCAGACAACTTTGCCAAATTAGGAAGGTACAATCACTTCTCTGTTTGTATTTATTAAACATTGTAACGTTGCTTGATAAGACTGACATTATTGCATCAAGGACTCTTAGATCTGTGTCCTACTGACTCATAGCTCCGGCTTTCCTTTGAGAAGGTGGAGTGTGAGATTGAATCACACTGGTTAAGCCTAGTACACATGAGGTTGAACAGTAAGACCAGCTGCCTGACAGGCATGTCAGTTGTTATCCTGATGAAGCTAAACGCATGTGACAGTTAATCATCTTCATAAGTTGTAGCTTAAAATAGCCAGTTCCATTTTTCCAATGAAAGACAAGCTGCACATTTCTGCTCAGCCCACCAGTTTGGAAGTTCAAAAGGTAAAGGGAGTTCCTCTCACCATCAATCAACTGTGAAATGTAAGAAATGAAAATAAAGGGCCTGATTACCCATTGCTGTGCGCCTCATGTAGCCTTTTACAGCCGTGTCAAGGTCATGTAAAGCACTGCCATGCAGATCTGGTAGCATTTTATACCAACTGTGCAAAGGTGTAGAGGATTAAATAAGGTGCAGTCAGTGGAGGACAAGGCCTTTATTTTCAGTTAAAGTTTAAAGGCATTTTTGGCATTAGTTTTGGTGGTAGCAATCATGCTAAGAAAGAACATGATGTGACTGGGACATTGGTAGGATGGGACAAGGTTGTGTGTAGCCCTGAAGATGATAACTAATAGTCAGAGCTCTCTTTTTGAACCCAAGTTCTGAAAGTACTCCGGTCTCCTCCTAGCTGCTGAATCCAGGCCAATCCATTGAAATCTTTTATGCTTCTGGGCTTTTCCTTCATATGCACCCCAGAGACCACTGCACATCTGAAAGGAAGTGCCAAAATCATGCAAAGTTTCAGTGAAGGGGTCACCTGAGCCCAGCGGGTAGTAGATCTACTGAATCCTACCAAGGAGCCGATCTAATTTCCATTGATGGCAATGGAAAGACTCCCATTGGCTTCACTGGGAGATGGATTGGACACAACCTTCCAACTCCCAATGATATCTGGTGGTGGTGCTGGAGTGTTGAGGACACCTGGGAAAACTTAGTTTCCCTATGTGAACCCAATACCGTACTCCTATCTTTTACTCCTCTACACATTTCTCATATGGTAAGAACTCATAGCTGGAGGCACTAAACAACTGCACATCCTCCTTCAGTACCTGTTTACTATAATCTTACTATTTATTGAGCACTGTCAGTGCTCAACAATGTGCAAAACATGGAGGAAGACATAGCATCTATTCCAAAGACTTTACATCTAAAGATTGTCTTACTACTCCTATTGAAGTCAGTGAGAGTTTTTTCACTGACTTCAGTTGAAGCAGGATTGGGCTATTTTAGACAGTTAAGTTCAATACTTGCTTCAATACAATCGGAACAAAAAGTGTAGTGTTTAAATATTCAACAGTATTTAAGTATTCAACATCTGAAGTCTGCTGATGGCCTCTCTTTTTGTGCACAGGTTTTGCACCCAGCAATTAGTCATCTATCTGAGCACACAAGTGAAAATTAGGTATCTAACTGCTTGAATGGAATGCTAAATTGTAGTAAACTGTTCTGCCACTAGATGGTGCTGTGTTGTAACATACCTTTTTAAGCTAACCTCAGCCAAACCTGTCAGAACATTACAGGATCTTATAGCGAACACATCTGTGGTGTGCCTATTCAGGAAGGAAGCTCTGTAGCCAATCCATATCTGGTACAAGATCCCAACCTGCAACCTACTGTGTACAAGGTGTACATGACATGGTGTCAAAAGTAAACTAATGCCAGAGGAGAACAGAAACAGAAGGAAGCAGCAACAAAGGTTGCAGGATTGGTCTCATCAACATACCATTCTTCAATGTTGCAGAGAACTTCAGTTTTGATAGACCTACAGAATGGACAAACTGAAAACAAAATTTTACAAGATTTCACATTGCAAACAAATTCCACAAGGAAACTAGAGACATTCATGTATGCTCTTTAATTTATGCTATGGGGAAGCAGGCAGAGCATATCTCTAAATCATTTGGCTTTACTGAAGACAGTCCCAAGATGACAATGAAAGGCTATGTTTGATGCATACTTTATACCTCAGAGAAATTTGGTTTATGAAAGAGCATGGTTTTACCAGAAAATTTAGGAATCAAGAGAAAATGTTGAATCTTTTCTATGAGCTTTGCATGCATTGTGAGAGACTTGTGATTTTGGGAATGCAAAACATGAAAATATCAGAAACAGGCTAATTACAGGTCTTGTAGACAAGAACCTTTCACTGCACCTACAATTGAAGACAGATTTAACCCTAAACACAGCTATCCAAATAGCAAAACAGTCTGAACTTGTAAAACAGCAAAACAAACTTGACAAACCTGAAAAACAAACTAGCTTAGAAGCTTAAACCTATGCATCTTGAGTGCTAAAAAGTCACTATAAAAGCCCTAAGGCTAGGAGGAAATTCCAGGCAAACTACAAAGACTTTCAGAATTAATGTACAAGATGTGGAAAATGTCATAGTTCAAGACTTGTGTGTCCAGCTAAAGGTGAAATATGTAATAAATGTACAAAATATGGACATTTTGGAGCTGTTTGCCATACTAAGGCAGTGAAAGAACTAACTATAATTACAGATGATCCCAAGCCATTGTTCCTGGGCTCTATCGTGTGATGACACAGAGCCTGCCTGGAGAGTGAAAATAATTATTCGTGAAAAGGCTATTGATTTTAAAATTAATTCAGGAGCAGATGTGACCATCATCTCAGAATAGTCTTACAATCACATTCAACCTTTCCCAGAGATGAAATCACCTGACATAGCCTTGATTAGCCCTGGAGGTATTCTGCACTGCATGGGCCAGTTGACCACAGAAACAACTTACAAAGACAAAAGCTTTGCATTCAGAGTGCATATGATCATAGGAACAAAGACCAACAACCTTTGCAGTCTCAGCATGGCAGCTATGATGGGCCTAGTGAGAAAGGTGGAAGAACTCAATGGAGAATTTGATATCAGACTTTTGAAAGGAGATCCAGTACAAATAACCTAAGAGACAATGCTGAACCATAAAGCATATCAGACAGAACTTGGAAGATATTAGCTGCAGATTTATGCAATTTCAGAAGGCATTGTTACCTGAGCATAGTGGACTATTTTTCCAGGTATATAGAAATAATGTACATGGAAGACATAACATATTGCAATGTTATCAAGAAACTGAAGAGCATTTTGCTCACTTCAGTATTCCAGAACAACTAGTGACAGACAACGGACCACAATTCATTGCAGCAGAATTTAAGTCATTCCAAGCAAAATATTATTTTGATAATATTATTAGCAGCCCACATTACCCACAAGCAAATGGAGAGGCTGAGAGAGCTGTTCAGACAACCAAGAAAATTCTACAGCAGAAAGATCCATTTCTTGCTCTTCTAAGTTACAGATCAACACCAATAGCAGCTACTGGACACAGTTCAGCACATCTGTCAATGGGAAGAAAACTCAGAACTACTTTTCCAACTTTGGGGGGAAAAAAATATCTCCAAGGTGGCCAGACATGAAGAGGATAGCCAAATAAGATACAAAAGCAAAAAGAGCTTATGAACACTTTTATAAAAGAGATCACTCAGTTAGAGAACTGCCACATCCAGAATCTGGTGACTGTGTTTATGTTAAACTGTATGGAGAGAAAGGATGGACAACTCCAGCTGTTGTAAAGAAAAAGAATTCAACGCCCAGATCGTATGTGATCAAGACTGACAATGGAGAGTTCAACAAAACCCATCAACATCTACAGTTTGTTCCTCAGAAAGAAGAGTCAATAGAGCAAACTCTACAGATGGCAGATGCAGAACAAGAAGATGACTCAAAGATTCCTAACTGACCAAAGCCAGTCATTGCAACTAATGGACAGCCAGATGACCAAGTTGTTATGAGTTTGGTTCATGTATTTAGAAAACCAGTATGATTCAGAGATGATTAATAGACAAGATATGTACTGAACTTGAAAGATAGCATGATAGTATAAATTTTGTGAATGTAGAACTTAAAGGGGGAAGATGTAATGGAATGAATCATAGAATATCAGGACTGGAAGGGACCTCGGGAGGTCATCTAGTCCAACCTGCTGCTCAAAGCAGGACTAACCCCCAGACAGATTTTTGTCCCAGATCCCTATAATGGCCCCCTCAAGTATAGAACTCACAACCCTGGGTTTAGGAGGCCAATGCTCAAATCACTGAGCTATCCCTTTTCTTGAGGGAGCTATAGTATATGTACAGCCACTAGGTGGCAGTGTATGCAGCATATCATATTTAAGCTAACCTCAGCCATACCTGGCAGAATATTAAAGGATCTTCTAATGAACACATCTCCAGTGTATTTGTCTGGGAAGGAAACTCTGTAGCCAGATCTATATCTGGTACACAAGCCTGCTCTGCAACCTACTGTGTATAAGTTGTACACGACTCGACTGACATTACCCATGATGTATTAGTGGTCCAATAATGCAGGCACAGGTTTTTATGTGTACCTGCAAAAGTGGACACCTGGTTTAGGCTCAGTTGAAAATCAGGCCCTAAAGTTCTAATTCCTAATCCAGCATGTACTGGAGGATGGAATCTTGTTGACAGTCTCTCTGCAATACTTCTAAGGATGGAACTTCTCTCAGTATTCTGATCACCTGGGCTCTGAAATATTTTCAGTGAATCATTAATGTACTTTGCAGCTATCAAAGAAAATACATCACTTTCTATACACTGTCAGATGGAATTCCTTTGAAGATACTGCACTTGTGTGAGCCTTTCAAAAGGAAGAAAGAAAGAAAGAAAGAAAGAAAGAAAGAAAGAAAGATGGCAAGGGGTCACTCATGTTACTCACAGATTTAGAGAAGTAAAATAAATTTTAGATCATCTAGGCCCTCTGCTTCTACAGGATTGTCCATTTATCTCCAGTCTAGTTTTAAATGACTGAAGTGATGGGGTTTTCACCACATCCCTTGGGAAAATTATTCCACAGACTAACAGACTTCACTGTCAGGTAGCTTTTTTGATATCCAGCCTAAATTCTTTATCACTCTCTCAATTTAATCTAATTACAGCTAGTTATATTGCTTCTTATTATGCTAAATAGTCTCCTTCATAAGTGGTACCTTTCAAATACTTGTAGATTTTTATGTCACCTCCTTAGTCATCGCTTAGTCAAGCTAGACCTATTGAACTTCACTAACTTTGCTTTGGCAGACATCTACAGCTGGTATAAATTGCCATTGCGCCGCCAAAGCAATGATGTAGCAGGTGAGGACCTGGCCGATGCCTCCACTTCCTCACCACTTTTGTTGCTCTTCTCTGAATTCCTTACAATTGATCAACACCTTTTTGGATAAGTAAGTGGCCAGAAATCATAAAGTGTGGTTTTATCAACACCATCCATCTGTTTGTGCATTTATAACAGGTTGATTGATCTGTGTAGTACTCTGTGTAGGGAGGGCTTGCAGGTTTGGGTCCAGTAAAATCTGTCCCCCCCTCCCCCCGCTTCCATTCCCTGTCCCTGATAAGATGTCACTACAGATGCAGCCCAAAACTGCATTACCCTTTTTTGCTACTGAATCACATTGCAAGTTAGTATCTCCTGTACACCATCACCTCTTTGTCTCGTCTCTTGTAACACTGATACTTCTCCGGTTACTCCCCCTCACAGGATATTTTTATTATGCACGATTGTATTACTTCAAGCTGAATATCACGGTGTGATTTTTTTTCTGCCCATGTTTCTCTTCTATCTTGGGTCCTTTGCATTATTTCTCTTCCCTCGTGTGTTTGCAGATCTTCCCAGTTTAGGGCTAGATTATGTTAATTAGGCCCTGCCCTAAGAAGGGGGCAATGCCGAGCCTGCACAGGCTAGTGGGAACAATTGTGCCCCTGGATTACATTGAATCCAAGAGTTTAGCAGGATTCAAAAAAGATTGGCCATGTGCAATCATAGAATATCAGGATTGGAAGGGATCTCAGGAGGTCATTTAGTCCAACCCCCTGCTCAAAGCAGGACCAATCCCCAACTTGTCCCCTTAAGAACTGAACTCACAACCCTGGGTTTAGCAAGCTAATACAGGCTAATGCTCAAATCACTGAGCTATCCCTCCCCCCCAGCTGCCTTGCTGTGAATATCTAGCTGCCTCTCCAGTAAATCAAAGGGTTGGAACAGGGGCACTCCAGCCCTTCATTTACAGTGTGCTCACGTGTGTGTGTGATGTTTGGCAAATATTAACCAGATCCAATAGATCTACCCCGACTGAGTGGGGTATTCAGAACTGAAAACATTTTAAGAACCCCTTACCAAATTCTTGGCTTCCCCAGTGAAATCCTCATGGTTCAATGAAGGTATCCCAGCATGCATAGTTCTTTGATGTCACAAATACCATGGAGCTTATCATGGCTTGCAACAACACTTGTGATGTGACATTGCATGGAATTATCTTCAGTGAACCGGGATATACCAAGAGGGTTTGACTACACTGGGAAAATGAGGGGTGTGCTTTAAAAAAATGTAATTATGTTTTAATTAACGTTTTAAAAATACCACTTACTGACTAGTGTAGACAAAGGCAGGTAGGTTTTAAAATCATGTTAGCTAGTTGTGGTTTAAAACAAGTTAGCTAAAACATGCTAATATATTTTAAAATACCACTCGCTTTCCTACTGCAGATAAACCCAGGGCAGAGGAAAGAAAGTTAGAAAGGTTAGTAAAAGTGTATTTTTGTGCTGAATATCCCTTCTTCCCTAACCTTTAGTCTGCTTAATGGGGATGTTAAGCACAAAATATTGTTACCCCTTTTGACCTGAGTGGTGAGCCACTATTTGAGGTCTTGTGGGTTGTTTCCTGTAGTAGGAGAAATTGATGATGTAGTCAGATATGTCTTTGGTGCAATCCTGTTTATTTACGAAGAATGTACAAAATCCTGTTTCACTGAACACAGTAGGAATAAAAAAACAGTAGGCAGTTTCTTTGCTCACAGTTCCAAGCCCCTTTCAGCCAGCACTCTGCCCAAAAAAGCTCTCTCTCCCACCTTTCAGGGTCATACTACAATGCTTCTCTGGCTGTCCTTGGCTATCTGCTGCTTTCTCTGTCTGTTTCTGTGGTATTTCAAGCTCCAACTGCTCTCTCTCTCTCACACAGTTCCACCAAAACAACACCCACCTTTCTGTGTGTGCATTTATCCCCCAGTGAAACACCATCTCTCACTTAGCTCAGCTTCTGACCAACCTTGCGTGTGTTTTGGGTGGTGGCTCCTATTGTTTCAGCTATCTTGTTCCATAAATGAGCTTAATTGCTTCTTATATTTATCCTGAATGAAAGCTGGCTATTATGCCCACCAGCTTCAATAATGTTTCACCCAACTCCCAGCATAAACAATATTTTAGTTTGCAGTTCATTTTTACTACTCTCCTAGTAACAAATGTAAACCTTAATTGTGTGTATTTTATTCAACTCCACATGAGACTACAAAGAGATTCCTATCCACACTTTAGAATGCTTACAGTGAATTGTTTTTCTCCAGCAGTTTCTTTAGTAAACACTGCATAGTGTCAGCTTGCAATTTAATGCTTTATACTTTAGCAACCCACGTTGCCAGTGAAAGCAACCTTTCAAAAAATCGCTTTGCTGGAGTCTTTCCGGCTTATTAAAAACAGAGTGTCTTGTGTCATGGCCACCTCCTGCAGACCCACAAACTGATCACAACACAGGAGGTTGGTGTTTGGGAAAATAAAAAGTGAATTATATTGCCACCAAATAATCTGTTTTTTTTCGATCAGTTCTTAGGCTAAGGGTGTTGCCCTGAGCCCGCTAGAGGATGGTCAGGATAATATGCTGCTTCTCTTGCTTCTTAAATTGCTGCACCATCTAGTTATAAACACCAGACACAAAGTGAGGGAAATTTACAAAACACATTTTTTTGAACTCTAACAAAGGAAATCTGGGGTAAGTATATACCAAAATCACCGGGGTATATAAAACAAGAAATGACCTAGAATGACATGAAACTATACTTAGACCTCGAAAATCAGGAACAAAAGACCAAAACACTCAGGGCCGGGTACCTTTAACTGTATTTTCATATACTTATTCCATGAGAATTTAAAAAAATATATGTATTGAAAATATTGTGTATCACAGTGGTCTCCAACCTTTTTGTGGCCAGTAGCACATTCATGTTTTCAGAAGAGTGTTGCGGGCGCCAACAATTTTTCAAGGCTTATTTTGTATTTGTACATTAAATAATACGAAAAACATCATATTTAATATTACATAGTATATGAATCCAGAGAGAAGCCGGAGAGAAGCCGCGAGGACAGAGAACACCGGCGCCCGCAGCCCTGGAGTTCTCTGTCCCCAGCAGGCGCGGGGCCCCGGCTTCTCTCCCCTGCTGGGCACTAGGCGGGCGCACATAAATGCCCCGGCGGGTGCCATGGCGCCCGCGGGCACCGCGTTGGGGACCACTGGTGTATCATATGTTAATGTTCATCCTCTTGTTTAGTTTAAAATGATGTTTCATTTTGTTGATTATATTGTTATAAGTCAGCAATATACTAAACCACAAAGGTTTAACAATCAAACCATGTGTTCATGTTTTTATTTCCATCATGAATTTTTGCATGCAAATAAAAAAATCTGCGCTTCTGCTTCCAAAAACCTCTGAGGCATCCACTTTATTACACCACAAAACTAATTTTTAATGCCCTTATGTTCTGTGAAGCAGAAAAACAGCAATATAAAAAAATCCACTAAAGTGGCCTTTTTGGTAGCTTTGTTGAAGGATTTTTTTAAATCTCCAAGGAGATACTGTCTTCATTTTGATGGTCAAAAAATGAGGGCATGATGATATATGGTGTGATCTCTGTTTTTTTTTAGTCTAATAACCCAACCCCCCCCCCGACCTTATCAGATTTTCTACTGAATGAGGTAAAGTCTGCCATTATGTGACTGCATGGAATGTCTTGCTGACTTGCTAGGAAACACATTAGATTCCCTTCCTAAGAAGCTAACTGATGGCATTAGCTTCTGTTTCAGAACACTGATCGAATGAGAACTGAACAGTGAGGATATCACATTCCTTTTTGGGCCAGCAGATTTGGAGTCCTGCTGTAACATCTGTTGTAGTTTTGTTGTCCGACAGCTGCAGCATGAATGCTAGATTACTGGATTTAAAAGAGAAGCTACTAACCTGCATGTGGTTCGTTCTACTCGTTTTCAGGACAGCGCCGAGGCGCACCAGCTTGAGGGAAGAATTCAGATGTCCCTCGTGAATGTCATCGATGTCACTGTGCTTTTAGTTTCAGCTTTTATCTCCCTGGTGGGAGATAACATTTTCCCCTATACTAGACAGAAGGGGCTCAATCAGGAACCCAGCAAAACCCCACCTTTCAAAGAAATGGCTGGTATCCTGTCTCTCACGCTCATCTGTGGCTGCTGTTGTAGACTTAGGGCTGTAATAGATTGTGTGGTTACTGCACCTCTGCAGGTGTGGGCATGCATTTGGCTGGTGAGTTTGCATATTTAGTGAGATATTTGCCTGAATAAGAAATGCAGGATTAGGTCCCAAATTAGGCAGATTCAAGGGCCGTTATATTTGCAGCATCTGACCAATTATTTATCTCCAAATGCAAATAGAGACTGTAGGAATTATGTACTGTAGACACAACAGCTCATGTGTGCTCATGCATGCCCTGTCGGCATTTGTTTAATGCACCTATTTCCTGAGCTCCAGTTATGTTAGCTCATTTGATTTTTTTTTTTTAACTTTAATGTGCACACACTTGCAGAAGTGTGACCAGTTAAAGAGCATCTGGTCTTGCATGAGTTTTTAATCTGAATATTTTCCACTTCTCAGGCTGGACTGGGAAAATGAATAGACCAAATATTCCATCCTTCCTTCCCATTTTGAAGTTGCCATGGCCTCGTTTCATGTAGCACTTATTGTGCATTCCAGCCGGGCTATGGAGGTCACAGGAGGTGATCCCAGACGGTTTCTTATTTTGAACATGTCCTGTATTATAAGCTCAGTAATGGATTTTGGCTCTTATTAGGCCTACTGGTTAGAAACTGGAAGTCTTAGCCTTATTTCAAATACACTTCTTAGTTTTATTTGTTCAATGGATTTCTTAAAATCTGATTTATTTAAGACATGAATGTGATTAAAGATCTAATTAACATGATGATGGATAACTGGGCAAGTCACTTTGGCCGAAACCACTTGGTTTGTTGGATCTTTATTTGGACCCGTTACATGGCACTAAGTGGCCTTAATGAACAGGAGGATCCTGACCAAAAAGTTGTACTGAAAATGATTGCGTTTTTACTGTACCCAGTGAAAATATATCAGGGACCCTTGATAGAATTAACCAGTGAATCTTACTCTTTGTTCAGTGTTTCAGACAAGGAGTAAACTGATCACTCTGTAATATGTGCCAAGCACCTTAACTGCTTGGTAATTTTCACAGACAGACCCCTAGAGTATTACATACTTTAAGCTGTTACAGTCTTCTGTTCTATACCATTAGCCGATCTCCTAGAAATGACTCAGATACCCACCCGTGAATCTCAGGATGAGGGGGGTGAAGCAGGAGGGTCTCTGAGTGCAGATCTCGGGGAATGATCTGGCCCTAACTAATTAGAGCTGAGAGATTAATTCACAAGAAACAATTTAGCTGAATTTAGCCTCTTTTCCTGCCTGTGTAATATCCACAAGCAGACTGCAATTTCCTTGAATGTCTTGGTGTAACAGACCAACGACTCACCGGTGCGGCGCCTTCTGCTGATCGTTTGGGAATTAGCTCGTCCAGCACTTGGAGTGCCTCCTGGTGGCCGGTGTCTTGCCTGCCTCAGGTCCCCATGTCCCTCCTGGACCCCGGTGTCCCTTACCCTGAGGTTCTGCCCACTTCAGTACCCCCACACACTGGGTAGCCCCTCCCAGGGGAACCTCCAACCCTCTACACCCCCCTTGTCTCAGTGGCTACCAGTCATCATCTAGCCCCCTCTCACTGGGGCAAACTGCAGTCTGTAAAGGCCACTCATCATTGGCAAGGGGGTCGGACCAGCTGCCTCTGCCTACTCCCGGGCTGCACCTCCCAGTCCCAGTACCTGCATAGGCCTTTATCAAGACCTCAGCCTGGGGAGCTGCCAGGCTGGAGCTTCCCCGCTCCTCTTGTCTTTCCCCAGCCCTGCTCTGCTTCAAGTACCCTATTCCCAAGCAGCTAAGTCCTTCTCCCTCCAAGGCTGGAGAGAGACTCTGACCCAGCTCCTCCCTTAGGCCTTCTTATACTCCCAGCCCGGCCCTGATTGGCTGCCTCAAGCCCGCTTCTGATTGGCTCCCCGGGGCAGCCCTTTCCCAGGGCTGTTTTTAACTCCTTCCACACCGGAGCGGAGTGACCGCCCTGCTACACTTGGTTATCCAACATTGTTTCACAAATTATTTTGCAGATCCCAACCTGTTGCTGTGCACTATTTGAGCTGCATTGGCAGGTGCTGATGTGAATCTATCATGTGACATTGTTTCTGCTTGCTGAGTGGATGAATACCCGGGGGCTTCTGGCATTAACAGCTGCGGATGCAAATTTCAAACTTGATTTCCACAAATGCTCACGATTGTAAGGCCAACATCTTCTTCCTAGGAACACTTGTGTCGGTAAAACACAGTCACATGCATAGTCAAGAAAGCAAACATGGGGAGGAGTGTGGAGGCCAAAGCAAATTCCTTTAAAAACATGAGTGACTATTTATGAAAACACTCCGACTGCATTCACCTACCTTTGTAACTAGTTAATCCTTCCAACTCCATCAGGAGATAGGCAAGTGTTTATCACCACATAACAGACAGATAAACTAGCAGTCTAATGGGGCCGTAAAGTGAGCATAAATTATTATTATTGCTATTATTATTATTATGTTATTTTATTGTTACATTTAGGCCCTCTTCAAGGCAACTTTACAGTGCCAAGGTGGTGTAAAGGACCTTAGTATAAATGTGAATTGCATCCATCAAGTGCAAACACAAGCAATGTGGTGTGTAGGTTACACACAGCACAGGACTGCCTGTGTTTGTAGATGCGGTAGGGAAGTGGTGTAAGAAGAGGCTTAGGAGGAAGTTTTGAGGAGAATGTCTGAGCACAGGGAAGGTGGGAGGCATTTAATAGTTTTGATACGATGACATAACCATTTTTTTGAAATGTCTCCTAAGTTGAAGGCTCTTAATGTGCAAGACCGACATTTCCAGGTCACCCGGAGGAAAGCCTTTTCTGCAGCAATAAGTGAGATGAAAAACACTTCTGATTTGTACACAAGATGAAGGAGGTACATGCAGCACCTCATATTATAAAAGACCATTACCCATGTATAGATAAGGGAGCACAACACACAAGCCTTCGCACCCCCGTCTGGAACTTAGAAGCTTATGTTTTCCCTAAGATTCTGATTATCAGAGTGGTAGCCGTGTTAGTCTGTATCCACAAAAACAACGAGGAGTCCAGTGGCACCTTAAAGACTAACAGATTTATTTGGGCATAAGCTTTTGTGGGTAAAAAACCCACTTCTTCAGATGCAGGGAGTGAAAATTACAGATACAGGCATAAATATACTGGCACATGAGCTTTTGTAAGGTAACTCCCTTCTCTTCATGTGCCAGTATATTTATGCCTGTATCTGTAATTTTCACTCCATGCATCTGAAGAAGTGGGTTTTTTACCCACGAAAGCGTATGCCCAAATAATTCTGTTAGTCTTTAAGGTGACACCGGACTCCTCGTTGTTTTCCTAAGATTCTGGTCATCACCATTTATCATGCAAGTGGGGTTACAAGGTTCACAGAGTGCTGGGGCCAGATTCTCAGATGGTGTAAATTGACACAGCTCAATTGACTTCAGTGGAACTATGCTAATGTACAGTAAGTGAGAAGAGCTTTCATGGATTTTAAAAGGTTTGGTCCTTAGGTCTTTGCCCACCTTACATGCTACTGTCATTTCACAGCCCTAGACAGGGCTTAAATTGAATTTGGGAGGAAGACTGGTGGAGATACTCTAGCTGGACAGCTCCAGAAAGCATACAGTCCCTAGAGCTGTGGGGGAACGAGAAACATACTGGCATGCTTCACAGCCATTGGATTTCAGTGAATTCTCCACCCCGTTATTTTAACCAGAGGATGATGAATCAACACCTCTGTTCCCTGCACTGCTTCTCCCTAATAAAACAGAGGTAGTGTACGTGGCATAATAACAATAGAAAAGCTTTTCAAACATCAACAGAGAAGCATGGGTAGCTCAGAAGTTTGGCGTTGGCCATTTCTTTAGCAGACTGTAGGCCTAGCTAAATCCAAAGGAGGCTCATTACACAGAGGGATTTAAGGTTTGTCTACACTTGAAAGTTGCTGCAGGTTAACATGAGTATTCTTGCAATGAACTGCCTTGCATCCACCCACAGAAGTTTTTGCTGTGAATCATCTGGTGTTTTAACTTGCGTCATGAGTCCAATTTTGGTAGTGGGTTTACTGAATCTGTAACAAAGTAGGTGTGGATGCATCCCCATTCTGAAACAACTGCTCCGCTCCCAGCAGTCCTCCTCCTGTTATCCCATGCTGCTTTGCTAGCTACCGGGGTCAGTCTGTCTGTTTACCCATGTGCCCTCTACTGATTTGGGGTAATCTTGACTGGACATCTTTAAATGCTGTTGTGCAGCCAGGTGTGCCCCTTTGTGATTCCAGCTTCTGGTAAGTTAACACACCTGAAGTAAAAATAATAATTATTTAACAGCCATTCTTTGTGCTTCTGCATGGCCCCGTGCTGAGGTCCTGGACTTCACTGCCTTCTGAGGAGGGGAGAGTGTACAGGCCCATCGGAAGAGCAGTCACTTAAATGTAACCCTTCTGCCAGGTGGAGCTGGCAGCAACCAGGGCCGGGTTCAATATCTAGGGGTTCCTTTTCAACAATACAACACAGAACCGGCTCGAGCCCTCACCCAATAACCTGGGAAAATTACACACCACCCCTGGGCGCCTCTGAGAGGCAATACTTCCCCTCTTGCAAGCACAGAGTCTGAGTGTAGAAAAGAAACTTTTAATGAAAGGAGAGAAGTCATGCAACATTAATTAGTGAAAATGCCACAAGCAGGATTCATAATCATAAAACTGTGAGCAGGACACCCACCCCAGAATGCATGGGGAAGAGTCTTCTGCCTCATGCTTTTGAGTTCTACAGCCAAAAGTTCCTTTTCTCTGTTCCTTCACCATACCCCACTCACAGTGCTTGTCCTTGGTCAGTGAGGACTCAGGGTTCAGAGGTGCATCTGTGTGAGTTCACTTCCCACCCAGGGAAGATGGCACCTGGCTTGTTCCATCATCTGAACACTTGTTCTGGCTGGCCACCCCACCAGCCACGGTTCCTCTCTGCTGGCCAGTTGCTTGTTCCGCTTCCGCTGGCCGCTTGTTCACTGCTCCCACCGGCCGACTATGTGTTACTTTTTGCTGCCACCTGTCTCTCTGATGTGACCTCTGCAGGTCAGTCTTTTAGTGATTGTCAGTTCTTAGTGATTTTCAGCTTTTAGCAGGCTGGGTAGAAATGCTGTCCTACCACAAGTGATTTTAGCTCTCATTTATTTATTTATTTTATTTAGTTGTGTCATTGAACAGTGGGGAGGAACAGGTTAAACCAGACAGGGGGCCCTTAGGGAGAGTCCACATCTCTTGGCTGGGACATCTATCCCCACCCTTCTTACTTTCACAGGGCTCTGGCATTCGAGCCCCTGGCTTAACGAGGTTCTTTCAGCTGAGGACGACTGGAAAAAAGCTAATGTAGTGCCCATCTTTAAAAAAGGGAAGAAGGAAGATCCAGGGAACTACAGGCCAGTTAGTCTCACCTCAGTCCCTGGAAAAATCATGGAACAGGTCCTCAAGGAATCAATCCTGAACCACTTAAAGGAGGGGAAAGTGATCAGGAACAGTCAGCATGGATTCACCAAGGGCAAGTCATGCCTGACTAACCTAATTGCCTTCTATGATAAGATAACCGGCTCTGTGGATGAGGGGAAAGCAGTGGATGTGCTATTTCTGGACTTTAGCAAAGCTTTTGATACAGTCTCCCACAGTATTCTTGCCAGCAAGTTAAAGAAGTATGGGCTGGATGAATGGACGGTAAGGTGGATAGAAAACTGGCTAGATGGTCGGGCTCAACGGGTAGTGATCAATGGTTCCTTGTCTAGTTGGCAGCCGGTATCAAGTGGAGTGCCCCAAGGGTCGGTGCTGGGGCCGGTTTTATTCAATATCTTCATTAACGATCTGGAAGATGGTGTGGACTGCACCCTTAGCAAGTTTGCAGATGACACTAAACTGGGAGGAGTGGTTGATACGCTGGAGGGTAGGGATAGGATACAGAGGGACCTAGACAAATTAGAGGATTGGGCCAAAAGAAATATGATGAGGTTCAACAAGGACAAGTGCAGAGTCCTGCATTTAGGACGAAAGAATCCCATGCACTGCTATAGACTAGGGACCGAATGGCTGGGCAGCAGTTCTGCAGAAAAGGACCTAGGGGTTACGGTGGACGAAAAGCTGAATATGAGTCAACAGTGTGCCCTTGTTGCCAAGAAGGCTAATGGCATTTTGGGTTGTATAAGTAGGGGCATTTCCAGCAGATCGAGGGATGTGATCATTCCCCTCTACTCAGCACTGGTGAGGCCTCATTTGGAGTACTGTGTCCAGTTTTGGGCCCCACACTACAAGAAGGATGTGGATAAATTGGAGAGAGTCCAGCGGAGGGCAACAAAAATGATTAGGGGGCTGGAGCACATGACTTACGAGGAGAGGCTGAGGGAACTGGGATTGTTTAGTCTGCAGAAGAGAAGAATGAGGGGCGATTTGATAGCTGCTTTCAACTACCTGAAAGGGGGTTCCAAAGAGGATGGATCTAGACTGTTCTCAGTGATAGAAGATGACAGAACAAGGAGTAATGGTCTCAAGTTGCAGAGGGGGAGGTTTAGGTTGGACATTAGGAAAAACTTTTTCACTAGTAGGGTGGTGAAGAACTGGAATGGGTTACCTAGGGAGGTAGTGGAATCTCCTTCCTTAGAGGTTTTTAAGGTCAGGCTTGACAAAGCCCTGGCTGGGCTGATTTAGTTGGGTTTGGTCCTGCTTTGAGCAGGGGGTTGGACTAGATGACCTCCTGAGGTCCCTTCCAACCCTGAGATTCTATGATTCTATGATTCTATGAGGGTAACCCCCTCATTTGGGACTGGTTAAGCACAATTCTGCTCCCCTTTTTTCATACAATAAAGGAAACAACATTGATAAAAGCATTCAATACTAAAGTGATTTGTAACCCAACACCAGCTAAAATTGATCACTTTGAGCCACACCACTCTATCTGCTAGATACCTACACAGAGTAGGTGTGTTCATGTAAATACAGTTTGCTCCTGAAGTCTCTCCCCCTCCTAACTGTCAGGGGAGAGTTTATTCAGACTCTGCTTACACCTACAAGCGGCTATCAGAACAAAGGAAGGCGAGGAGGCACACTAAAGGGGATGGAATTCCGGCAGGGCTATAAGAATGTTAGGGATAATAATAAGGTGTCTGTGAAGAACTGGACCGTATTTTTGGCAGAGGTGCCACCACTGAACCATGGCATGTTGTGGACTCCACTGAGGACACCACCACAGATGCCAGTCGGGACACTGAGTCCCAGAGGAGATCGATCCTGAAATCCAGGATCCTGTTGACTTGCTTGACCCACTGAACTCTGAGACAGACACAGAGCTGGAGCCCCAGGAGCCCCTTGAAACACAGGCAGCAGACAAACCTGAATCACAGGTGGAGACTCAACCTAGAGAGGGGGCCTCTTCCAGTAAGTATTATGTGCTGTATTATAATGCAACTATACTGGGGGATTTCAACAATGTGATTCTGGGTACTGTTTGGGTGCCGCCATGTTGGGCTAGCCTCTCTCCTCTGCGTTTACCCCCACACACACCTGGTGCTCAAAATGGTGGCAGTGCCAGAGCCTTTAAAAATTCTGTACCTTATATTTCTCTGAAATTTGCAAACACACAAACCCCGGCTAAAGCTTAAAGGGTGCCACCCCACACTCCCTTTACTACAGCGCTTATTGCTTCCTCTCCCTCCTGATCAAACTTCGCTTCCTCCGCTTCTAGATGGCAGCATTGTGTGGGTGAGAAATGAGATGGCCCAAATGGCAGGCATGTTTATTTTAGTGTCAGATACAGGAAAGGAAAGCACCAGACACATTTTTCTGACTCAGTTTTATTAATACCCTCGGCTTTGAGCAAATTGGAGCTGTTTTGAGGTAACTCGCCCAATTCAGACTACACAGATGTTTCCAGAAGGAAAGAAATGTTAAGACATTCATAGACCAGCTTTGGGTTACTGCAGAATTGAGTTGATTTTGTATTGCAGTTTATGCCAATCCATGGGTACCAAAAAGGAAACCTTAAGGCAAAGATAGTGCTTTAGTGTGGCACGCAGATGGGATGGCAACACGGCTGTCTTGGCATTGCCCATGCACTTGTGGTTCCCTTCCACTCCTGCACTAGCTCTCGAGGCACCATCCTGGCAAACAGCAGTGCGGGGTATCTTCCTGGTTTGCCCACTGCCTTTTTGAGCAAGATGTTTCTCGGGCTTAGGGAGACATACACCTCAGGTGACATCCTCCAACATTAGGACAGCTTGCAGAGGTGCACATGCAATTACTAGCCTGCCTCTGCTGCCCCCCACTCCTCCTTCTTCCCTGCCACCAACCCCCAGCCTACTGGCATCCTGCAGAGATATGCCTGCAACTAATGGCCTGTCCCTGCTGGCCCATTTCCTCTCCCCCCCCACTCCACACACACCAGCAGCCTGTATAGGTGCACATACAGTTGTTAATTAGTAAGGATATGGTTCTGTCACAGAGGTTACCGAATCTGTGACTTTCTGGGACCTCCAGGACTTCTTCTGCGGCAGGGCTGGAGCACTGTCAGCCCCGGGCCACCAGAGCAGTGGCCAGTCCTGGAACAGCTGGCTGGTGGCCAGCCCTGGGGCTCCTGGAGCAGCAGCTGCCGCGGCCAGCTCTGGGGCCACCAAAGAGCTGACTGACAGCTCGCCCCCGGAGCAGTGGTCTCTGGCCCGCTGGAGCAGCGGCTGGAGCTGGGTCAGTCCCTCTGGGGTTGAAACAGCAGCACTTAGCCGCTGCCACAGGAGCAGTGGTGGGGCTGTAGCAGCTGAAAGCCCCAGCAGTGTTCTGTTTGTCCCCCCCTGCAGGGTATTTTTAGTAAAAGTCAGGGGAAGGTCATAGGCTTCCATGAATTTTTGTTTATTGCCTGTGACCTGTCCCTGACTTTTACTAAAAACACCCATGAGAGAATCTTAACCTTATTAATTAGGTACAGCTCCAGAGCAGAGTGGCTGGGCACTCCCAGAATGTCAGGAGTGATCACAACACCATTAATGCCCATAATAATTGGGAGAAAAATTCCATTTCTCATTGCAGGAAACAGGCCCGAGTGTCTAAAGATCCTGGTGTCATGGACCCTTCCAGCCCACATTAATACTGATGAACCTGCCATGGGGATCAACCAGGCCTTGCAGCACCATGGAGAAATACCTCTTTCTGCTGATGAACTCCGAGGCAAAGAACAGGCACGTCAGGGTCCCAACAATGACCCCGATACAATTTGCGAATTCCAACCATGCAAATCCATCAATAACCTCATGTGCATTGTCAAGTCCTATGTCCTGGGGGGACAGCACGTTCTTGGTAGCAATGCACACCTCCATGACAGCCCCCTGAGAGTTGATATATCAACACCAAACTGGTTAGCTACTGACCGATAGCAATCGGAGGTGGTGACTTTTCAGATAGTGATGACCTCACACTTCTCCACGCTGAGGAGAGCTCTCATGGAGGTGTTCCAGCACTGCAGCTCCAGGGAGAGCCTTGCACAGATTTCTAGGAAAGTGGCCTTTGACATCCTGAAGTTCTGCCACCACTGCTGATTGTACAAGGTCTGCAGCACTACCCTGTCCCACCAGTCAGTGCTATTAAGCTGAGTCAAGAGCTACATAGCTCATAGAGTGAAGCTCATAGAGTGAAGCCCACAACGCGCAGTCAGAAAAATCCCAGAATGCATAGAGCCTAGCGGCAGAGCAGTGCACCATGAGAGGTCTGCCCAGAATGCTGAGCACGTATTCTGAAACAGTGCAGTGCTGTGTGGCTGCGATGCGTCCAACGGGTAGTAGCTTGACCCAGAATAACTATGCGGTGTGGATGCACTTGTTTGGGCAGCAGTTGCTCAGGATCACGTAACGCATACACAAAATCTGCAACTGTCAAATGTAGACAAGGCCTTATGTTTAATCACCACTGAGAACGCTATGGTTTATTTATGATTTGTTTTGCACCTGATAGAGATTTGGACACATGAACTGTATGTTAGTGCCAAGATCTCTGAGAGGATCAGGACATTTGAAAACAAAAGAGTCAACAAAATCGGAGCCTGGTGGAAGATAGATGATCTATTTTTATTTCCATTGTTTTGAATATTATCTCTTAGGTGTCAAAAAATAATCAATGGGGGATGACTGGCAGAGATAGGAAAAAATAGAATCTCATCATTTCTCATAGATGTAAAGAGCACGAGTTTAGATATTTTATAACTTGCTAGTATTTCTAAGTCATTTCTTCAGACATCTGGGCATTAGAGTAATGGAGAGCTGCAAATTATGTATAGTTAAGATATCCCTCTATATTTATGCTGGAATAATCAAGCATTATTCTAGCATAATTATAGGGGGCTATTTTAACTATTAGCTCATTAAAAAGCTCTGATGCAAATCAAGGTCTAAAAGGGTGTGAGGAAATGATTGAGTACATGGGCTAAGCTCCAATGTTCCTCCACCAAGATTAGGTGGAGAGTCATAAATGTGCCTTGATTTATCTTTCAGTATACTTTATTATGGCCAGGGATGGATGGAGTTTAGAAAGGAGCTTTGATTAATGTCAACATGTTTGCAAAGTGACATTGCAATGCACAGTGTTTTGGAAGGAAGGATGGTCTAGTGGACGGGACACTGACTTGGACTCAGACTCACGGGACTGGGATTCAATTTCTGGCTCCGTCACAGACTTCCTGTGTGACCAGGGTCAAGTCACTTATTCTATCTTGTGCTTCAGTTTCCCATCTGTAAAATAGGGAAATAAGTCCCAGTCTTCAGGGAATAAAATCCATTAATAACTGTGAGGTGCTTGGACCCTATGTTAATGAGGACTCTATAAGTAGCTAGCTAGAATGAGAAAACTATGTGATTCTCTTGGGACCACCTGGCACTAAGCTGTGTTTAATCTGCTCAAGGTCACAGTAGGTCGACTTTTGTTACCTGCTTTTGGATGAGAAAAGCTAAATAAAACACATGGTTGGCCCCATCTGTTTGATTGTTCGAGCAAATGGGTTATGTGGCAGAAACCCATCTACTTTCTCTCCCTCTTCAAACAGCCAAAAAAACGATTTGCAAGCTAATTGTTCCTGTAACACTCCAAAAGCAAACCCTCAAGGCTGGGATTTTCAAAGCAGCCAAAGGCAGGCAGGCACCCAATGCCCTCTGAATTTTGATAGGAGTTGGGTGCCTTATTCCTTTAGGCTTTTTGGAAAAGCCCAGCCCAAGTGTGCTAACCAGAAAAAAAACCCAAGACGAGAACAAAATTCTGAAGGCCATAATGCTTGCAAAGATAAAGGGCTATATTGTGCGTTTAAGGCACAACCCTGCATTTGGGTCAGTGCAGAGCTGATTTGCGCTAGGGGGAGCTAACCCAGGCACAGCCTGTCCCTCACCTCCCAGGTCATATCACCTGCTCGGGGTCGTAGTGGGCGGGGGGCGGGGAGGGTGGAACAGAAGGAGCACTCCCTTTACTTCCTGAGGTACAGGGTCTGTAATTGCGGGCAGGTTTCTTGCACTGTCCTCACTCAAGCACCTGCATGAGGACCTGCTTCCACCTGGCACAGAGTAACTAAGAATGCAGTTCATTTGGAAACAGGAGTGGAAGTGTCTGCTGGGGCCCATATTATCTCTGAATCCTTGGCATCCTACAGCAAATGGCGAGGTAAAATAATAGATCAGAGCTGGAGCAATAAAAGTGAGGGTGTTTATTATCTTCAAACAGAAAAGATAACAACACAGAGAAGCAAGAAACCGTCTCCTAAAACCTCCCCTAGCTCTCCTGGGTAACAACAGGCTCCTCTGGATCTTAGGTGCAACATACCTTCCTGATCCACGCTGTATTCTTCTGTTCCTAGAGTCTTCAGACTCCACTCTCCACTTCCCAGATTGCACCAGCTCTGCCCTCTTCTCATTGGTTGCCAAGGGCAGATTCACTTAGCACAGAGGTGGGCAAACTACGGCCCGCAGGCCACATCCAGCCCGCGGGACCGTCCTGCCCGGCCCTTGAGCTCCTGGCCGGAGAGACTAGCCCCCAGCCCCTCTCCTGCTGTCCCCCTCCCCTGCAGCCACGCCACCGCGTGGTCAGCACTCTGGGCGGCGGGGCTGCGAGCTCCTGAAGGGCGGCGTGGCAGCGTGTCTGGCTCCGGCCGAGCGGCGTGGCTGCCAGACATGCTGCTCTGAGCGGCATGGTAAGGGGGCCAGGGGTTGGATAAGGGGCAGGGGACCCCAGGGGGCAGTCAGGGGACAGGGAGCGGAGGGGTTGGATGGGGCGGAGGTTCTGGGGGGGGCAGTCAGGGGACGGGGAATAGGGGGGTTGGATAAGCGTGGGAGTCCCGTGGGGCTGTCAGGGGGCGGGGGTGTGGATAGGGGTCTGGGCAGTCAGGGGACAGGGAACAGTGGGGGTTGGGTAGGCGTGGGAGTCCCAGGGCACCTGTCAGGGGGCGGGGGTGTGGATAGGTGGCGGGGCAGTCAGGGGACAGGGAGCAGGGGGGGTTGGATAGGGGGTGGGGTCCCGGAGGAGTGGTTAGGGTCGGGGGGTCCCAGGAGGGGGCGGTCAGGGGACAAGGAGCAGGGGGTGGGTGGATGGGTCGGAGGTTCTGAGGGGGGCAGTCAGGGGACGGGAAGTGGGAGGGGGCGGGAGCCAGGCTGTTTGGGGAGGCACAGCCTTCCCTACCCGACCCTCCATACAGTTTTGCAACCCTGATGTGGCCCTCGGGCCAAAAAGTTTGCCCACCGGTGACTTAGCACCTGGCCAGGAAGAAGCATCTTGTATCATCCTGCAGGGATCCCTCCAGATGATGTAGAAAGAGAACTGGCCAGCTCCTGAGAGAGCTGTGGCCACCCATCTTGGCTGGGATAGAGCATTCTGACACTCCTGTGAATAGGGGACTGGAAGGGGAGATTGTTGGGGCTTGGAAGTATCATGGGAGGAACTATTATTATTTACTTTATTACTGTATTTTATTATTTCTATAGCACTACACGCATGATGCATTACTGTTCAAAATAGTAAAAAAAGGCAGATTCCTCCTGTCGCCTTGCAAGATAAGGGCTAAATTCTGCTTCATTTACACCAGCGTCAATTAAAAGGAATGCTGCTGATTTCCAAGAATAATAGAAATTGGCCTGAAGTTAGTAAGGTGTGACAGGGGGTAGAGGAAGCATGAGGGTTATGATAATATAGACTTTTGTTATGTACGTCTTGTTGGTTCATTGTGGATTTTTAGAAGTATGTATAATTAACGTTTGAATGTTTGTTTTATATTAAAATAACAAAGGAACAAATTTTGACCGGAGAGCAGGAGTGGTGGGGTGGAGGTCGGCAATCGAGTTCTGGGTGACTCTTGAAGAGGGGTTTGTAGAAGGAAATTTATTCAAACAACTAGGTCCGTAGGGGTGGGGATAGGGACACGATAGCAGGAGATGGGAGGGTTTCTGATAGAAAAGGAAGGTGGACTGGGTTGGGAAGCTAGGGTGGAACTTGACCCAGCAGGCTTGCCTCCTTGCTCAGGACCCCATTTGCCCCAACACCTTTCTCTTGTCAGTTTAGGGTTGCCAACTTTCTCATCACACAAAACCGAACACCTTAGCCCTGCCCCTTCCACGAGGCCCCACCCCCCACTCACTACATTCCCCCTCCCTCGGTGGCTCCCTCAACCCCACCCTCACTCAGTTTCACTGGGCTGGGAAAGGGGTTGGGGTGCGGGAGGGGGTGAGGGCTCTAACTGGGGGTGCAGGCTCTGGAGTGGGGCCAGAAATGAGGGATTCAGGGTGCAGGAGGGGGCTTTGGACTGGTGCTGGGAGTTGGGGTGCGGGAGGGGGTGAGGGCTCCAGCTGGGGGTGCGGGCTCTGGGGTGGGTCTGGGGATGAAAGGTTTGGGGTACAGGAGGGAGCTCCAGGCTGTGGGGTGGGGCCGAGGGATTTGGAATGTGTGAGATGGCTGTGGGTTGAGGCAGGGGGTTGGGGTGTGGGTGCGGGCTCTGGAGTGGGGCCAGGGATAAGGGGTTTGGGGTGCAGGAGAGGGCTCTGGGTTTGGGGGGGCTCAGGCCTGTGGCAGGGTGTTGGGGCTCAGGGTTGGGGTGCGGGCTTACCTCGGGCAGCTCCCAGTCAGTGGTGCAGCAGGGCTAAGGCAGACTGCCTGCCTGCCCTGGCACCGCGCTTTGCCCCGGAAGCGGCCAGCAGATCTGGCGCCTAGGCGGGGGGCCAGAAGGCTAGGTGCTCTGCTCTTGCCCTCAGCCTCCCCCCCCCAGCTCCCACTGGCCGTTTCCCGGCCAATGGCAGGGGCAGCGCGCGGAGACCTGTGGCCCCCGGCCTAGGCACCGGACCTGCTGGCTGCGGACAACGCGGTGCCAGGACAGGTAGGGACTAGCCTGCCTTAGCCCCGCAGCACCACCGACCGGACTTTTAACGGCCAGGTCGGCAGTGCTGACTGGAGCCTCCAGGGTGCCTTTTTGACTGGGCGTTTCGGTCACACCTCTGTCAGTTCCAGTTGCCCCCTCAGTTTGAGAACCAGCAGTAAGGAGGTAGCATGGCTGGGGAGAGCAGGCCAGTGGCAGTGACCCTGGCCCACAGTGTCTCTACACTCAGATGCAGGACTGGTGGCTGGAAGTGGGTGGGCAGGGCTCATGAGGCTCAGCACCTTTTAGGATCTGGCCCAATGGGAGTTTCACCTGATGAAAGATTTTGTTAGAGCTGAGAATTTGACCCATTGTGCTTCAATGGGCTGGCAACTAGTCACAGTTTGCACATGCATTTTCCAAGCTGGTGTGTGCAACTGGAGATTTTGCACATGCAACTACCAGTGAACAGGCATTATTTTTATTGGGTGTTATATAGGACCCACATTTTGAAAACTTGGCCTAGTGAATGGATATTTGAGAGAGACATCTAAAGACTGGTAAATAACTTAGTGCAAGGGACTGCACTTCCTGAGCACCTTCTGATAACATTATATCCAGGCTGGCCCTTTTCCTTATTACCAGGCAAATAAGCACTGCTGCAAGCCCATGTGAAAGTGGAGAAAATGGAGTTTTCTGACCATGCTGTTTGTGGCACTGAAGACACAAGTAGAGCCAATGTCTCATAAAGCCACTAGGTGGCGCATGAACACTTCTGTACATAAAAGACCAAGCTGGGCAGAAACAGACAAAGATGGAAATATATTTCGTTAATTATGTGGCTTCTTCTAGAATTGGGGCAACAGCAAGTGAAACTGACAAGACATATATTAGCAGAGTAGTAATATGTCATGTCTTCTTTAACAAATAAAAATCCCAATGACCAGCTATTTAGGAGTAAAGTTCAGAGGCTATAAAAACAATCAGCTAATAAAAGCCACAGTCTAGCCTTGTCTCAGCCAAGCAGGGACATGAGCAAGGGAACATGGGGAATATGCAGGCTGCATATCATCAGTGCAAACAGCTCACCAAAGTAATTCCTGTCATTTAAATGCTGGATTGTTAAAGATTTGGGGTTTTCTGTCTATTTTTAAATTTAATCAGAAACTGGCCACCTCATTGCTGAAAGTGTTAGTATTTGCCAGACTCCTGACACACTTCAGAGTGTGACTCCCCTGCAGATGCGATTCAAGCCACGTCCTCACAGTGCCCCCTGCCTCAGAATGGGAGATCAGAAACACACGAGATGGGAGAATCTGACCCTCACCATCCCCCTTTCTCCCAGCTCTCCCTCCCAGGCCCCATAGCACCTTCTCCTATAACCCCATCAGACCCTCCATCTTTGGTGTTCTAGCTGGGGTGGGTTTCTTTAGGGCTGTAAATCTTTCTGCTGAGCTACGCCCAGGTGTTCTACTGGAATTTGTCATGCCCCATAGAGGCTGCCCATAATGCACGCTCCCCTTGAATCTGGGGCACGAGAGTTTGATGGAGAGCAGTCTGCACAGCAGACCTGTTAGGGCTCAAGATGGATTTCACCACAGGTAGGAAGGTGCCTGTGGAGAAGGAATGAAATACTTCACTTGAACATGATTTAATCAGTTGAGTCTGGAATTTGGGATGATGCATTTTTCTCCCAAACCATTTTATCCATCACTGCTCTGGGGCTGTGAAAGATCTCACTCTACACACTCATTTCTCTCAGACTGTTAAAGGGGACTAAGCCAATACTTGCAATGGGCCAGATCCTTCAAGTTTACTGAGTGCTTTAAAGTCCCCCAATCAAAAAGAGAAGCTAAAGTCACTCAGAACCTCACAGGATCAGGCCCCAGGGTATTGATGAGGTGGGCTTGGAGAATGCTCAGCACCTTTCAACAAGCTAGTCCACTCCTTGAAGAATCATCCTCTATAGCAGGGAAGAAACGGAGGAAACATGTGAGTCTGGTTAGCTGTTTGAGGCGCGTGTTATTTCTTTCCATAAATCACACATTAACTAAGAGCCAGCTTGGAATCAGACATTTCATACAATACATTACAATACATTTCATACAATGGGTGGGGGTTGGGGGGCGGAGGTCAGGGGAAGGAAGCATCAAGATAGATCGTTATTTCAGAATGTTCAAATAAACAGTTATTTTAAAAGTTGGATGCATCAGAAACATGACGATAGACAGAACCTTTGTCAATTACTATATTTATTGTATCCCCTGACATGTCGCAATGACATTCAGCCATCAGCAAAAGAAACTAAAAAACAGTGGATCATTGAAGGCTGAGCTATCAGCGAAGATGAGTATCCAGGAGAGCATAGAGATGGATGGAAGTGGGGTGACCAGAACTGGGGGAAGGGATCATTTTGAAATACAGTGGTTTCCTCCATGGGCTGAAGGAAAGATTTTTTTAATGGGTGTGGCAGGCTTCTGGAACTGGGCTATAGTGGAGTCCAGTGGCAGTCCTTGCGGGAAGGGCATTGTAGGCAAGCACTGAAGGAATGATTAGTGGTTACAATGGATGTGCTGGGTCAGGACTCTTGGAGTACGTCTACACTATCCGCCGGATTGGCGGATAGTGATCGATCTATCGGGGATCGATTTAGCGTGTCTAGTGTAGACGCAATAAATCGATCCCCGATTGCTCTGCCGTCGACTCCTGTACTCCACCGCGGCGAGAGGTGGAAGCGGAGTCGACGGGGGAGTGGCGGCAGTCGACCCCGTGCCGTGAGGACGCAAGGTAAGTCGACCTAAGATACGTCGACTTCAGCTATGCTATTCTCGTAGCTGAAGTTGTGTATCTTAGGTCGATCCCCACCCTAGCGTAGACCAGGCCTTGCATTCAGTTTCTGGCTCTGACACTGACTTGCTGTGGGATGTTGGAAAAGCCACTTCCTCTCTCTGTGCCTCAGTTCCCCTTCCTGGAAGATGGGGATAATACCTCACATGAGCTTATTTAATGTTCACAATACATTCTGCAGTCTGGGGATGAGAGGTACTAAGTAAGTTTCAAGTGCTGTTATGGAGAAAGATTTTGAGGTCACTGTACAGATTTTCAAAGCTGTGCCTGGCATTGGAACTAGCTCCCTGAGAGATCGCCTCTCCTTCCACCATGATGCCCTTGTAATGCCAACAGACCCCAGTCATTGGTTGGAGGGATCCAACCTGGGATCTCTGAAGCTTAGTGTATGAGCCTCTACTGCATGAGCTAAAAGCCACATGCCTCTCAGCCAAGGTTGTAGCAGACTCATCAATCTCTAGATGGTTTAGGTGCCACTAGGGGGAGACAGAGCACCACACCAAGCAGGCATGGGTTACAGCCTCCCATGGCAGCTTTGCTACAATGGAAAAATAAAATGGTTGACACCTGGGGGAAGTCTCATATCCATGGGAAACAGAACAGCAATATCTGAACACCTCACAGTCTTTAATGTCTTTCACCCTGGGAGGCACTGCTATCCCCCTTTTACACATGGTGATCCGAGACACAGAAACCCGAGGAAGTTTGTGATGGAGCAGGGACTTTAATGCAAATTTCCCAACTGCCCAAACCACTTCCTCTCAATTGCTGGGTCTGATACCCACTTTCTGTGTGATGTTGGGAAAGTCACTTCATCTGATGCAAGACTATGAAGCTCCTGGTCAGGTGCAAATGAAGGGGAAGCAGCAAAACAAGAAAGAACAAAAGTAAAAGTCTCCAAGGTCCTGAAACTACAAACACATATGCACATGTTGAACTTTAAAGATGTGACTAATCCTGCTGAAGTTAATGGGACTTGTCAGATCCTTAAAGTTAAGCACGTGCATAAGCATCTACAGGACTATAAGGCCCAAGTGAGAGGTAAATATGTGTCTTCTCTGTAAGTTGCTGCATATGAACTAAACACAAGACGGCGGCTGCCTCCAGCAGACTCCTGGAAAGGTAATAGTGCAATGCAATGAAAACATAGTCTAACATTCGCATAGCTACATAGTCATGGGGTCAAGCATGACAATAGACTGAGAATCCTGCTAGAGGTGGATTTTGAAGGGATCTCCCAATGCGGAGAACTGGTCTTGGTTGAATATCAGCTCTGATTGATTTCTTTCCCCAAACCTAGGTTTGGCTGCTAAGATGGTCTTGCAGTATGATCTCCAGAGACAACAGGAGAAGAAAAGATAATCGTCCATTGCTTTTTCCTTGATCCCTCCCAGAATAATAGACTGTTTCCCCCAGTTTTATTATCCACATGAGGTCATGTAGTTCAGGACATT
>QXTE01000020.1:1065175-1116462 GCA_003942145.1 Platysternon megacephalum | reverse complement strand
GTTAATTATGTGGCTTCTTCTAGAATTGGGGCAACAGCAAGTGAAACTGACAAGACATATATTAGCAGAGTAGTAATATGTCATGTCTTCTTTAACAAATAAAAATCCCAATGACCAGCTATTTAGGAGTAAAGTTCAGAGGCTATAAAAACAATCAGCTAATAAAAGCCACAGTCTAGCCTTGTCTCAGCCAAGCAGGGACATGAGCAAGGGAACATGGGGAATATGCAGGCTGCATATCATCAGTGCAAACAGCTCACCAAAGTAATTCCTGTCATTTAAATGCTGGATTGTTAAAGATTTGGGGTTTTCTGTCTATTTTTAAATTTAATCAGAAACTGGCCACCTCATTGCTGAAAGTGTTAGTATTTGCCAGACTCCTGACACACTTCAGAGTGTGACTCCCCTGCAGATGCGATTCAAGCCACGTCCTCACAGTGCCCCCTGCCTCAGAATGGGAGATCAGAAACACACGAGATGGGAGAATCTGACCCTCACCATCCCCCTTTCTCCCAGCTCTCCCTCCCAGGCCCCATAGCACCTTCTCCTATAACCCCATCAGACCCTCCATCTTTGGTGTTCTAGCTGGGGTGGGTTTCTTTAGGGCTGTAAATCTTTCTGCTGAGCTACGCCCAGGTGTTCTACTGGAATTTGTCATGCCCCATAGAGGCTGCCCATAATGCACGCTCCCCTTGAATCTGGGGCACGAGAGTTTGATGGAGAGCAGTCTGCACAGCAGACCTGTTAGGGCTCAAGATGGATTTCACCACAGGTAGGAAGGTGCCTGTGGAGAAGGAATGAAATACTTCACTTGAACATGATTTAATCAGTTGAGTCTGGAATTTGGGATGATGCATTTTTCTCCCAAACCATCACTGCTCTGGGGCTGTGAAAGATCTCACTCTACACACTCATTTCTCTCAGGCTGTTAAAGGGGACTAAGCCAATACTTGCAATGGGCCAGATCCTTCAAGTTTACTGAGTGCTTTAAAGTCCCCCAATCAAAAAGAGAAGCTAAAGTCACTCAGAACCTCACAGGATCGGGCCCCAGGGTATTGATGAGGTGGGCTTGGAGAATGCTCAGCACCTTTCAACAAGCTAGTCCACTCCTTGAAGAATCATCCTCTATAGCAGGGAAGAAACGGAGGAAACATGTGAGTCTGGTTAGCTGTTTGAGGCGCGTGTTATTTCTTTCCATAAATCACACATTAACTAAGAGCCAGCTTGGAATCAGACATTTCATACAATACATTACAATACATTTCATACAATGGGTGGGGGTTGGGGGGCGGAGGTCAGGGGAAGGAAGCATCAAGATAGATCGTTATTTCAGAATGTTCAAATAAACAGTTATTTTAAAAGTTGGATGCATCAGAAACATGACGATAGACAGAACCTTTGTCAATTACTATATTTATTGTATCCCCTGACATGTCGCAATGACATTCAGCCATCAGCAAAAGAAACTAAAAAACAGTGGATCATTGAAGGCTGAGCTATCAGCGAAGATGAGTATCCAGGAGAGCATAGAGATGGATGGAAGTGGGGTGACCAGAACTGGGGGAAGGGATCATTTTGAAATACAGTGGTTTCCTCCATGGGCTGAAGGAAAGATTTTTTTAATGGGTGTGGCAGGCTTCTGGAACTGGGCTATAGTGGAGTCCAGTGGCAGTCCTTGCGGGAAGGGCATTGTAGGCAAGCACTGAAGGAATGATTAGTGGTTACAATGGATGTGCTGGGTCAGGACTCTTGGAGTACGTCTACACTATCCGCCGGATTGGCGGATAGTGATCGATCTATCGGGGATCGATTTAGCGTGTCTAGTGTAGACGCAATAAATCGCTCCCCGATTGCTCTGCCGTCGACTCCTGTACTCCACCGCGGCGAGAGGTGGAAGCGGAGCCGACGGGGGAGTGGCGGCAGTCGACCCCGTGCCGTGAGGATGCAAGGTAAGTCGACCTAAGATACGTCGACTTCAGCTATGCTATTCTCGTAGCTGAAGTTGTGTATCTTAGGTCGATCCCCACCCTAGCGTAGACCAGGCCTTGCATTCAGTTTCTGGCTCTGACACTGACTTGCTGTGGGATGTTGGAAAAGCCACTTCCTCTCTCTGTGCCTCAGTTCCCCTTCCTGGAAGATGGGGATAATACCTCACATGAGCTTATTTAATGTTCACAATACATTCTGCAGTCTGGGGATGAGAGGTACTAAGTAAGTTTCAAGTGCTGTTATGGAGAAAGATTTTGAGGTCACTGTACAGATTTTCAAAGCTGTGCCTGGCATTGGAACTAGCTCCCTGAGAGATCGCCTCTCCTTCCACCATGATGCCCTTGTAATGCCAACAGACCCCAGTTGTTGGTTGGAGGGATCCAACCTGGGACCTCTGAAGCTTAGTGTATGAGCCTCTACTGCATGAGCTAAAAGCCACATGCCTCTCAGCCAAGGTTGTAGCAGACTCATCAATCTCTAGATGGTTTAGGTGCCACTAGGGGGAGACAGAGCACCACACCAAGCAGGCATGGGTTGCAGCCTCCCATGGCAGCTTTGCTACAATGGAAAAATAAAATTGTTGACACCTGGGGGAAGTCTCATATCCATGGGAAACAGAACAGCAATATCTGAGCACCTCACAGTCTTTAATGTCTTTCCCTTCACACCACCCTGGGAGGCACTGCTATCCCCCTTTTACACATGGTGATCCGAGACACAGAAACCCGAGGAAGTTTGTGATGGAGCAGGGACTTTAATGCAAATTTCCCAACTGCCCAAACCACTTCCTCTCAATTGCTGGGTCTGATACCCACTTTCTGTGTGATGTTGGGAAAGTCACTTCATCTGATGCAAGACTATGAAGCTCCTGGTCAGGTGCAAATGAAGGGGAAGCAGCAAAACAAGAAAGAACAAAAGTAAAAGTCTCCAAGGTCCTGAAACTACAAACACATATGCACATGTTGAACTTTAAAGATGTGACTAATCCCGCTGAAGTTAATGGGACTTGTCAGATCCTTAAAGTTAAGCACGTGCATAAGCATCTACAGGACTATAAGGCCCAAGTGAGAGGAAAATATGTGTCTTCTCTGTAAGTTGCTGCATATGAACTAAACACAAGACGGCGGCTGCCTCCAGCAGACTCCTGGAAAGGTAATAGTGCAATGCAATGAAAACATAGTCTAACATTCGCATAGCTACATAGTCATGGGGTCAAGCATGACAATAGACTGAGAATCCTGCTAGAGGTGGATTTTGAAGGGATCTCCCAATGCGGAGAACTGGTCTTGGTTGAATATCAGCTCTGATTGATTTCTTTCCCCAAACCTAGGTTTGGCTGCTAAGATGGTCTTGCAGTATGATCTCCAGAGACAACAGGAGAAGAAAAGATAATCGTCCATTGCTTTTTCCTTGATCCCTCCCAGAATAATAGACTGTTTCCCCCAGTTTTATTATCCACATGAGGTCATGTAGTTCAGGACATTCTGTCCTGAAATATGAACTGAAAAACAAAGCAGAAATAATGACATAAATCAGAGAATATTATTCTTACTGACTAGAGCAGCTTGCAGTTCCTGCCCCTGCTCTATGCAAGTAGGTGCTGATAAATCCATATATATATGCAAGCTGGTGTTGGTGCCTGAATGCATTAATCAATTTAAATCATTTTATTTCTTGCAATAATGATTGCTTCTGTTCTGCCCTTTTCTTAGCGGGAAGAGCTTTAGAATGCTTGGAAGCACTTGAATGAGCAAGGTGCCAAAAAGAGCAAATTCATTTTATGGATGTACTTGTATATTACATTTTTTTAATGCTTTGGGCTCTGATCCTCCAGGAGGCTGAGTGCCCTCTAGGCAGTAGGAATTGAGGGCACTCAGCCTCATGGGATTTGGCCCCAAAGTCCTATTTTGTCAGTGTATGGCTTTGATGCTTTTCAGTTTTACCGGGCCTGCTTCTGTGCCCATTAACTCCGCTGGGAGCCCTTAGATTGGGAGATTCCCCAGGACCAGGCCTGTGTCTTTATTTATGTCTCATGCACTGAGCTGGGCACTTTGTCTGTTATTACAGTGTCAATAATACATCCTAGATCAGGGGTCGGCAACCTTTCAGAAGTGGTGTGCCGAGTCTTCATTTATTCACTCTGATTTAAGGTTTCGCGTGCCAGTCATACATTTTAACATTTTTAGAAGGTCTCTTTCTATAAGTCTATAATATATAACGAAACTATTGTTGTATGTAAAGTAAATAAGGTTTTTAAAATGTTTAAGAAGCTTCATTTAAAATTAAATTAAAATGCAGAGCCCCCTGGACCGGTGGCCAGGACCCGGTCAGTGTGAGTGCCACTGAAAATCAGCTCGTGTGCCGCCTTCGGCACCCGTGCCATAGGTTGCCTACCCCTGGNGAATGCTTGGAAGCACTTGAATGAGCAAGGTGCCAAAAAGAGCAAATTCATTTTATGGATGTACTTGTATATTACATTTTTTTAATGCTTTGGGCTCTGATCCTCCAGGAGGCTGAGTGCCCTCTAGGCAGTAGGAATTGAGGGCACTCAGCCTCATGGGATTTGGCCCCAAAGTCCTATTTTGTCAGTGTATGGCTTTGATGCTTTTCAGTTTTACCGGGCCTGCTTCTGTGCCCATTAACTCCGCTGGGAGCCCTTAGATTGGGAGATTCCCCAGGACCAGGCCTGTGTCTTTATTTATGTCTCATGCACTGAGCTGGGCACTTTGTCTGTTATTACAGTGTCAATAATACATCCTAGATCAGGGGTCGGCAACCTTTCAGAAGTGGTGTGCCGAGTCTTCATTTATTCACTCTAATTTAAGGTTTCACATTTTAACATTTTTAGAAGGTCTCTTTCTATAAGTCTATAATATATAACGAAACGATTGTTGTATGTAAAGTAAATAAGGTTTTTAAAATGTTTAAGAAGCTTCATTTAAAATTAAATTAAAATGCAGAGCCTGCCGGACCGGTGGCCAGGACCCGGTCAGTGTGAGTGCCACTGAAAATCAGCTCGTGTGCCGCCTTCGGCATCCGTGCCATAGGTTGCCTACCCCTGTCCTAGATCATAAGCATAATGGACCAGATCATCATTTTCTGCAGTAAAACCCACAGTAGGAAGTTCTAGGGGAGAAAAATCTCCATGAGGGTCCGCTTGTGTAGATCCCCCCACTTAGGTGGGGGCAGCGGTGGAATTTGCTGTGCCTTTGTTGTGTCTTTTGCTCTTTACAGAACAAATGTACTATGAATGGAAACGACAGGTCCCAAACCTTGCAGACCCCCATCGGCTCCTCTGGAGGCTAGGAAGATCCATACACAGGCCCTGTGGCTCCTTACTGTCTCTGATCTGCTCCCTGCAGACACAGCAGTGTGGCTTCACAGGAGCCGCAGTGCTGGGGACTCCTGGCCACAGCTGCCCCAAAGGGGCCCTCAGAGGGCGTGCTATGTGGAAAAGATAATACAGACCCGCACAGTGTGTCCTCACTGGCTCAACAAGACTTCATGCCCCCCTCCTGGGTGGACCCAGTGATGAATCCCTGGTAGGGAACTGGGGGAGCAATGCCACGGAAGCAACTGAACCCCGCTTCTGCATGTCGAGGGTTCCCTCTGTGTGTGGATCTCAGGGGGATGATGCAGGCCAATGAATGTAGGTGTTTGCTTATATCTCTATGCCTATATGCAACATTAGTCTTACACCTTTGAAGACCCGGCCTTACTTCCCAGCTCTGGCGATGTAAAAATGAGGTTTGTGGTCCCCTCAGAGTCCCTATTTGTGCACATCATAAGACCACGTAGGACAGCTTGACAGTCTCCTATCTAAAGGGCCACATTTTGACAGGAGGTGAACACCCCCTGCAAGGATCTGAGTGCTCTCAACTCCTGCTAAAATCAATGCAAGCTGCAGGCACTATGCACCTCACAGGAGGTGTAAGAGGAAGCCAGGAGTGGAATAGCAGAGGCGTGGCGGATCAATACAGAGGGGCACGCTAAGCAATGAGTGATGGAAGCTGGTACAGCACTGCCTGCATGAGGTCTGACTGAAATCAATGCATTAGTTCCTCATTTTCAGGAGCACGAAATTCACTCTCACAATTTAAAACATGCAACTAACAGATCAGAGGCAGATCTGTCTTTCCTGCATCCATAGTGTTATAATTCATGCTTCACATTTGAATAAAAATGTGAAACGTTACAGCCTTTTATGCTTTTTGCTTTGGACAATAAATATTTGTAATATTTACCTGATTGGCTTCTTGATTAATGCCAACTTTGTCTAGCTTTTTTTTATAGTGGGAAAACTCAGCTTCTGAATCCAAACATGATACAGTAAAAGGTGTGTTATCTGGCACTTTACCAAATGGAAAGCTCTAGAAACCGGCATTTCTAATATCCATTAAAAGTCCGGTTGGTGAGGGGCTGGCAGGCTCCCTACCTGGCTCCACGTGGCTCCCTGGAAATGGCGACATATCCCTGCTGCTCCTAGGTGGAGGAATGGCCATGGGGGATCCATGCGCTGCCCCCACCCCACCCTGGCCCGCCCCGAGCGCTGGCTCCACAGCTTCCATTGGCCAGGAACTATGGCCAATGGGAGCTGCGGGGGTGGTGCTTGTGGGTGGAGGCAGCATGCAGAGCTGCCTGGCCACACCTCCACCTAGGAGCAGCCGGGGACATGTCGCCGCTTGCATGGAGCCCTGGAGGTGAGCGGCACCCCAAAACCCCTGCTACATCCCAACCCTCTCCCCCAAACCCCCTCCTGCACCCAAACTCCCTCCCAGAGCCGTCACCCCGCCTCCCCTCCCGTGCCCCAACCCTCTGCCCTGAGCCCCCTCACACACCCAAACTCCCTCCCTCCATATAACTCTTAGTTAAATGGAATTTGTGACTAACTGGCACTCCCCATTCCCCCAACATGCTAGATAACAAAGCTTTTACTGTACATGAGTTTACTGAAGCTATTTGATTTATCAGATAAAATGCTATAAGATGGGTGCTGGCTTCAACAGGGTGTGCTCTTGCCAGGTAGGATTGTCAAACCATTTTGTGCATATTTTAACATTTCTGTCATTTAAAATCATAAATTGTTGCTCACGTGTAAACATACTAATTAAATGAGGCTGCCCGCAGGCCTGACAATGTTTCCTTGGCAACATTTCTTAGTTTTTACCCCACGACTGATATCCAAGGACAGACATTCAGAAATAAGTCTTTTTGCAAAGGAGCTAGATAATATGGCCCAATGACTGCCCAGTTAATCCTGTATGGGGATACAAGGATGGACATGTTGAGGGCCAATCAATTGTAGCTCAGATGGGGTTATGAATTATTTAAAGAAAACAAGCATATTAAATGTATTTGGGACCTTCTCTAGAGCCCACTGAAGATGACAGAAAGTTTCCCATTTACTTCAGTGGGCTTTGGATCAGGCCTCTGATGTGTATATAAAACTGAATATAATTTGACTGCACCCCACTCCTTTTGTCTTTGTAGATTGCAAGGTCCTTGGGGCAGGAACTGTTTCTTTTTGTGTGTTTGTACCAGTGCTTGAGTCGTGCTGTTCTGGCACTTTTGGGGGGATCTGGACTGGAGTTCTGGTACTTTTGATAATTGTAAAGTAAACGAATGATTATTGGTTATTGGTTTCATTCTCTACCGTGCGGCATGCATGGCCAGCGCCTCCATGGCGAAATCGTTCGTTCCGACACTTTGTGTTTTAGGACTTTAAGCACTGGTTTGTACAGACCTAAAATACCGGTAAAGGGCTCCAGTCCTGATTGAGGGCTCTGAGTGCTACTGTAAAATAATAATGGGTCCCTGGATACTACCATGATGGGCTCATAGGACATTCAGAGACAGAGATGACATAGAAAAACTTCACTTATGTCAAATGAGTTAATCAGTTGTGGGCAAGTCAAATGGCAGTCTTCGGTGTGCAAGTAATGCGGGCTTGGGTTATTCATCTTTCATATGTGAAAGTAATTGCCTCTCTCACATACACACATATTGCTTTGACCTTGTTCTACAAGAGCTATGAAGATTTAGTAGCTGTTTATTCACTTAGATGGTAGCCAATCTTTTATCCTAGGCCCTTCATGGTCATTAAACTGACAATATTCACTACAAAAATTAAGATAGTTAATAAACCTATCACATTGCCAGTACTCCAACATTAATGCAAGCTTGACACCTCATACTAATTAATAATAACTCCAAGTCAGACACCCTGTATCCATATCAACTCAGCTCCTCTGCAAGTATAAGAGATGGGCTTTGCATCATGTCCAGAAAATTAAAAATTCCAGGCTCTGACAATGGGAGGTGTGCGCCCCCATTGTCTATTAAACCCATGGGCCTGGTTCATTGTGCACCTGAGCTCCATTTGGCACAGCACCTGGTCATGGTGTGTGTGAGAGGCAGCGGTGGTGAGGGGAAGGGGCTTTACATCACCTTTGTGCCTCCTCCATTATAGGGATGGCTAGGAACCAGGTCAGCCTCAGGCTGCCTGTATCCTCAAAGGTTTCTTCTTGCAGTCAAGAATAGCTGTAGCGCAGAGGAGTTTGGCCAGTTTCCCTTCCCTATGTAGTGGGGGCTTTAAGGGAATTCCATGTAGCTGTCATGCTGGCTCTATGTCACCTGGGGAATCCCCCCAAGTTTGTCAGCTGCTACCTATTCTCTCCATATCTTTTTCCATTTGTGGTCCTTAGGTAAAGATAATCACAAAAATACCCTAAAAATGAGAAACGTGCACCATAGAGAAGTACCAATGCAGTCTATCCTCAGAGCTGTCTCTGCATTCCTAGGTCATGTTTTTGTTCACTGCCTGTGTGGTATGCATTGGTGGAATACCAGCTTATAGTTCAGTTAAAACCTTGGTTCAGAATTTGCCTTGTATAGCTTAAGTCACCAGTTCAAATCCAACCTCAAGCCCCAGCTGTATCAGACACTCTTCCTGGCTGCAATTGCCTTCAGAAACCTCAAGGAAAGGGGTCCATGGAACAGATCCCTGGGGCTGGAAAGGGAAAATGTGCATCTCCTCCCCATGCCACTCCTATTCCTGACTCCAGATTTCCCACTCCTCACTCATTCTTCATCCCTTCCGTCCACGTGGACCCCAAACCCATGGGGTGACCTCTATAGGGTTGGAGGAAGAAATAGTGTGGCCGAGGTGGCTGATCCACCTGCAACCCTATGGGAGAAGATCATGGTGTGATGTTCTCCTCTGTGCACAGATCTGGGGTGGCCCAAGGCTGTTAAGGACATTATGGCTGCTTTAAAAACTTGTTTTGCTTTCAGATAACCTTTAAAAAAAATATTGAGTTTCTAAAGGTTCTAAAATTGCTTGGATTCTCTTATCTCACAGAGGGAATGAAAAACAACCATGCAGTTGACTTAGCTGCCGCCACTTTAACTGTAATGGCTTTGTTTTGGTTTCAGAGAGCTTCTCGCAGTATACACAATGCTCAAAATAATAATGGCTTTTTGAAATTCCTGAAGCTTTTTAAAATGGCCACCTCTCACAGAGGGAATAAAAAATGATACCTGTGGTGCAATCGTTTGCCCACATTTGGAAATCACTGCAGCCAGTCAGAAAGAAACAAATTAATACATCTACAATTTTCCTGATGGCTGCTTAGCTGAGAGGGGTTTTAAGAGTTTTTGGCATTTTCTTGAATAGTCTGTTTTGTGATGAGTGAATTTTGCTCTATCACAACAGTTCAGTTCCAACAAGCTGATAGAATTTCTATCTATTGAAATGACAAATATACAATAAAATCTATTTTGCTGCTGTTTGAAATGTGAGCAGGTCCATTAAGTGCCTATATCCGGCTTCCAGCACTGGGCAATACCCAATCTTCAAAGGTAATGAGGAAATGCATAACAAAACAAACAAACAAACAAAAACTCGCACAAACAAATGGACCTAGCAAATTGCATTATAATACTGTACAAGTGGGAGAGTTTATTTTTGATAGCTATGCTAATTCCCTTATATTGAGAAGCATCAGATGTATTTATACACAACATCAACATCATTTTGGTTACAAATTTATCCAGTCCTTTTTACAGTCCACCTTCAGTACTGGTTCTAATGACCTCTTGCAGCAGTTTATTCCAGGCTAAATGCATGCTATGTGCAGAATTATTTCCTTTTATTTGCTCTAAATTTTCCTACTGCTAATTTAATCAGGTCTCCCACTTCCTTGTATTATAAAGTTAAAATATCTGGAAATGCAGAAGGAAAATATACATCTTGTCTATATGAAGGCCAGACCCAAGCCCAGCACTTCTGTTACTGTCTCAGCCCTTTAAGGACAGGCATTCTGGAGGTTGTAGCTACCAGTGGGAGATGGGAACTGCAATCTAGACGCAGCAAAGGCTGGGGAAGGGACATAAAAAACCCGCCCTTCTGTTCATTGTAGAGACAGAAAGAGACTGGCAGAGACTAGCCACTCACAGCAGATTTTGCAGTGGTTCACAGTACAATCATGTGGGGTCTGCTGAGCAACTTAAGCTTGACTCCATGTTAGTTAGGTTCAGATCAGGGATGATGGAAGCTTCCTAACAGTGGGGGAGAGCCCGAATTGTGGCCCCCACTTCCCACACTGCCCCTTCCCCCTGAGGCCCCACCCTCGTGCTGCCCCTTCCCCCAAGGTCCTGCCCCTGTGCCCCTTCCCCTGAGGCCCTGCCCCTTCCCCCGAGGCCCTGCCCCTGGTAAAAATTGTGAGAGCATAGCCCTCCCACTTTTAAAAGTGGTGGGGCCCTGGCCCTCTGGCTCCTCCTGTTCCAGTGCCCCTGGTTCAGATACACTCTTGCCCAGGCTAGATTAAGGCATAGGCACAATAAGCATCTGCCTAGGGCTCCTGCTTCCAGAATCTTTTGATGATGTCAGAATCTATGCTTTCTTTGCAAATAATTGTTTCTAATCCCCATGGTTATAAACAAGGCTAATCCATAGGTTCATGTATTATAAGGCCAGAAGGGACTGCTGTAATCATCTACTCTGCTCTCCTGTATAACTTCAGGACTTCACTGAAATAATTCCTGTTTGAACTAGAACATTTAGAGCCTTATTTCCTGTGTGACTTTCTCTAGTTTCACCTTCGAGTTGTTGGCTCTTTTTATACCTTTGTCTGCCAGATGGAAGAGCCCTCTGTTATCCTATTTCTGTTCCCTGTGTAGGACAGATTGTGATCAAGTCACCCTTAACCTTTGTTAAACTAAAATGACTGAGCTCCTTGAGGCTATCACTATAAGGCATGTTTTCCAATCATTCTTGTGGCTCTTCTCTAGACCTTCTCCAGTTTATTAACATCCTTGACATCCTACTTGAATTGTGGACACGAGAACTGGACACAGTGTTCCAACAGTGGTCACGCCAGTGCCAAATATTCCTACTCAATAGTCCCCTGTTGATGTATCCAAGCATTGCATTACCGCTTTTGGCCACAGCATTGCACTGGGAGCTCATTTTCAGCTGATTATCCACCCTGACTCCCAAGTCCCTTCTTCCCATCCAGAGTCCCCCATCATGTAGGTATGACCGACATTCTTTGTTTCTAGATGTATAACTTTACATGTGACTGGATTAAGAGGCATATTGTTTGCTTGCATCCAGCTTACAAAGTGATCTAGATTGCTCTCTATCAGCGACCTGTCCTCTTCATTATTTATCAATCCTCCAATGTTTGTCTCCTCTGTAAACTTTGTCAGTGATGATATTATGTTTTCTTCCAGGTCATTGATAAAACTGTTAAATAGCACAGGGCCAAGAACCCATCCTTGTGAAACAGACCCACTTGATGATGATCATCGGTTACAATGACATTTTGAGACCTGTCATTTATCCAGTTTTTAATCCATTTGATGTGTGCCATGTTAATTTTGTATTGTTCTAGTTCTTTAATCAAAATATTATGTGGTACCAAGTCAAATGCCTTACAGAAATCTAAGTGTATTACATCAAATTACCGAGGCAGTGATGGCTGCATGAGTTTACAGAGACCCTCCATGAGATGGAGGAGCAGCTGCCATTAGAGCCAGAGGGGAAGCTGCTTAGCAGTATGCCCACCACTGGCCAGGCCTGTTCCATACTGTTTGGGAGTGCTTGCTGGTTGGGGGTCTTGGGGCTCTATGGGATTGGTTTCCTCTTTGTGCACCACATGGGTCCATTCTTTCCCTCTGCCTTTTAGGCCGCACGGGTTGGAATGAAAAGGGGAAAAGGTGATGCCAGACTCCAGCCACTCAGGGCACCAAACTGAGACACCACTCACAGCAGATTGTACATATCTGTGGTCTTTTCTATCCTTGCTTCTGTGCTTTTATGTCAGCGACAAGATTTTAATGATGTCGATTTTTAAATTACCATCATTGGGCATGTTAGCTAATGCCTCACTGAAATGGCTGGGGAAATTTACACCGCTCTGCTCTTGTTTCAGGCTTTCTGCAGATACAGGCAGGAATTGCTGTAGTGGCTTATGCTTAGTTTTCTCCACAACCATAAGGGCCAGAATTTCAGATTCTGGAGAACAAGGCAGCAGCCTAAATAAATAAATAAAATAAAGGTGCAGGGTCCCTCACCTGCTACAACCACCCGAGTTTGAGCCCTGCTAGAGACGATATGGTTCTACCCCTGCAATCAAGGGGAAAGACTTCACCCAGAGGCAGAGACTGGGTGAAAAGGCGAAGATGAACAGGCTCTTGAGAGAGCTCTGACCCAGCAAAGGAACTTCACATTCCATTTGGACTCTTGTTTGGGACTTTGTTACCCCAGGGGAGGACTTTGAAATTTGGCTGGAGAGCTAAACTAACTGCTGAGAGTGGGGAAAACAGAGACCTGGGTCCATTCAGACAGGGGACAAGGTAAGACACCTTTCCCCCCGCACTCATAGCTAGATAAATAAAGATGCACTTAAGGAATTGTGTGCGTGTCTGTATGTGTGTGATTTAGTGAAGCTAATCACTTATGACTCAAGCCATTCCTTACAGCGCCATTTTCTCAGTAACAATAAGAACTCGAAACAGGAAACCCTGCTGATTTAATAGTGGGGGGTGGAGAAGAAACAAGGTCAGAAGTTCTCCTGTAGCTGTGTTCCGGAGTGTAGACAACTTAGATATTTTAAAATGTGGCATTAGCTGTATCAGACCCTTGCCCCATCTACCTGAATGCATAAGGTATGTAACTAAGGAAATAAAGTATGCTGTGGATGTGCTGGTCTGGAAAGACTCTTGATATGTTCACATGTTATGGATTTGCTCCTAAGTAGTCCTCCACCATAAAGGAGTAGTAGTATTTATCAAAGAGAGAGAAAAATACCAAAGCAGCCACTGGCGCATCTGTGCTGACATGTTGAACCTCTCTCCTCATCTGCTTAAATGGGCCATAATGACAGCACTTATGTACACTAAAAGGGATTGTATTGAGGTGCTGGAAAAAAACAAGCTGTTGAAATGAAGATGACTGGCTCGCTTTTCTGACTGCAACTGCATCATTTGAAAGCATAATATACTCAAAGATGATTAAACCAAGGAATCATAACTATCGGTGGAACCAATTTTATTAACACCGAACAGGAATGCACAGTGTTGTACAAGTGAGAGGAATCTTTATGTTTCTTGTAATGGAGATTACAATCTTAATGATCATTATACTACTAAAACTGTACACTAATATGAGAGCAAGTTTTGGGGGTCAGAGTAAATGCTGCTTGCTTTGTATTACATGCATTTATGTCTTCATTTCCTACACCAATTCTCTCATTATTTCCTCATCATCTGCTATTCATGAGCTTAATTCCTTTGGCTGACATTCCCATCCTCCTTATTAACGGACAATCAATATTACATCATCTTATTCGCTGCAATTCCTCATACATGATGAGATACATTTGAGTAGGTTCCTTCGGGACTTGTTTTCCAACTCGCCTGTGCCTGAATCCATAAGGAAATGAGAACGCTATGCAAAATATCTAAATACGACTGGAGTGCAGCCCAGGCAACATTATCACAGTGCCTTAACTAATCTTTATGTGAGATGATGTCTGTAAGGAATCCATATGCTGCTATTTGTGCTCACAGACAAGAGTAATAAACAATTAATGAGGAAACAAGTAACAAATTAACTGAGACCATCCCTAAATTAAAAGGCTCATTTCTGATATATTGTATAGGATTGTGGGGGATATAATTTATGGTGTTTATAGTAGTTCAGTGAGGAAAGAGGAAGAAAACGTGATGTCTTATACTGAAAACAACAGGGCAAGTTCTGCTCTCAGTTACACTGGTATAAACCTGGAGTAAGTCCACGGAAGTAATCGAGTTGCTCTGTATTTATATTAGTGAAGCAGAGCAAAATCTATCCCCATAGGCTTAAAAAATGGAGTCTTCCAGAAAACAAACAGTAATATTGATCGTCAAGCAGGGACTCCTAATAGCCTCAATGCAGAGGCAGCAGCAATAATTGCCTTAGTTCTGTAAATACATGTTGGTGTAGTGACATGATAGTTCTCATAGCTCTGGTCCTCGTAGATATGTTATGGTAAATTGATATAGTGATTAAACTCCAGTAATGTATTATAGATATATTGCACTCTTGTTTTCTGGCCTTTCACATACCGCAGGTCTGTAGGCAGGATTGCTGGATGAAAGAGAGACCTTCTACCTTGCAGAAATTTATCTTCAACTGATTCCAGATTAAAAAATGACCTCTATAAATATTTTGTTTCGCTTGGTTTTTCATTTGATTTCCTGAGTCAGTACTCCCCGCCTTCCCGCTCCCTCTCGCTAGCCGGTGCCTCGTGCTCCCGGGCTATGTGACAAAAGAAAGCTATCTAATTGAAATCTAATAAAAGCCTCCTACATGATTGGGGACTGCGTAGGAGAGGGAGATTTTTTAAAACAAACTTTACTGCTATGGTGTATGGGTAGCTTAATAGGATTTTCTTCTTTGTGAATCTGAGTTTTCAATAAAACAACCTGAGATTAAGGAAGGATGCAAAGATTTTATTTATTTTGGGGTCCAAGGACTCCAGCTCTTTAAGTATGTTCTTCCTCACCCTGCATCGTCTCAAGGAAGGGCACATGCCAACGGAGATCTCACACCTTAGAAGTAAAGTGAGGTTGCAGGTCTTTCGTTCATTTATTTAAGGCCACCATTTCCCCTTCCCTGCACCTCACTCCACCTGCAATTCTACCTCTACCCATCTTTCCTAACCCAAATTTCTTTCAACAATAATAACTGTGCTCAAGTTTTACTTATAATCCTCCAAGTCTATGGTTCTTCTTTCTAGAGAGTGGCAAAGAGGTGTGTCAGAGTGACGCAGACTAGACCATGATCACAGTACATCTGCTGCACTGCATTATCAGAGGTGCTACAGGAACAGCCTTGATGAAAAACCAGGGCCATTCAGTTGAAAAGAGCTGGCAGAGACTCTTAGTAAATGATCATTTTGTGATCCTTCAGTGTTCTTTAGGGCAACATATGTTCTTCCTAAACATATGTCCTAAAAGAGGCAGCACTAGACCAGAAGCCCATGTAAAAGATAAGCAATGATTTGTAGTATATGTTATGTAGTCCATCGCTGCTGCTGCTGCTGATATTGTCACAGTTTTCATCTATGGCTACGCATATGACTCCGAAGTCCAAACCCTGATTCACAGAGTCTGCCGCACTGAGGGCATGGGAAGTCTGCATTTATGATGGTTGATGATGCAGCTCTGTGGTGCCTTTCACGTGCAGCCTGGCGATGAATTTGTCGATCCTGCTCAAACCTGTTACATGCTGATCTTGTCAGAGACCACCAGTGAGTCCTGTTCTGAGCTATTTGCTCAAGTTCTTTGGGACTGATGCCAGTCCATTGAAGATTACTCTTCAGATTACCTTTGAGTCACTTATATGGACAACCCTGCTTTTTTTTGCCCTGACTCAGCTACCCATACAAGATCTGTTTTGGGAGACAGTGGTCTTCCATTCTGATGACATGCCTGGTCCACCCAAGCAGGGTGACCAGATGAGAGGAAGAAAATATCGGGACACATGGGGGATAGGGGGAGGTCGCCGGCAGAGCAAAAAAAAAAAAAAAAAAAGCCGAGTGCTGCCGGCGGAGCAAAAAAAGAAGAAAAAAGGGGTGTACCGCAAAATATCGGGACAAAAGATCAGTCGGGACATGGGACAAACGGCTAAATATCGGGACGGTCCCGATTTTATCGGGACATCTGGTCACCCTACACCTAAGTTGTGTTCTCAGTAACATTTCCTCAATATTGGTTGTGTTTGCTCTCTCAAGGACCTTAATATTAGTCACTCTGTCCTGCCAGCGAATGCTCATTATTGAGCAGAGGGAGTGCATGTGAAATTGCTCAAGTTGTTTAATTTGACGTCTATAAAAGGTCCACGTCTCAGATCCATAAAGGAGAGATGTTAGAACCACTGCACTGTAGATCTTCAATTTGGTGGAGAGACGAATGTTGTGTTGCTTAAGGACTTTTGTTTGGAGTTGGCCAAGGGCCTGGCTGACTTTACTAGTTCTGGAGGAGATTTCCTTATGAAGGAAACCGTCACTTGAGATGGTGCTGCCCAAATACTTGAATTGATCCACATTTTTCAGCTGTGTGCCTTGGATGAAGATGGCTGGTGCTGGGGCATTGGAATGAGGTGCTGGTTGGAACAAGACCTCTGATTCCCGAGAGGGTGAGGCCAAAGAGCTGGGATGCTTCTGAAAGTCCATCAACGATAACCTGAAGATCGTCTTGTCTATGGACCATCAAAGCACAGTCATCTACAAAAAGTGCCTCGAAGAGAAGTCTCTCCAGCATCTTGGTCTTAGCATTAAGTCTTTGAAGATCAAAGAGGAAGCCATCGAGTCAGTAACGGATGTGTATCCCCTGATCCAAGTCCCTTGTGGCATGGCTGAGGACACAGGCAATGAACAAGTTGAACAAGCACATGAGCAAGTATGCAGTCTTGCTTCACTCCATTCAAGATTTCAAACATGTCAGAAAAGTCACCACTGGCGAACACTTGTACTGTCATGTGGTCATGGAACAGACGGATGATTTGTATGAACCTTCTTGGGCAGCCCAGTTTATGCAGAATAGCCCATAGATCCTTACTGTTGACCCTATCCAAAGCTTTGGTCAAATCAATGAAAACTGCATACAGGTCCATGTTCTGCTCTAAACATTTTTCCTGGACCTGCCTTATGACAAAGATCATGTCCATAGTACTATGACCTGGTCTGAAACCACACTGTGCTTCTGGCAGATTCTCATCAGATATGTTCGCAATGAGTCTGTTCAATAGAATGCGAGCTTTCCCTGCGTACGGAAGAGAGCAATGCCTCTTGTTTCCGCAGTCAGCTTTGCTGCCTTTGTTTTTGAACAGTGATACAATACTAGCATCTTTGAAGTCTTGTGGCATTTCTTCTTCCTCCCAAATGCTACTCAAGATGTCCTGAAACTCCTTGATGGCCTTGGGGCTTGCTACTTTATACAGTTCTTCTGGAATACCATCCTTTCTGGAGGCTTTGCCAGAGTTCAGTTGTTTGATGGTTTTCATAATTTCCTCAACTGATGGAGGGACGTCAAGATAATCTCTGATGGTTTTCTCGGGTAAATGATCAAGGACATGCCGATTGACTGGGGATGGTCTATTGAGTAGACTACTGAAGTGTTCAGCCCATCTCTGTATAATAATATAGTATAGTATAATAAACAAGTAAGAGCAGAAAGGGCTTTCAAACATAGATTCTGAACACTAAATTTTAAATCATGTGAAAGAAAAACAGTTGTTGGGCTCGAGGAGGAACAGCATGGTCATATAAACGTCACTAGATGGAAACTGAAACAGCATCTCCTACTGTATACAAAAGTAGGAAGTCTGGAAGACCATTCAAAAGTGACCAATGGTCTTGAATTGCAAGTCTGTCTCTGGATTTCATCTTTGTTTTAGGTTCTCCATTGGATCCAGGCCTGGTTGTGTGCTGGTATATCATAGGGCAGAGGAAAGGAGATGTAAGATAATGATATACAGGTCTGTCTCATCTTACGCTGGGGTTACGTTCCGCGGTCAGTGCGTAAAGCAAAAACTGCGGATAGTCAAAATTACATTGAGTGTAATGGCGGGCAGAATCGCCCGCACTACAGGAACAGTATTTAAATTGTTATTTTTCTCTTTTTTTTTGTTTTTTTCTTGTTTTTGCCGACCGCGTAAAGCTGAAATTGTACATGTTAAATGCGCCTAAGATGCAACAGACCTGTAAATACTAGATTTTAAAATAAAATTATGTAGATTTGTCAAAACTAGAGAGAATTGCAAGGAACTTCAGATGGGTCTTACCAAACAGAATATCTACACTGCAAACAGAGGTGTGACTGCAGCACTTGTAGACATACACGAGTTAGCTTTGATCTAGCTAGCTCAAATAAAGGTAGCAGTGAAGCCAGAGCAGCCCGGCCAGCAGCTTCTCTGCTATTCTTATTCAAGCTAGTTAGATCAAAACTAGCTTGGGTAGGTCTTTGCCTGCTGCACTCACACCTTTGATTGCAAATAAGGTGGCAAATGAAATTTGTCGAAAAGTACAAGGTGATGCACAAGAGAAGAAACAAATTAATTGTAATCACTCAGGGGTGGGGGGGGGGGAAGACCTAGGTGTCATTGTGGACAGCTTATTATTTAAAAAAAAAAAAAGGAAGCAAGCTGGTGAGTGGTATAACGGAACGCAATACTGGATAATAGTGATCCCATTATATAAGTGGATGGTATGTGCTGCCCTTGAATATTGTGTCTATTTCTGATCACCCTATCCGAAAAACAAAATAGCAAAAAGTAGAAAAGATTCAAAGCAGGGCCATACAAATGGAAGAGGCATGTAAAATAGCCCATACAAAGAGAGGCTGAAAAGATTAGGGTGATTTAGTTTAGAAAGGCGATGCCAGGACAGAGGGGAAAACAAAGAAAGGTGATTGTTTAGAGCAGGACATATGGGAGCTCTTATTTGCCCTTTCTTAAGCTATGGTACAAGAACTAGGGGCACTTAAGGAAATTAAGAGGCAACAAATCTAAAACTGATGAATGGACATTCTTTTTACACCGCACATAACTGACCCATGGAACTCATTGCCACAATATATCATTGAGTCCAAGAGCTTAGTAGCATTAAAACAAAAAGTAAACACTTACATGACTAATGAGAATAGGAGAGACAAGGTGGGTGAGGTAATATCTTTTAGTGGACCAATGTTAGTGGATGAGAGAGACAAGCTTTTGAGCTGATACAGAGCTCTTCTTCAACACTGCATGCAATAATGCAGTTACGTTAGCAATGCTAAACATTTATAAGGAAGAATATAAACCCTTAGGTTTTAGAACATAAAACAACCACTAACTGCCTGGAGTTAGGAAAAAACTTCCTCCATAGGCATGTTATTGTATAATTGTCTATTATGGAGGTTTTAAACCTTCATCTGAGGCATCTGGCCATTGTCACTGGAAGGATACTGGATTAGGTGGCCTCTGATTTGGTCTGGCAATTTCTCTCTTCTTAATGTTTTCTGAATTGAGCTAAAAGCCTCTCTCTGCCTCTTGCCTGGCCCGTACAGCAGCAAATCCCTGAGTCTGTCCCCCGCACCATGCAGAGGCTTCACACCATCTGCCCAGCTCCCAACACCTAACCCCTCCCCCTTCACAGAGGAACCACATCAATTCTGTTGCTTGGGGAGCCTCTGCACCTGCAGAGGAAGGTGTTTGCGTTTGGCCAGGATGAATACATCACTGATTAAGAAGTGTCAGAAAACATTTGTGTGAACGGCTGCAAGCTTGTATAGACTTAATGAAGCTTGAGTGAAATGAGGCTACTGCTGCTCTTAGCCCCACCTCTGCCAATATTGGATCAATATGGATTTTTCAAGAGAAATCCTCAAATCTGTGCTTTGTGTGTCATGAAGCCCCTGTGATGACTCAGGCGCAGGGATGGAGCGGCACCAATATTTGTAACAGAACGCTGCTGATGTTACATTGTTCCGCCTCCTGTAAAGCTTTGCTGTGAATGAATGCTGTAAGATTATCACCTCTTTAGAAATTGCTGTCATTGTCCCTCAAGTAATATTTCTGATGAGCTATAAAGCCCCAGGGCTCAATTCGCCTGCTGACATAACCTAGACCACAGTCTCCAGGGAGTTGAAGGGCTGCAGAGAGTGGCTGTGCAGTGATGTGAGCTACCTGCTCCTCTGGGGGCAGGTTGTACAGCCCCTCAGTGACTGGTGCTGGCCAGGGAATGCATTGCTTCAAGGCTGCTTAGCCCCAGTCTGAATGTAAAGTTGCCCATCCTGGTGGTAAGCCTGGGAAAGGTGGCAGTGGTAGCATCGTATTTCCTCTCCTGGGATGTTTGCCTCCTCAAAGCAGCTGCCCCAACAGACCCAGAGACCCTGGGCCCATTGGGGTGAATCTGAAACCTAATGTGCAAAGGACAAGTGAGACTTGGAGATAGAGAGAATTTGTCCAGCTGTTAGGGCACTAGCTTGGTACTCAGGATAGCGAGGTTCCCTTTCCTATTCTGCCACATACCTCCTGTGTGATCTTGGGCCAGTCAGTCTCTGTTTCTCAGTTCATCATCTGTAAAATGGAGATGATGATAGCAGTATTTCCTCCCAGGGGTGTGGAGATGAGAAATACATTAGAGTGGGAGGTGCTCAGATAGTACAGTGATAGGGGTCACGCAAGTACCTAAGATAACTACCCAGAACTGGATAAACTAAAACTGGCTTACTGATGTGTGGTCGGTCATCAGCAATTCAGTGCCTGAGCCTATAAACCCTTCCTCATGCAAGGAGTGCATTGGGTCCAATTTTGCAACTTTTAGTCATAATGAGTAGCACTTACATCTGTGAGTTGTTCCCTTGACTACAATGAGGCAACTTAGGTGAGTAAGGGCTAGTGTTTAAAGGATCAGTCCCTTAATTTGCAGCAGTGCTCATATTTCAAATATGAACTGGGTAGCTTTCTGCTGTAGAAGAATTTGGACACGGCACACAGTGTTGCAGCATTCTGCTAAAGCAATGAATGATTCATTGCTGGTTGTGACAGGAAAGCCTCGGGCTTGTCTACACTTGGAAATTTACAGAAATAACTATTCTGGAATAGTTATTTTGCTAAATTTCAAAGTGTAGACAAGCCCTAAGCTTTCCAATGTCAGCAGTCACAGTTGGTACCCTAGACACCGGACAGTCACATACTGTTTGTGCTGTAATATATGAAGGGCATTTGAAAACTGTAAACTTTTTTTTTTAATACAATGCGTCAGAATCATGAAAACTCATTTCACCTCTGAGACAGGGGAAGCACAATGAGGGTGACATTATATTTCAAGAGTCCAGACAGCAGGTGATCCTTGGAATTTCTGAAAATCAGAGTGAGCCATATGGAGATCACTAACAAAGCAGAAACAACTGTCTGTCAAGCCAATTCCCCTACCTAGGTAGTTTTATTTTAGCAAATTACTAAACTGTGATTTGGGGGGGGGGGGGCGGGGAAATGTGTGTCAAAAATACTTGTAGTCAAAACATAACCAGTAGGCCTGGCATGAAAGATTTTTGAAGAGACCCAGAAACCTAAATGAGTGGCCACAGCATACCAGATTATTAACACCCAGGTCCTGGACAGAACAGCAACCACACAGTAAAACTTGTTTTCAAATCCAATGCATGGTACAATAGTTTCAGCAAATAATATCCATTGGGGCATCTGTGCCCACTACTGTTTTAGGATGCCCTATTTTCCCTGGCTCCTGAAGCCTTCCCCTGACATCAGAGCAGCTGGCAGAAGAAGCTTTAATTGCACACTCAGCAGTTGCAGGACGGTTGTGGAATGTGTACTTGTTTGGCTGAAGGCAAGATGGAGCTGCCTGCAAAACTGTCTGGATACTAATCTGGCCACTGCACTCTCGACTCTGGAAAGCCATCTGCTTGATCCCCTCCTCCTCCAGCCTCTTGGAGATCCTCTTGTACAGGTGCTGATTTTGCGTGATCTCCCAAAATCATGCTCCTTCCTGCCCTCACATCAGAGGGCAACCACAACCCTGGTATGATCCTCTGGCCAGCTAGCAGCACACTGGGATGGCATCTTCTCACATTGTTTGGCTGAGCTGTGCAGAAATGGAGCAGGTTGCATGGAATGACAGGGTAAATGACCAGGTATGTACAAACCAGCAGGTAGCTTTTCAGGCACAGGAGGTGATTGGGAAAAGGGACAGAAAATACAGCCTTGGGGAATTATGGGATGGCATCATTGGACTATTAGGGTATGGCGATGCTGCAGCTGGCAATGGACCTCCCAGCTCAGGTAGACAGACTGGCACTAGCTCGGCTTGAGCTAGCATTCTAAAAATAGCACTGTAGCCACTGTGACGTGGGCAGTGCCTCAGGCGAGCCACCCCAGTCCAAGCCTGCCTGACGCCCTGGTCTGAGCTCAGTTAGCTAGCTTGAACCTCGGCTGGTGCTGCAAGCTCCACAATGCTATTTTTAGTGTGCTAGCTCAAGCCAACCTAGCGCAAGTCTGTTTACCTGGTCCCGGAGGCATAATCCCAGCTGCACTGTAGGCATACCCTTAAAACCTGAGCACCATAACCCAGGCTTCAGCTGTAACCTCGCTACAAAGTGGGTGGGTTAGAACCTGCCTTTAAGCAAAACCCAGGAGCTAACCTATAACCCCATCTGGGCAAGCAAACCCAGGTTCAAGGGTTTAGTGTGTGGATGATAGGGGAGTTTGGGCTAAAACCCAGGTAAGAGCCCAGGTTAACTCTGCAGTGAAGACATCGACTAAGTGAGAACAATTGTGAATCCAGTTCCACTTGGAGAACTAGAGGGTTCATGACATCACAAGACACCGAAGGCTGAAAGGAAAGAGACCTGATCAATTCAGACGGGAGTGATTTTTATTCAGATTGTTTAAACTCTTTGGTGTTTGTTTTTGTTTTCTCCGGTGCCTGCAGAAACAGCTGCAAGAAAAACTCTTTTGTTAAAAGCATCCCTCCCTTTTTTGGTAAGGGCTGAGAGGATTCACATTCCAAGGTCTGTCCTCAAAGGGAACCCTCCAGCAAAAGAGGGAAGACCCAGCATGGTGTTCCTGCTATTTCTAAGGTAAAAATGAGCAGCAAATAACAAGACAAAGTAAATCCTTTCAGTCTTCATTATGGATAATAAGAGAGCAAACAGGGGCACACACTCAATTTCTTCCCCTTTTTAGGTCACCTTTAAAAAACTATAGCTGTTGGCAATAACCGTGCTAGTTCCACCCTTTGGGTTCCATCCCTCTTCATGAAGCTGGAATCCCAGATCCAACTATGACTGGGAAAGGAACCAACGATAAATGAGCCATTTTATTATCTGTTCAATAGACTTTGTTGTCTGGCTTTTAAAATATCTCTCTGGGCTAATATATGCAGTAATGACATAGAGTTTAGGCTCTTAATGGATAAGCAAAACATAAACTGCAATGCACAGACAGGTTTTACACTGTCCGCTAACAGTTCATTTCAAGGCGTTGTAAACTGGCAAGAACACATTAAGATCTATGCATATTGCTGGAGAAAGTGTAACTGGGGAAATGACCTGAACATCTCACATGGTTCTGCCCTCAGACAAGTGCATTCTGGGAAAACATTAATGTTTATACTCAGGCCTGGGGTCATTTTTCAGACTCAAGGGATGATGTTAGGACAGGACAGTCCTGGGTGTCAGGAATCAGGGCCTGGAGCACTGCCAGTCTCTGGGCAACCTAAAGAGTGCAGCTGATTGGTAGGAAGAGTCAGCAGACCAGCCCTTAAGTCCGGTGGCAGTAGTTCAGTGGCTGATGAAAGTGTTTGCCCAGAGCTGTGATAGCCCCTGCCCCTGCCTTGCCTCGCTCCTGGTAACCGGGCTCTGCCTCTTGGCTCTGATTCTGGACTTCTGACTTTGGCTCTGACCCTTGGTTCTGGCATCTGGCCTATGACTCCGGCTCTGACCCTGGGCTTCTATTTCTGGCAACTGACTCCTGCTCTAACAACAAGGCCTGACTCCTTCTCCAAGCACCAGGCATGACTGCCTACATCCTGGTCTCTGACACTGGGAGAGAAAGACTCCCAAGATTGATGGGCATAGAATTCTTAAATAAACAGAAAAAGATACATATTCGACAGTGGAACACAATACATACTGATCTCAATGAAACACAACATCGTATTCAGATCAAAACTCCCCTAAGTGGAAGCTGTTCCTTGAACCCAAGTGGTTTGGCTGATGGAGTTCACGTAGCTGGCTCCCTAAACCCTTCCAACAACACTTTGTTCCCAAGCACAGTTCTAGCGCATTAGTGCAGTACTGACTCAGAGTGTCACTGACTCTCAACTTCACTTTCCAGAAACCCTAATTACGTTCAGTCTCAATCACTGTAGGAGAACTGATGAGCTTCCCTGCAGGAAGTGGCATGACTCTACACTATTTTGAAAAAGGAATGCACTGGATCTACGAAATGAGGGTGAAGGTCAGTCCTGGTTTCAGCAGGTACAAGCCTATTGACGTTGGAACACCAGGACTGAAATTGGTCCTGAGACTTTAACACCAAAAGGAAATTGGAGACCATTTTTATCACAATATGGGTCTCAAGAGGCAACAGTTTAAGTTATAAGGAAAATGTAACTTCTCCACTATATGAAGGCTATGATGCTATTATTTTCAAGGTATATATTTCAACTGATTGGCTGCATTTTATATATGAGCTACATATAATTATGGTAAGAGGGGAATTCAAAGAGATAGAACGAGAGACATTTCACTGATAGAGTATAAAAAACTGAGATTTAACTTCTTATGTATGTGTTTATTCCAGGAGTCTGAATTAATGAAGCTACTTTTTTCATAATCATCACTATTCTCTGTGTACCCTCCTTCAAAATTCTACATTCCCTGGGAAACTGATGCTGGCTCATGAATAGACAATTAGATGTTTCCTTCTTCCAGACTTCAGGAGGAGGAGGATGCCCTGTGGGATGTCTCCTCACTTCTGGAAAATGTAAACTTGTAAACATGAATTGTACATTTTATTCTTCATAATACTCTTTAAGTGGGAATAACTTTAAGATAATATAAGACAAATTTCCCCGCAGAGGCCTAGAAAAGAGATGTGCACAGGTCTAGTGCTAGAGTTTTTAACAGTAGTCAGGGATCTGGACAAACTGGAGAAATGATCTGAAGTACATGGAATGAATTTCAATAAGGATAAATGCAAAGTACTCCACAATCAGGAACAATCAGTTGCACACATACAAAATGGGAAATGACTGCATAGGAAGGAGTACTGCAGAAAGGGATCTGGGGGTCACAGTGGATCACAAGCTAAATATGAGTCAACATTGTAACACTGTTGCAAAAAAAGCTAACATCATTCTGGGATGTTGTAATGGTACCTCACTCTCCCGTGGGGAGGGAGGACACTCAGTTCGTTCCCGTCTGACCAGAGTCCTCAGGATAGTCAAGAGCCCACAATAGGGCTGGGTGACCAACAGTCACGGTCAGGCTTTAGCTTGGGCTTGGGCGGCTCAAGCTGCCAGCCCTTAAACAGAGTCTATAACTGAGCTGGGTCTGGACTTGAGGAGGCTCAGGCAGCCAGCAACAAACAGTCTCAGGGCTGGCTTTAGCCTGGGCGGAGCTCAGGCAGCCAGCAAACAAACAGTCTACAAGGGGGCTGGTAAGGGAGGCTCCTTCTCCAGCGCAGGAGCTTCTCAGGGAAGTGTAGGAAGTTGGCCACCCTGTGGGAGTGTGGCAGGGGGACGCGGGCCCACCCTACTCCTCCGTGTCCCAGCCCAGGGCCCTGGCAGGGGCAGGGTCGGCTGCCCCTGCATCGGTGGGGATCCAGCCGCAACACGCCGACTGAGCCACAGCCGGTTGCACTGGGGCTGACCCTGGGCTACTTCCTGCCTCCCCGGGGTTTGGTACCTGTGGCCTCCAGGCCTCTTTCGGTTCCTCGGGGTACACCATGGCAGGCACTCCAGGCCAGTCCTCATTGGTGTCTGGGGACTGGGAACAGCCAGGCGTAGGTTTCCCTCTGGGACGCTGCAGAACAGGCGATGCATCCTTCTCCTCCGCAGGTTAAATAATAAATAAATAAATATATGGAGATATACCTATCTCATAGAGCTGGAAGGGACCCCAAAAGGTCATTGAGTCCAGCCCCCTGCCTTCACTAGCAGGACCAATCTTGCCCCAGATCCCTAAGTGGCCCCCTCAAGGATTAAACTCACAACCCTGGGTTTAGCAGGCCAATGCTCAAACCACTGAGCTATCCCTCCCCCAACTGTGCTGCAGGGCCTGCCTTTTATACTTCCGGCCATGCCCCAGTACTTCCGGTGAGGGGGGCGGGGTGATCTAGGCTCTGCCCTCCATGGGGAGAGTAATGGTCCCTTGCTCTCCCGTGGGGAGGGAGGCCACTCAGCCTCACTACAGATGTATTTGCAGGGCCATACTGGGTCAGACCAAAGGCCCATCTAGCCCAATATCCTGTTGTAAGCAAGACACGAGAAGTAATTCTTCTGCTCTACTCCATGCTGATTAGGCCTCAGCTGGAGTATTGTGTCCGGTTCTGGGCCCTGCATTTCAGGAAAGATGTGGACAAATTGGAGAAAGTCCAGAGAAGAGCAACAAAAATGATTAAAGGTCTAGAAAACATGACCTAGGAGGGAAGATTGAAAAATTTGGATTTGTTTAGTCAGGAGAAGAGGAGACTGAGAGGGGAAATGATAACAGTTTTCAAGTACATAATAGTTTGTTACAAGGAGGGAGAAAAATTGTTCTCGTTAACCTCTGAGGATAGGACAAGAAGCAAAGGGCTTAAATCGCAGCAAGGATAGCTTAGGTTGGACATTAGGAAAAACTTCCTAACTGTCAGAGTAGTAAAGCACTGGAATAAATTGCCTAGGGAGATTGTGGAATCTCCATCATTGGAGATTTTTAAGAGCAGGTTAAACAAACACCTGTCAGGGATGGTCTAGATAATAGTTAGTCCTGCCATGAGTACAGGGAACAGGACTAGATGACCTCTCGAGGTCCCTTCCAGTCCTACGATTCTATGATTCTATGATTTATCAGATATGAGGGGAAAACTTTATAATTAGATCTGAAGGAAATCTTGGTAGTGCACTCAAAGTCATCAACTTATGGCTAAACCAGAGAGTAGGGTGGAGAATTGACTGTCCCAGCTGGAGAGATACAATGGTGTTGAGTATGGTCTGAAAGACTGCATAGATATGAATGGATTTCACTGCAGTTCATAAGCTAGATACTGCACCTGGGTGCTGCAGTGGTACGTGTTAGAAATGCTGGCAGATGGATGAGTCAACAGAACAGTAGCAGCAAAGGGGTTTAAAACAATTCTAGACAATAAACCAAGATCCAGGTGTATAAGACAATTGTTGTTCCTACACTCCTCTATGGATGTGAAACGTGGGTGACCTATCGACAGCACCTCAAGAGTCTGGAGAGGTATCACCAACGATGCCTTTGGAAGATCCTTCGTGTCAAGTGGCAAGATCGCTGCACTAATGCCAGAACCTCACTGCAGCCAATGTCACCAACATTGAAGCAATGATCCTCATGCACTAACTTCACTGGGCTGGACATTGTGTGCGGATGCCAGACTCTCGCCTCCCCAAACAAGTCCTCTACTCTCAGCTCACCCATGGACAGAGATCCCGCGGTGGTCCGAGGAAATGCTACAAAGACACACTGAAAGTGTATCTTAAGAAAACTGATGTGGACATCACAAGCTGGGAGGAGCAAGCCACTAACTGACTCCAATGGGGCCATATCCTCCATCAGGCAGTGGCCTGCTTTGAGGAGAAGCGCCTTGCCCTCGAAGCTGAAAAGAGAGAGAGAAGGAAGGAAAACGAAAGAACATTCTCCCAGCAGGCAGTTGGCCTGCCTCGAAATTTCTTTACCTACTGCGGGCGGATTTGCAGTTCCAGGATCGGACTCCTGAGTCATCTCAGGACCCATATGTAATTCCGTGGTAAAGATCATCCTCGAATCGAAGGATCGCCAATCATCAATCATCAGACAATATTACTTTATTGGTGTGGCAAGAGAGAATCCTCATGTATGTGGTCAGAGATAGTGATTCATAGGAAAGTCCTCAGTGTCAGGATGAAAAGGTGGGTTAGTGTGTAAACATCACTGTTGTTTGGGGAAAAGAAAATATTTCCTAAGGGAGATAACTATGGGACCCTGAGCTTTGTCCTGGGCTACTGTGCAAAACTGGAGTGGTGAGCAGCCTTAGGGTGGGCTTTGGCCTCTATGTTTACACAGCTTATCCAGTGGCCTGAACCCACTATTTGGAATAAAGGCCATGGGGGAGGGGCATATGTTTGCCTCAACTGGGGGTTCTGCCCCGCCTATCCAGACTTTTCCTTCATGGAGCCTGATTACTCAGGCTTTGTGTGGGTGCAATGAATGGCACCGTAAGAGGTATTATGGCCCTCAGCTGGATTTTTTAATTCATGTTTTTAAACTAGCCAGTTAATGAATGTGTGGGAACATCTTTTTTTCTTTTCCTTTTTATTTGTAGGAGCTGATATGTACCTGGAGGCTTGAATGTAAGTTGTCTTGATGTTCTAGTAACTGGATATTAAAGTTGTTGTTTTGTGGTGTTAGCAGTTGCAGAGTTTGTTTTAATTTAAGGCTGACATTTTCTGTAGTTCAACCTATTGCTTGGTATTTTTTTATTTTTTTATTTTTTTGGCCTTAGGAGATGTGACTTGTCCCTGTATGTTCTATTTATGTATTTCTCCTTCCATCCTGTATGCAGCCATGTTTCTGTTTAGAAATAAAAAGTTGGATGGTGGTACATGTATATCTGAGTTGTAAGAGTGCTGAAGGGGGATTTGCAACCCAGCTAACCATTAAAATACATTTAATGGGCCTTTTACCTTCTAAGACTGATTTACACTTTGTTCTAGACTTAATTTAATTGCCATATTGAATCAATTATCTGCAAATATAAAGGGCATGAAAACTCCCATTAAGAGAGAAAAAATGATAGAATTGCATGAAATGGGGGCAGATGTTATTTTCTTCCAAGAAATTCATTTAAATTAATTGTATGAAAAAAACGCAGAAAGGATTGAGGAACCAAGCCTATACTTTCTCTAGGAAAATCAATTTGGAGCAGTTGTGATCAGGAAATGCACTCCAGACTAACATTTTTACAAAATGTAGTTTCGATTGTAAAATACCATTTAAAAAAAAATGAGGTAAAGTTACCCATTGATGGGGGCCAGATAGATAGATTAGACAATAATCAGAAATGAAAATAGCCTCTTCCACCAAATGGCTATAGAAACCTCTGCTCTGAACTCCGAGTTCAGTTGCTGTGTGATGGCTTTCAAGAACTTGTAAATCTGTCCCTGAAATTGCAAGAGAAAAATGACTGCTCCAAGGACTCAGTCATTGCTTTATCACAAGCCTGTATTTCCATGGCAGATTACCCACCACCACCCCGGACAACTACCATAACCTTTTGGTGCTATCCATAAAGATAGAGTCTATGATGGGCTTCGTTGTGATGTAGCCAAAGTTGAAGTGAATATTCATTGTACTCCGATTTCCCCCCCCCCCCATACTTATCTAATCTTCAAACACAGTGCACGTCTGGGATGCCTGAAATGGATTGTGCTTTAGTGGCAAGCCCAGAGAAGTGGTAAATCTATTCACGCACTTATATGGCTCCCATCACACAGTATCCATGCACCTCACAAATATGAATTTATCTTTGCAATACCCCAGGACAATTAAACAAAAATAATTAGGAAGCTGGGTAGAAAATATGATAAAAGAATTGGGAAAGGGAAAAAACAATCTAAGGGATGCACAGGAGCAAATTCTGTTTCCTTCCACACCATTCTCCCCTGTAATATCTTCCCAGCTTTAATTATCAAAGGTGAGAAGGTGAAGGGAATGGGGGAGGGGGGATGTGTGTGGCTTGGCTAAGGAAAGGGAGATGGAGGAATGAGTACTACTTTCTCTCTTTCTGTCCCAACCACCAAAGCCCTCCTGTACACAGTTCCCTGCTCCCTATCAAATCCATCTCCTGTGCCACAACTCCCTCCTGCATGACAAGTGTTCCCTAGCTTTTCACTTTGAAAACCTGCCCCTTCCCCCTCTCCCCCCCCAACTTGCTTTTGCATCAGAAATGACACATGCTCCAGGAACCACTTCTCTCATCACAAAAGCAGACTTCTTAGAAATTCTTCCTTCCCTTCCTGCAGATCATTTTCCTGGCCTCTTATCATTACACACAAGCCCAGCCCATAAACCAAACCATGGCAGCGTAACAGTTCCTTCTTAGGAGGTGCACCTTTCAGGGAATTAGAAACAACAGATTTCCTGCAGTTTAACAATCACGGAGAGATTCCTCCTGTAATCCTGCGAGAAACCAAAAATTACCCTCAGCATGCAAAGAAGGAGCCAGCCCAGAATAATTGCCTTCCCTTTAAACACAATGCAGAATTCAGTCCCAGGAAGCCACAACTGCACCATTAGAAACACAATCCACACAACCCCCTCAAGATACAGCAGAACAGAACAGAACAGACTGAAATAAGACTTGCTATTAAATGAACAACCCATATGGTAATGTAGATTAGTATAGTACCATAGACTTCAACAGAGCTTTTCAGATTTACACCAACTGAGGAGCTGGTTGGTAAACTTTTAAAAGTGGATTCTGGTTTTCATATTTCAATGCCTGTAAAGGCAGGCTTCTTTCGGTACCATGAATCCCACTGTAAAGGCCTCAGGGGAAAGAAATTAGTAACATTGAAAACCCTACAAATGATCAAACAGCTTTTCTATAGATCAGGCTGTAGGAATCTTGGGGCCTGATATCTTACGCACTTCTGTGTCTCTGGAAAGGAGGGATTCCCAGTTCTCCAGCTGTATAAACCCTGTGTTTCTAGCCAAGGCAAGTGAGGAGAGCTCACACCTTTCAAACTGGCACTGGTGCAGGAGTACACATATCAATTTGTGGGTTCTGTGTCAATCAACCCTGCTCTTACAAGATCCAGGACCATCCCAGCATGGGGGCAGAGGAGGGAGGGAGGAAGGAATGCACACCCTCTTCCCAGCAACCAGTGGTAAATCTGCAAGGAAAGGGACTTTGGAATTATTAATGGAGCCTCAGGCCCCTGTTAGTTTTTCTGCAGGTTTCTCTCTGGTTGCTGGAGGATGAGGTGCATTTCCCTGGCCTGTCCCCGTACACCCGCAGAGGAATCCCGGATTAGAGAACAGCTGGGGTTACTGACCTGAGGTTGAGAAATTCCTCCTGAATTCCCCCAGTAAATTCACAGAAAAGGAAATGGTAGCCTGAGGTTTTATGAACAGTTCTGCAGCCTTCCTCCTCGCTGGAGCTCCTGTGAAACCCTGGCAACATGGCCGTCCAGTGGAGCTGCGCTAGCCAGGAGCCGGAGGCAACCGCAGTAATTGCTGAAGCCCAGTCAGATGCACAGGGTCTCTGGGAGGAAGGCCCTGTGATTCTACGGTATCCCTCTACATCTGTATGGCACTTGGGGGGGTTGACATTTACCCATTCCACAGCAAGCGAGGAGGGAATTTCACATCCAAATGGAATGGTTTGGAAGAAACCATTTGAGGGGAACCTCACAGCAATTTCCTACCTTTACGGCCCTTTCCCATAGATTTTTCTATGTGGAGGATGATTTCACTCACTCACTCACTCACTCACTCTCCCCAGCTGAGATTTGCTGAGCTGACAGAGCAATGCAAGAATTCACCATGACACACAGAGTAATAAGTAGTCTGTCAATCCAAGCTCCTGGAAATGCAACTTCTGCTATTTTTGTACTTACTGCTCAGCATTAGAGGAAGAGGATTGAGTACATTGAATAGCATTCAACTCCCATTAAGGTAACGGTTGGCAGACAGTACCTTGTCAACCCTGATATTCTGGAAGTACAATGGACCATTCCAAAACACTTCAACCCTGAACGATATGTAAGACACTGGCTTGCTGAAGGTTGTTGTGTAGCAGCAGTAGCATACAAAGTGAGAAGAGGTAATAGAGGCAGTTTCTGTGTTAAAAAAGTGATTTACTGTCATGACTCTGTGTGGAATTATTTGGTATAATGAGAAATTTTGAGTTGTCATTTATGTGTCCAAAATGTTTAAACGTGGCCTGTGAAAATAGCTTTAGAATTTAACAGACGTTCAAATAGTGTTTATCGTATGTGAAAATGAAGGTAAAAGCCTTGTCTCATATTGGAAGGAGATAACCTCAGTCCTGCAGTCCCTTACATCAACATCTCATTCCCCAGTGGCACATTCCCCTTGTTCACACTCTTAACACTGAAGCATTCATTTGCAGTCCGAGCCCAGCAAGAAGCAGCAGTCTCAGTAATGGAGTTCTTTAATCATAAGGAGTAAGCAATAAATAGATTCAAGGATTTGGGATGGAGTCAGAACATGGAGAAAGAGCAACATAAAAACCCTTTGTAGCATTGAAAATGGGCTTACTTTTCTCATCTCCTTGAAACTAGAATATTGCACTTCAGAAATAACTGAAAAATTTCAAACCCTTTTGTCAAGATATGTAAAGTTTCAGATCAAGAAAAATGTTCCAGCTTCCAGGAAAGAGACTTGGGGGCAATATTACATCCTGTGGCATGGGAGATACAGGTTTAAGACTGTGAATATTTGTCTTTTGCTGTCTAGGTTGATGAAGCTCAGGCATGCTGCAATGGTGATGGCAGGAATGGTCACTGATCAAGGCTTAATCCTGTCTAATGCTCAGTTCCTGTTTTGTAAGATATGTTCGGCACCTCATAGGATGGGCCCTTAGGCCCTGAATCTGCAAAGCACTTGAGCATATGCTTAACTTTAATGCATGACTTCAGACTTAAGCTAAGCATGCACCTAAACATTTTCTGGATCAAGGCCTTAATGATCATGTGCATACACAAATCCTGGTACTCCTACAAATGAGGAAACATTCTTCTTCCTCCATATCCAATTTGTAATGAATCTGTGTGCAGCTACATACAGATATCAAGCCAAATCTTCACCTGGTGTAAAATGACACAGCTCCATTGACTTAAAAAAAGCTGTGCAAATGTACAGCTGCTGAGAATCCGGCCTATTGTGATCATTTGTTGTTCTGCACACATGCAACAATGAACTGGCTTTTGGCTCCAAAAATACAGATCTCCACCACTAAAGGAGACTCTATTAACTATAATATAATAACCTATTGGTTTATAGCCCCCATATCAGCCAATCAGCCACTAGTGGGCATCAAAATTGCAAACCCTTCATTAGGTCTTGAATTCCATCCAGCAGAGGTCAGTGGTTAGCGTGCAGAGCTATGTATTTGTGCTTTTGGGGGGAAACTAATGGGCAGACACTTTATTTTCCCTGGTTTCAATCTGTGTGGATTTGGGACCCCTGAGCTTTTTTGGTTTGAGTTTGGGGTTTGGAAAAAACAAACAAACCTCAGACTGGAATTTAGTCAAAACCATCAAGTGTATGGAAACTACACATTTTGCATAGACTCAATGTGAATTTACAGATCATTCCAGGCTTGCTCAAAAGGTCCGCAAACTCTTCAAGAACTCTGGTAGAAGGCTAATTTTGTAACAATGTAAAACCAGATAATTTTTCTTTGTTTTTCTTGTGTATGTTTCACTGAGCTCTAGCTGTGGCAGTTCATGTGAATTGCCCCTGATGACAATGGATGCCTATTTACATCAGCTGAGGACCTAGCCCCAAGTAGCATGCTAGCAACTACATTGCAATGGGTGCTGTAGATCTGAAGAACTATGCTGTAGTGTAATCAGTAAAGTTAATTACCTATTATTGCGTGCCCACACAGTACACAATTTTAATTCAATTATCAGTTTGGTTGAAAAATGATGTTTCAAACATAGCAGAGCACACATTTATCATTGAGGTCTAAATCTATTCTATCTGTCAAGGCTGATGCTTTAAAATGAAGACATCTTTTTTATTGGAGCCAAATAAAATAAAATAAAAAGCATTTGAAAAAGCAAAATTCCTACACATTTTCCCCTTGAGATAGATGAAACCGATTTGTTATTGATGCTGCACTTGTGGCAAATTTGTCTTTTTATCCAACAGAAAACGGGAGGATTTTCTGTCAAAAGTCTGCCCAGAGACACTGCAATTAGCACCCCCACCCCCAATCCTGAATGGACCTTCAGGGGGTAACAAATGACCCTCCCATCTAGATTTCAGCAGGGAGAAGCTCAGAGCTGCTCCCAACTATTCCCTGTTTTTAAGTGACTGGCTCAAAGAGGACAGAGCAACTCCCTTGTGAAAATGGCTTCTGTTAACTGAACCTCACTGGTTCAGCCAGTCAGGAAGCTAGAATCAATATCTTGTGACGTATGTTGCCAGACAGAAGCAGCCAATGCAACTCCAAATTTTCAAAATACAGAATTTTGTCTCAGTTATTCTAGGAGCAAAGGGTTTTACACACATTCTGATTGAAGTATTTCTATTTTTTCATCTCATTGCTTTACAGTTCATAGACAGTTTTTGAACTAAAAAATGGGCAAAATTTCCACAGCCATCCAATCCTTTGTTTTGAGGATCACTAGTTCAAAATAAAAAATAAAAGATTGTTTCATTAAATTCTATTGGGGGTCTAGTGCAGAGGTGCCAAACATCTGGCCTGTTGGCTGGATGTATTTACGTGGCCCACCTGTCATATTCTGGCCTTGTCTTCATTAGGAAAAAGGGTGTGTTTCTGCCTCATGTTAACTAACATCTGGTGACTAATGTGAGGTAAAATCCTAATGAAGACAAGACAGTTGTAGTATTAGCATATGTTAGCAGGTCCAGATAACCCCTGGGCTCCCCCATAGTCTACCTCAACCTGCTAATGTGTGAAAGCTATGGCCTGCTTTGGCTTCACTAGGATTTTATCTTGTGTTAGTTACCTCATGGCAGCTAACATGAAGTAAGAAAAAACACCACACCCCATGATTTTTTTTTTGCCGTTTCTTTGAAAATCCCAAAACCTGCACAGTGCATTTTTGTCTCTGCCCTCTCTGACAGAAGCATGGAGCTCACAGAGATCAGCACTATTCTCATGAACATTGCAAATACAGGATATATGATTTCCCTGTATTTGCAGACCTTCAGGGAGTACTGCAACAACTGGGATCACAATAGGAAGATGAGGATATCTTCAAGGAGAGTTTGTTGAAGGATGTTGTGAAAAAAAAATCCAGCTTGTTGGTGGCATTCACGGAGCAGCTGCAGATGGTGGAGCTCTGCCTCTGGGCCCAAGAAACAAGCACTTACTGGTGGGATCACATTGGAATACAGGTTTGGGATGAGCAGGAGTGACTGAAGAACTTCCAGATGCAAAAGACCACACTCCTGGATCTGTGTGCTGAGCTCGCCCCAGCCATCCAATGCAGGGACACCAGAATGAGAGCTGCACTTACACTTGAGGAATGGCCATTGTGTTCTGGAAGCTGGCAATGCCAGATTACTACCAGTCAGTGGGAAATCATTTTGAAGTTGGAAAATCCACAGTGGGAGCTGTTGTCAAGCAAGTGTGTAGAGCCATTAATCATCTCCTGCTACACAGGACTGTGACTCTTGGCAATGTGAAAGAAATAGTGTTGGATTTGTAGCAATGGGGTTCCTGAACTGTGGTGCGGTGATAGACGAATGCATATCCCTATTTTGGCATCAGGTCACCTTGCTACTGAGTACATCAACAAAAAGATGTACCTTTCCATGGTTATGCCAGTGCTAATAGATCACATGGACACTTCCCCGATATCAGTGTGGGTTGATCAGAGAAGGTACATGATGCTTACATCTCTAAGAACACAGACTGTTCAGAAAGTTGCATGGTGGGACATTCTTTCCTGAGTGGCTGATTTCCATTGGTGATGTGGAAATGCCAGTAGTGTTTTGGGGGGCCCAGTCCACCCCTTGCTCCCCTGGCTCATGAAGCTGTACACCAGCCATCTGGATAGTGTCAAGGAAAGATTCAGTTACCAACTCTGTAGGTGCAGAATGACAGTTGAATGTGCTTTAGGTAGATTGAAGGGTTGTTGGTATTGTTTACTCACTATATGAGAACTCAGCGAGAGGAACAGCCCAATGGTTGTGTTGTGTGCTGCATAATTCCAGTGAGGCAAAAGGGGAAAAGCTGCTACCAAGGTTGTGATGGTTCCCAGGGTACCCAGGTGTGGTGCATGACCAGAAAAGGTTAAGCATCCTGCAGGATAAATGACTCGAATTCAACCCTTAAAAACATATGGGGAGATAATGTTTGTGTTTTTGTGTATTTACATATATATTGGTAGAGGTCAACAATGTAATCAAACAGTCATTGTCTATGCTGTATTCTGTTAATTCAGAGATCAAAAGAACTTCTTAACAGTTAAATGAACTGTAAACATAGGATATCACTGTATTCATCTCTCTTTGAAATGTGTAGCAAATCATCTGCGAATGGTGGAAAAACAGGCAATTGCCTTATGTTAATTCGTGTAGCTAATTGCCGGTGATGCTTGGAAATGGACCTACTTCAAAGTCGCCCTGATTACCTATTATTGGCCTAAGGACTCCAACATGTCAAAGAAGGCCTGGAATTGTATAAAAGACTCTTGGGTCCTGATCCTGTCATCTGAGATCTGCTTGAGGTTTCATGCAGGGGAAGCCTAAGCCACAAGGACTGAGTACCAGTTCTGACTGGATCACCCTGAATATAAACATTGGGCTATAACCTATGGACTAATTCTGAAGGAACTCTTTGCAACTACAAAGCTCACCATCTCTACTATGAATCTGAACCTCAAGCATTGAACTCATGTCTGTATGTATACTGATCTTATAACCATACTCTCTCTCTTTTCTTTTTAAAAATTTTTTAGTTTAGTTCATAAGAATTGGCTGTAAGCGTGTATTTGGGAAAGGTCTGAGATATTCATTAACCTGGGAGGTAATGTGTCCAATCCTTTGGGACTGGTAGCACCTTTTTTGTATGATGAATAAGATTTTAATTAATCCTCATCATATCTGACTTGGGTGACTAGGTGGAGGCCTAAGGCTGTGTTACTTTAAGAGAACTGCGTTGTTGACTTCTGAGTAACCAGTGAGGTATAACAGAAGCTTCTTTTGTGTTGGCAGGGTAAATCTAAGGGTAAATTAGAATATCCACCAGCTTTGGGGATTGCCTGCCCCATTCTTTGCAGTTCACCCTAATTGAGTAACCTCAGCTGGCTCCCCTGGGATTCTGGTCACACCGGGACTGTGAGTCACCTTGTTACCCTTCTGCCTCCAGCATGAGGGACACTTGCTTGTTCTTAACTTGGTGTCAGCTCCCTGACACCATCAGCCCAAGCACTCTCCTTTGGACTATGCCAGCTCTTACTTTGCTTTGAAGGTTTACAATAATGGTGCCCCAGTTCCCGAACTCCTTTGAAATATTCCCCATATTGTCCAGACCCTTATTCTCTGAACTCTCACAGAAATACCAGGTCTGCTGTCTTCAAGGGAACAGTGTATACAGCAGCTTGTATGAATCAACTCAGCATCAGCACCTTGCTTTATATCACAGCACTAAGATGTATTTATAGTGAAACGAAGAATGAGTTTATTACCAAAGATTCAAAAGAGAGTGAGTAAGGATAACAGAGACAAAAAGGGTTAGATAGAAAACAAAATCATAACATGCTTTTTAGAGATTAAATTTAACTATTAGGTTAACCTCCTGTTTAATGAAGTTTATCTCACCCAAGCCTTTTGCAGCATCTTCAACCATGGCTGGTTGAGATTCTGTTTACATGAATGCAAATACACTGCTCATTCTTAGGTGTAAGATGCCGAGGTGTGTTCTTTGTTCCCCATTATAGTCCAGCAAACCTTTGAAATATATCTCCAGATAAGGTTCTTTCCCCCACACTGCTCTTCCCTGTTGACTTCATATCTCACTGCTGACTTCATATGTAAATATGCCTCCATTGTGTTAGCTTACAATGCTTAATTTATATGCCGACAGAGAGACAGGTGAATAAACATCTTTTGTCTGAAAGGAAACCTGTTTCTCTATCACTGCTGTGATACAGAATCTAAGAACATATTTTCAGTACAGATACATAATTCCTTTGTAGTATCTGTATGTACATTTCACAACAATAACAATGACCAGCATGACCCTGGCTTTCATTTCAGACCTCACATGATATTCTTTGGTGAACCAGAATTTGCAGACTATCAGGATAATCTTATAACCCCCTTTGCCAGTTGGCACTAAGGGGTCCTTGGGTCACAAGGCTGGAGGGGTGAGGTGGCACGGCTGTCTGCTGAACTAGAAGAGCTGGACACCAGGGCTATTACAACAGCCCCACATAAAGCTATGCATGGGAGGGAGGCTTTAAAGATTCATTTTCACAGCCAGCAACAATAGCATTCTGTCCTGAGGTAATATCTATCTTGTGTAATTTAAACTATGTATTTTTTGGTTTTTGCCTGCTGATATCTCTTCTGTTGTGCCTGCTACAAATTATAAATACAGCTAGGCCTGGGGCTTTGCTTTGTGCTATGAATTGTGTGCTGCTTGCTGTACATTTATAAAGATGGCTGGGTGTTTTCTTGATGCAGTGAATTCTGTGGTGCTTGGTGTGCATTTATAAGTACTGTTCAATTTCTTGACAGCTGCTATGCATTCTGTAATATTTGTTGTGAACTAATAAAGATTCTTTGAATGCAAAAATTCAGTGCACAAAATCAAAGTGCGAACAAACAAATAAAATGTCATACAGGCTCCTAACATACCTTAACAGGGTGAAACTTTTAAAATTCCTATTGAAAAAGAGGTAAACATTTACATCCATTTGTGTAAACAAAAAGGTGATTCAGTGTAGTTCGTTGTGGTTACACATATACCAATCTGTGGTTTTCACAGGTTAGTGTATGTGAACCTGTTGTGTTTCTTCCTGTACAGTGGCAGGGATGACAGGGGTTAGGATACAGTCTGTGATGCTATTGGAAAGTTGAGGGGTGTAGGGAGCTGCAAGCATGGAGTTCTCCAAAGAGTGCAGAGGTTTATGAATCCAGGATTTTTGGACCTGTAGGTCAACCTCTGCAGCATTTGTGTTTGCTACCCGAGAAGACCCATAATATCCAGGTGCACTTCATCTTCCTTGCCCTGCTGGGACTCCTGGGGCTTTTCCCTGTTGTCTCTGTTTTTCTCCATATGCTCTCGATCATATTGTCTCTCCAAGCCCTTTGTTTATGGCCCAAAGCAGGATCTCTCAGAATATGTCCTACCAAGTCCTCTTCCTTTTCCTCCTCATCAGAGTCAGGCATTCTGCGGGCATGGAGAGGGAAACTCCTCAAGGCCACCATGCTGGAAGCTGCTGATAAAGAGACCAGGCACCACTGGATTTACAGTCACAACACAAAGGGAAAGATAAGTTTCAAAACTCCCTCCTTTACTCCCATAAAAACTTTTCATCAGACATGCTTATCGACACCGCTGCTTTGGAGATCCTCAGCACCGTGCTGCTTTCCAGCTCCAACCTGTTGAGTACGGTCTGACATGATATTGTTCGAGAATTTGCTTTGAATTGACTTCCCAACTTTTTATTTTCTCATGCTAGACCAGGAAAGTCATGAAAAGTTAATACTGTTGTCTTGTACAGCTGGGGATGGGCTGAGTGCCATCTTTAAATGGCGGGACAGGGTGAAGGAGAAGAAGGAAAAGCAAATAAAACATTGTAAGGAAAAAGGCATCACACAATTACCCGAGCTCCCTTCCCCTTCATCAGTGGGCTCATCCACACTCAGTTGGCAGGACGGGCTAGACTCCTCCTGAGTTTCAAACAGGTCCTAGCTCACAGTACGTTTGGAGCCCCTGGTGCATCTTCTCCCTCCCCCTCCCCCTCCTCCTCCTCACTGTTCGCAGCAGGAATATTTGTCTTGGGTTCCTCTCAGTTATCCACAATGGTCTGCAGGGTGTTAGATGGGTCACCACCACATATGGCATGCAGTTCATTGTAAAAGCAGCAGGTCTGCGGAGCAGCACCAGATTTCTTGTTGCCTTCCCTCGCCTTGTGGTCTCCCTGGAGAAGTTCTTTCACTTTTACGTGGCACTGCTGCTGATTCCTGTCAGACCCCATTGCCTGCATCCTCTGTGCAATCTGCTCATAGATGTCCATGTTTGTGCAGATGTTCCGTAGAGGGACATGCACAGCCTCTTCCTCCCACAGGTCCGGGAGATCCAACACTTCCTGCCTGCTCCAGGCAGGAGTGCATTGAGTACCTCTCTGTGTACGTGGAGCTGGCATGGTTGACTGGACATGAACAACAAAGGTGAGCTGCCAGGTGAGTTCACCCAGGTGGGCAATCAGGAAAAGGCATTTCAAAAATTATGTGGGGTGTTTGAAGTGTGTGTGAGGGGGAAGGGAGGCTTCTGATCTCCGCAACCCCTGTGCAGCAGAGTTTAAAATTGTGAGCAGAAAGGTCACTTTCTTGGAGACTGGGGCTTTGTGGGACAGTGGCTGCAGGACTGTTAGGTTTGACACGGGTCATGCAGTGTCTACACTTCCACTGTGTCAACCAAGTAGTTCAACCATGACTCTGTGCCTATTCAGGGAGGTGGTTTTACTGTATCACCCTAGCAGGATGCTTATGTCAGCTGGTGACGCATTTGAGTGTAGACACATGCAGACATGAGTTGATGCAAGGCAGCAAGGCAGCTTACCCCAACCTCACTTTGTAGTTTAGATCAGGCCTAAGTTTCTAGCCCTCTTGATTGGAATGTTAATGCCCAAATGTTGACAGTGTGTAACTGATGCAGCCTTGTCTCTCCGAGGCTCCTGACAGCCTAACACAATGGCTCTGGGAAGAGTGAACTCCCTGGCCCTCGTTAATATAAGGGAGCTATTAACACTAAAGCCCAGTGACAATCCTTTACTTGTCATCATTACCTAGTTCATTTTATCAGCCGGGATGTGAATGGAGCGGGAGTTTCAAGCCCAGGGTAGGTAGGGAATTAGGAGTGGCTTCAGGGAAGGAAATGCAGGCAGAGTGAAGAGAGAAGGAGAGCTACAGAGACAGGGAAAGGGGAGAGAAGCAGAAAGAGTAGGAGGGGAAGGGAAAGAAACAAAGAACAGAAATGGCCGTGGTCCTCATGGAGACTATATTTCCCTATTCAGTGATTCTGAATGCGCCTGAGCTGCTATCATAATTGTGTGTGAATGCCCCGATCTCAACTGATTCCCAACCCAACCAGTGGTGCAAGGGGCCAGAGTCTGGCCACAAATGGCCGGCAAGGAGTTTGCTGCTGCTGCTGTAATGGTGATGGAGGCAGCTCTTGTACCAGCTTCCCACCTATCCCTCCCCCAATGTCAGGGGAGGGAGGAAACAGGGTGGAGTGGGTGTAGCTATAGCAGAGATCTGCTTTGCCAGTTCTCCACTGGCATAAGCTCCATTAGGGACCCTACAGCTGTGGTGTAAATTAGCGTCACCCTTCAGGCATGCTAATGGTCTCCATGGCTGGCATAAACCAGGCCTCAGAATCAGGACTGGTTTATGCCTCCCTGATCATATGCACCGACTTCCTCTCTACCCAGGGGGTGCTCGACCCCCACCCCCTAAGGCCCTGCCCCCGTTCCACCCCTTTCCCCAAACTCCCACCCCACCTCTTCTCGCCCTCACTCCGCCCCATCCCTGCCCCCACTCCACTCCTTCCCCCAAGACCTCACCCTGCCCCGCCTCTTCCTACCCCTGCCCCAGCTCTTCCTGCCCACTCTCTGGATTGTGCCCTGTCCCCGCTCCTCCCCCTCCCTTCCAACACCTCCTGCACGCTGCGGAACAGCTGGTGGGCGAGAGGCGCTGGGAGGGAGGGGGAGAAGTTGATCAGCAGGGCTGTCGGTGGGGGGGGATGCGCTGGGGGGAGGGGGGAAGCTGACTGCCAGTGGGTGCTAAGCACCCACTAATTTTTTTTCATGGGTGGTCCAGGGCTGCAGCACCCATGGAGTCAGCGCCTGTGCCCCTGACAACCTAGCCCTCTCTTGAATTAGTTAAACTTGGCCACAGGAGAGAACCTAACCTAGAAATGTAGTTGTTATATTAAGGTCATAATCTTTCTAGCCTTGATCTTTATGCAAACTGTTCATTGGCATCAGTGGGTGACCTGCTGTGCATCTAGGGGAATATGCAGTCCTACATGGACGGACCATAATTAAAATTGGAGTGTGACTCCCTGATCGAATGGCCTAAAATCTGGAGCTGCTGCATTTATTATCTGTTAGGTACAGCCAATGTGCTCAGCACTGTACAAGACATGAAAATAAAGACAGTACCTGCCAAATAGGTTATAATCTAGATAGAAGATAGACAAAGAGAAGACAGAACATCTTGGGAAACCAGAGAAGGCTTCTCAAGTGTCATTTATTTTATTATTATTATTTTTATTCAGCATGGAAGAAATGAGATTTTAGGGGAGAGCTGAGCAAGGAAAGGGTGATGGCTTATGAACTGAGACAAGAAAGTCTTTCCCTGTATAACAGATAGCATGGACAAAGATACAGAGGGAGGGTGGAAAAAGGGAATGAAAGGGGTGGAATTGTTGGCAGATGGGGGTCAGAAAAAGGGATGTGGTCTTTGATAAGGTCCTAGATATATGTTGGGATGGAATTGTTGCCTCTTTCAAGGTACAAGACTTTTGAACTGGGTACAATGAGCATGGGGAAGGCAGTGAAGACATTCAAAAAAGAGCATGACATGTCAGAGGGATGGTCAAGGAAGAACATTTTGGTGGTGGCATTTTGGATGGTCTGGAGAAGGGGTGATATGGGTATTACGGAGGCTGGAGAAGAGAAGGCAGCAGTACGTGGATTGAGGGATGATTAGGTCTTGGACAAGACGAATAGCTGATGGGACAGAGAGGAAGGATCAGAATTCTGATATCTTGTGGGGGAAGCAATGGCAAGGCTTGCTCATGGACTGGATGTGTGAGATGGAGAGGGAGGATTCAAAGATGACTCACGGTTACATGTCTGGTAGCAAGGTGCATGACTGGGAACCATTAAGGAGATCTGTGTTTTATGACACAGGCTCTGCAAATAAAACCAGCCTGGCACTTTTGGTCTCAAATATGAGGGTTTATTTATGTTGATGATAGTGAATGAGCAATGAATTTTCAGTTGTTATGTTCTCTCCAGTCATCTACCCTGATTTTCCAATGATAGTCCGCAGTGTGGTGATTAGAGGGGTTTTATGACCGACTTCTAGCAGAAAAAGCCCTGGTTTTCTGTTTGATATGGAGGCAAAGTCGTCTGCTCTGCAGTCTGCAGCATCAGTGCCAAGGGTTTGACTTTATTTGCAGCTGAACATTGAGAATTCTGAGTGAACTCAAGGCAGTCTCTCACATTCTGGTCTTTTGTGCGAGTTGTAGCAAGACTCACGGCACTGAATAAGCTGAAGAGATTGCTGGAATTGTCAATGCAATCATCCTGGATTTATGTACTGCAGAGTACCTGGAAGAAATGCTCAGAACCCCTGGGAGGCGTCACTTTCTGTCAGGCACTAAAAAAAAGTTTCTTACAACTCTTAGTTGAGTGAAGATTAAGTTAATTATATCCGTGACAGGTGAAGGATGGGGCACTGTGTTCCCCTTATGCAGGCAGACAGCACAAAGCTTATGCCTCAATGATGTTCTATTTAAATCCCCAAAATTATGTGGGACTTGAGCGTGCTGGTCTACTTCACAGGTCTGCATTTCACCTGGAAGAATTAGCAGGGGTTTGGAAGTGTCCAGGAACTCCTGTTCAAATCTTGGTTCTGTCACTGACTCGCTGTGTGACTTGGGGTAAATCACTCAGTCTTTTGCTCCCCATTTTCCTTTTTGGTAAAAGGGGGTGCAGAGCACTTATCTGCTTCACAGCTGTGCTTGTAAAGCATGGTGTGATTGTCTGATGTGAAATGCTCCTCTCTGTGCCCTGGTGTGAAGTAGGGGTTGCTCTACTCACCTACTCCACAGGGGGGATGTAGTGACGTGTTTGCACTGCTCTTGGAAAAGGGAAAGCTCCATCTAAGAATTATTATATGTTCCTGCAACTTGGAGGTGCAGAGAGTGTTGCTGCACATGCAGAATGAGCATCTTGCTCTGTATCCTACGTATATTGAATTCACAGGCGCACAGGAAGGCTTGTGGGGGAAGATTCTCAGGATAGGAGAGGGTCTGGGGGAAGAGGAAGCTCTTTCTGCAGACACAGCAGCTGATTTAACAAAGAAACACCAAAGTGTATGGTATAGCAGTGAGGCTTTCGGGCTCTGCTGTAATGGATGTCTTAGCAGGCTAAACATCAAGATTCTAAGGATAGGTCTACACTGCAATTACACACCTGTGGTTGGCTTCTTGGGTCAGCTGACTCAGACTCGCAGGGCTCAGGCTGCGGGACTGTAAAATTGCAGTGTAGACTTTCGAGCTCTAGCTGGAGCCTGTGTCCTGGGACCTCCCGCTTCACGTGGTCCCAGAGCTCAGAGTCCAGCCTGAGCCCGAACATCTACACCACAATTTTACAGCCCTGCAGCCTGAGCCTCACGAGCCTGAGTCAGCTGACCCGTGCCAATGGCAGGTGTCTAATTGCAGTGTAGATGCACCCTCAGACCCAAGTCCACAGAAAGCTGTCCTAGAGGGGCAGTGAAGATTCCCCCAAGAGAGGGGTTCCCTCGAATAGCACAGATCTGGCAAAGCTCCAAAACCCCTGGTTCCCTTGCCCCAATTCAGGGGGCAGGTTGGGCGGGGGTGGGGGGCAGGGGGAGGAGGAAAGGAAGTTGAGGGGGTGGGGCAGAATCATAGATGTAGTTTGACTTCTATATTCTGGGGGCAACTCCAGTCAGGCCAATGGGGCTGCATGTGGGGAGGGGGGGGGGGAGGGGCAAATTCCATGCCTGCCTGAAGCTTGCAGTTTGGGGGGGCAATGCCCTGTCTACCCCCCAAATTATGCCCATGAGCATGACAGCTAGTTGGAGAGGGGGAAAGACTTCAGAAGCAAACTGTATTTACATGAACACACCTACTCTGCATAGGTATCTAGCAGACAGGAGCTGTGTAGCTCCAAGTGATCAGCTTTGGCTGGTGTTGGGTTACAAATCACTTTAGTACTGAATGCAGGGGTAGTGAAATTCTGTTATCAGTGTGTTGTCATTGTATGAATGAAGGGGAGGAGAACTGTGCTTAACCTGTCCCAAATGAGGGGACCACCCTCAGCTGAAGGGACCTCATTAAACAGGTGGCTTGAATGCCAGAGCCCTGTGAAAGTAAAAGGGGTGGGGGCAAGTGTCTCTGCCAGGAGGTCTAGAGTCTCCCTTAGGGTCCCTGGACTGGTTTAACCTGTTCCTCCCCACCATTCAAAGATACAGCTAAATAAGCTTCATTAGGAGCCTTTTGTTATTTTAAGTACTCAGTAAGAGCTGAAATCACTTGAGATGGGTCAGTATTTCTGCCCAGCCTGCTGAGAGCTAAAAATCATAGAATCATAGAATCATAGAACTTGAGATCAGAAGGGACCATTATGATCATCTAGTCTGACCTCCTGCATGATGCAGGCCACAAAAGTTAACCCACCCACCCCGAAATAATTCTCACCCTTGACTCAGCTGTTGAAGTCCCCAAATCCTGATTTGGTGACTTCAAGCAGCAGATAATCCTCTAGCAAACAACCCCTGCCCCATGCTCGGAGGAAGGCGAAANTTAATTAGGTCAAATTTATAGAAGTTGATTTTTTAAAAATAAATGTTATGCTGTCAATTGTGTGTGTCCCCACTAAGCGCATTAAGTCGGCGGTGTGCGTCCACAGTACCGAGGCTAGTGTTGACTTTCGGAGCATTGCACTGTGGTCGCTATCCCACAGTTCCTGCAGTCTCCGCCTCACATTGGAATTCTGGGTTGAGCGTCCAATGCCTGATGGGGCAAAAACATTGTCACGGGTGGTTTGGGGTACATGTCGTCAGGCCCCCCGGCAGACAATTGTTTCTCGCCTTTTTTCCTGGGTTACCCGTGCAGACGACATACCACGGCAAGCATGGAGCCCGCTCAGCTCACTGTCACCGTACGTCTCCTGGGTGCTGCTGGCAGATGTGGTACTGCATTGCTACACAACAGCAGCTCCTTGCCTTCGCGGCAGCAAACGGTGCAGTACGACTGCTAGCCGTCGTTGTCTCCTGGGTGCTCCTGGACAACCTTGGTGAGGTCGGTCAGGGGCGCCTGGGCAGACATGGGTGCTCCTGGCCAGGCTCGGTGAGGTCAGTCGGGGGCGCCTGGACAAAAATGGGAATGACTCCAGGTCATTCTCTTCTTTAAGTTTCGTCTAATGGAGATTCAGTCCTGCCTGGAATATCATGCAAGCTGGAGGCTTCTGCCTCAGGCTGCTCTCCCAGCCGGCAGCACCGCACGGTCACACCTACCCCAGCCTACCCCTTTCTCCCGTGGCTTATGAAGCCTGGACAGTAGTAAGGAGCAGTTCAACTATAGGCTGAGCAAGTGCAGAATGGTGGCAGAATGTGCATTTGGACATTTAAAAGCGCACTGGCACAGTTTACTGACTCGGTTAGACCTCAGCGAAACCAATATTCCCATCGTTATTACTGCTTGCTGTGTGCTCCACAATATCTGTGAGAGTAAGGGGGAGACGTTTATGGCGGGGTGGGAGGTTGAGGCAAATCCCTGGCCGCTGATTACGCGCAGCCAGACACCAGGGCAGTTAGAAGAGCACAACAGGGTGCGCTGCACATCAGAGAAGCTTTGAAAAGCAGTTTCATGACTGGCCAGGCTACGGTGTGAAAGTTCTGTTTGTTTCTCCTTGATGAAAACCCGCCCCCTTGGTGCACTCTACTTCCCTGTAAGCCAACCGCCCTCCCCTCCCCCCCTTTGATCACCGCTTGCAGAGGCAATAAAGTCATTGTTGTTTCAAATTCATGCATTCTTTATTAATTCATCACACAAATGGGGGGATAACTGCAAGGTAGCCCGGGAGGGGTGGAGGAGGAGGGAAGCACCGGGTGGGGTGGTGGAGTAGGGGAGGAGGGAAGGACAAGGCCACACTGCACTTCAAAACTTACTGAATGCCAGCTTTCTGTTGCTTGGGCAGTCCTATGGGGTGGAGTGGAGTTCTGATAGCACGGATTCCTCTCCCCATACAGCGATCAGATCCAGTACCTCCCATTCGGTCCGTGCTGGAGCTCTATTGCGATTCTGGGGCTCCATGGTAACCTCTGCTGAAGAGATCTGCATAGTCACCTCTGAGCTCACCACGCTGGCCAAACAGGAAATGAAATTCAAAAGTTCGTGGGGCTTTTCCTGTCTACCTGGCCAGTGCATCTGAGTTGAGAGTGCTGTCCAGAGCAGTCACAATGGAGCACTCTGGGATAGCTCCCGGAGGCTAATACCATCGAATTGCGTCCACACTACCCCAAATTCAACCCAGCAGGGTCAATTTCAGCGCTAATCCTCTCATCGGGGAGGAATACAGAAATTGATTTTAAGAGCCCTTTGAGCCGACAAAAATGGCTTCGTCGTGTGGACAGGTGCAGGGTTAAATCAATCTAATGCTGCTAAATTCGACCTAAACTCGTAGTGTAGACCGGGGCTAAGAAACTGACCTGCAGAGGTCACAGCAGAGAGGCAGGTGGCAGCAGAAGGTGACTGATGGGTGGCTGGCGAAAGTGGCAAGCAGTAGGCTGGTGGGAGCATCTGGCAAAAGTGTTGAGCAGTTGACTGGCAGGGCAGCCAGGTGGTGAGAAGCAGCAGCTGGCAGAGCAGCCAGGCATTGAGGCGCAGCGGCTGGCGGGGTGGCCAGCCAGAGGAAGTGCTCAGATGGTGGAGCAAGCCAGGTGCCTTCTTCCCCAGGTGGGAGGTGAACTCACACAGATACGCCCCTGAACCCTGGGTCCTCACTGACCAAGGACAACCACTGTGAGTGGGGTATGGTGAGGGAGCAGAGGGGGGCACAGTAAAGGAACTGTTGGTTGTAGAACTCAAGAGCATGAGGCAGAAGACTCTGTCCCATGCACTCTAGGGTGGGTGTCCTGCTCACAGTTTTAGGTTTAGGAATCCTGCTTGTGGCATCTTCCCTAATTAATGTCCGGTGACTTCTCTCCTTTCATTAAAAGTTTATTTTCTACACTCAGACTCTGTGCTTGCGAGTGGGGAAGTAGTGCCTCTCAGCTCGAGCCAGTTCTGTGTTGTATTGTTGAAAAGGAACCCCTAGATATTGAACCTGTCCCTGGTTGTTGCCGGCTCCACCTGGCAGAAGGGTTACAAGCAGAATGTCTGGTGCTCCTTCTGACCCCTGGCTGGTGCAGCAACCTTTTGGAACTACTGTCACTGGTACTCTTTAATACAGCCACTAGGTAGATTTACCCTTACCGCAGAGGCCATTACAGCCCCTGGATCCTTTCCCCTCTATCTTCTTCATTGATGCTGAGTTTATACTCAGTGCAGCTGGGAATCTGGCCCAAGTTATAATTATTTAGTCTTTTTAGAGCCAGAGGTTCAACTCTAGATCCGTCTGGCTGAGCCCTTCATCTTCAAGGTTCATAAATTAAGCTCGATGCAGTTAGTTCCCTGTGTGGATTTTTCAGAGCGCTATGCAGCATTCTGTGCGCCAGTTGGCTGCTACTCTTCACCCCTGGGGCCACTGCAATTCAATGGCGCAATATGTTGATAATTTGTCAAGTGCTGCAGGATGAAAGGTGCTACATAAATGTAAAATAATATTATAATCCACTCTACTGAATCAGGGCACACTGAACTGGGACATCTATCTTATTGGGAAGTTTCCCAGGGAATTGATTTAGCCTAATGGCAATTACTGCTGCTTAATCAGGACAGTATTTAGGATAAATTCTGTTTAATGAGGATCCGTTTAGCTACTACCAGATAATGAAGGGATGAATAAACAGATTTTCAATAGATATGAGATTCTGAGGTCACGTCTCCTTATACAAATAAAGATTAAGATGTATATTTTCCTGGGTAATTCCACCAATCAGAAGTATCTGAAAGTACAGAAAATTAGTTCCTCTGCAACCCATGTTCACTAGGATCGTGGTGGGTCATAGATCATAAAGTGAATTAATTCCTGTTTAAACTAGAAAAACATCCAACTTGATGTAAAAATCCATCACAAACCTTGGTAAATTGTTCCACTTCTTAATTACCCTCACTGTTAAAATGTTGTGCCTTATTTCCAGTCTGAATTTGTCTAGCTTCAGCTTTCATCCACTGGGTCTTGTTATACCTTTCTCTGCTAGACTGAAGAGCCCATTATCAAATTTTTGTTCCTCATGTAGGTATCACCCCGTAAGACTCTCTTTGATAAACTAAATAGTTTGAGCTCCCTGAATTTCTCTCTGTAAGACACGTTTCCAGTACTTTAATTATTCATGTGGCTCTTCTTATTCTCCACTGGAAATCCACGTACCTGCCTCAGCAGGGAGTAGTAAAAGGGTATGTGGTGACCAGAAAAATCATAGCCCGCCACCTGCATTCTACTGGGATCACTACACATATCTGAGAGGAAAAAGTGGAGCCTAAGGGTCTGTCTATGCTGCAGTTTAAAATCTGTGGCTGGCCTGTGCGGGCTGACTCGGGCTCGCAGGGCTCAGGCTAAGGGGCTGTTTACTTGTGGTGTAAATGTTTGGGCTTGGGCTAGAGCCTGGGCTCTAGGATCCTGCAGGTGGGAGGGTCCCAGAGCTTGGCCTGCAGCCCAAGTCTGAAAGTCTATACTGCAATTTAACAGCCCGTTAGCCTGAACCCCATGAGCCCGAGTCAGCTGGCACAGGCCAGCTGCAGGTGTCGAATTGCAGTGTAGACATATCCTGAGTTGCAATGGCCATAAGTTGAGAGATCTTTAGGGTCACAGCAAAATATAAATGGAGAAAAAAACCTTCTTACCAATTCTACCTTCCTTACAGGCAAAGTCATGTGGTACCCCTGTCATGCTCCCTGCCCATTCTACTGTCTTCCTCTCATTCACCTCCTTCCCTTATACACCCCAGTCACAGTCAGTGTAACTTGACAAGGGCGGGTATGGGTATGACTTTGTGGAAGGTAGGGTTGCCGGGTGTCTGGTTTTCGAGCGGAACGCCAGGTCAAAAAGGTACTGCTGACCGGAACTGTGCTGACCGGGTTGTTAAAAGTCCGGTTGGCGGCGCAGTAGGGCCCCGGGGATAAGGCAGGCTCCCTGCTTGCCCTAGCTCTGCGCGGCTCCTGGAAGCGGCCCCCAGGTCCTTGTGGCCCCTAGGCGCATGGGCGGCCAGGGAGGCTCTGTGTGCTGCCCCCAGGGCCGGTCGCCTAGGGTGCTGCTATTTTGGGGGCGCCTGCGCCCCCGCCGCCCGTAGAAATTTGGGGGCGGGCCCTTCCGCCGCCACTGTTGGGGGCGGGATTTCGGGGGCGGGACCTTCCGCCGCCTAGGGCGCCGGCAAAGCTGGCGCCGCTACTGGCTGCCCCCGCCCCGAGTGCCAGCTCTGCAGCTCCCATTGGCTGGGAACTGCGACCAATGGGAACTGTGGGGGCGGCGCCTGCCGGCATGAGGGCAACACATGGAGCCAATCTGGCTGGTGGCCACCCATGTGCGTAGGGGTTGCAGGGACCTGGCAGCCACTTCCTGGGAGTCGCGGTAAGCGCCACCGGCACCCTGCACCCTGAACCCCTCCCACATCCCAACCCTTTGCCCCAGCCTGGAGTCCCCTCCCACACCAAACTCACTCCTGAAGCCTGTACCCTGCACCTCCCAACACCCCAACCCCCTGCCCCAGCCCTGAGCCCTCTCCTACACCCCAAACCCTTCATCCCTTGCCCAACCCCAGAGCCCACCCCCCCACACCCCAAACATAGAATCATAGAATATTAGGGTTGGAAGAGACCTCAGGAGGTCATCTAGTCCAATCCCCTGCTCAAAGCAGGACCAACACCAACTAAATCAGGGGTCTCAAACACGCGGCCCGTGGGCCGCATGCGGCCTGCAGGGTTATTGCATGCGGCTCGCGAGCTCCTCACGGCCCTCCCCCAATGTTTACCTAGAGCGGCTGCCTGCCTGCCCTGCCCCCGCGCCGGGAATCGGCTGGAACCTGGGGAAGGAGGGGCGCAGGGGTGTGTGTGGCTGTTGCTTCAGGCACCGCCCCCAGCAGTTCCCATTGGCCGGGAATGGGGAACTGTGGCCAATGGGAGCTGCTGGGGGCAGTGCCTGAAGCAACAGCCACACACACCC